>OX596006.1:24425424-25025424 GCA_951394115.2 Drosophila phalerata | reverse complement strand
CCATTTGGGAATAATAGCTGGGCGCCTGGGCATAATTATTGGGATATTGCTGATACTGATTGTGCCAGAAATTGTACGAATCGTGATTGGACATATACGCCGAGTGGGCCGAATGATGGGCCGATGCCGATTGCGCGGATTGGGCTGCATGGGCGGCAGCCGCTGCCGATTGCGGTGACATGGGCGTAATGGGCGGAGAGGGTGTCGTAATGCTGCTGCTGCTGTCCATTGGCGTAATGTTGCCGCCGGGCTGCAGCAGACGCGGATTGCTGCCAGCTGCCGTCCCATAGATGCTGTGATGATGATGCGCTCCAGCGCCAATATCACCGCCAGCGTCCTTCAAAGTGTCGTACGGCGAGCGCAGAGCATCGCCAGAGACGCCAACGCCCACGCCGACGCCGACGCCAACACCGACGCCAACGCCCAAGCCACCGCCAACACCACCGCCACCAACACCACCGCCGCCATAGCCGCCAGTTAGATGCTCCTTCTTGCAGACAATGCTCACCGGACTGACCGACGTGGCCGGCGTCGGCAGCAGCGGCGATGAGTTCTGATGCGCTGCGGTTACATTCAATGCGGCTGCCGCTGCGGCGGCAGAGATGTGGGCGTGGCTGCCACTGCTGCTGCTGGGCGTTGAACCACTGCCAATATTATTATTATTATTATTGTTGTTGCTGTTGCTGTTGTTGTTGTTGCTGTTGTTGTTGTTGTTATTGGCACCACCGGCACCGGCATTGAGGAAGGAACTGTGATGTGACTTTATCGACTGCGCCGCCGCAACGGCCGCAGCGCTGGCAGCGGCGGCAGCAGAGCTGCTGCCATTACCGCTCGCATTGCTCGAGCTGCTTTGACCGTTACCGCTTTGTTTCTGGCTTGATTTGTTGGCGCTGTTATTGTTGTTACTGTTGCTGCTGGAACTGTTGTTGTTGTTACTGTTGTTGTTGCTGCTGTTGCTGTTGTTATTGTTGCGTCCACCATTTGCAGAGCTGCTGCAACTGCCGCTGCCACCGCTGGCATTCTTCGAGCTGCTCAAACTGTTTGATTGCTGCTGCTGTTGCAACTGTTGGCGACACTTGGCCCGCCGATTCTTGAACCACACCTGCAACACAAAAAAAGCAAACACAAATTCAATGCATTAGTTTAAATCGAATAAATTAATTGCTAATAAGCTTTCATTATAATATATGGTATATAAAATAATTATAATAATTTATATTATAATTAGTAATAGTTTAGTTATAGAGCAAAATCATCAAGAAATTCATTGCATTAGTTTAACTCGAAAAAAGTCAAATTAATTATTGGGATTCATTATAACATTTATGAAATTAATTATAAGTTTTTATCATAGCAAGTTCATCAAGAAATTCATTGCATTAGTTTAACTCGAAAAAAGTCAAATTAATTATTGGGATTCATTATAACATTTATGAAATTAATTATAAGTTTTCATCATAGAAAAAAGTCAAATTAATTATTGGGATTCATTATAACATTTATGAAATTAATTATAAGTTTTCATCAAGAAATTCATTGCATTAGCTTAACTCAAAAAAATCAAATTAATTGTTAGGCTTTATTATAACAAATTCATTAGAATACAAATTAAATTAATTGTTTGCATTCACCAAAACTAAATAGTCCAATTTTTATAGCAATTGAGAGTTATTTCCTGAATGCAAATAGTTTGACTTTTAGTTCAGCAACTATCTTGATTTTGACAGTGAATTATTAAATTATGTGCTTCCACTGATTTAGTAATCAATGCCTAAAAACTTATAAATTAATAGATACTTTTGATTGGACTTTATTTTTTAAAAACAATACAATTTAATTTAAAATCTGTCAGCTATGCAAAAGTATGAATTTAAGTTTGTCTATTGGCATTATATTATATTGAATTTCACCAATAAATTTCAACAAATTTTTTCTTGTTATTTTATTATCTATTATGTGTATATAACTTGTATTTATTTGGTTTTACATTTTAAGAATAGTGCATTATAATTGCTCCAATTGAAAATGTAATTAATTTATTAAAAAAGATTTGTATATTACTACGAGTCTTATTTAAATTATATTATATTTAATTTGAATTATATTTCAGTTTAAATATGTCCAAAATATTAGCTTAAATAAGTTTGCAATTTTGAAGCTATTTTTAAATGATTGTTTATGCTAAAAATCGATAGTTCAAGTATCAAATATCAAATTGTCACGTGTAAGCCACAATTATTTGTTTAGTCAAGTGTGTGTGTGTGTGTGTGTGCCGCAAAGTGTGTGTGTGTGTGTGTGTGCGGGTGTGTGTGTTTGTGTTTGTGGCCAACGGCTGCAAAATTTTCCCACATCAATTAGTTTTCTGGGCTGGCAATGAATAAATTATATCAACTGTTTGACAAGGGGGCGTTGCTGAATGGGGCGGGGCAGCTCACAGCTCACAGCTCACAACTCACAACTCACAGCTCACAACTCAACACAACAAGTGCAAAAAGTCACGCGCTTCGCCGGCGGCCAAAAATAAAGTTACATCAACAGCCGACGGCCGTGGCAGACGGACGGACAGACGGACGGACGGACAGACGGATGGATGGAGAGTCCGAAAATTGACTCGATTATGTGCGTCCCCCTTCCGCACTTCTACGCCCATTCTCTTGCTTGTGGCAGCGACCACATCCCGCTGACTGAAGACAACAATAAACAGGCCATAAAGCGGCACATTCGAGCGCAAGGAATTCACTTAGCCTTGTTTGTTATGCTTAAGGGGCTGCAAACAATCCGCTAAGTGCAGGCAACGTAGCACCCAAGTACCCAACTTTATTTCCGACTCCGTCTCTGTCACCGTCTCCACATCACAATCACAATCTCAATTCCAATTGCGATTCCAATCCCATATTCAACCCTAGATTCACTCACATCGGATGGCAAGCGAATTGTTGTTTCAGTGATTTGTTATTTGGGGTTGGTGTTGCTTGCTAATGGCTTGTGCATTGGTAAACAGCAGAATTTATTACTCCTCTCCCGCCCCCTCTCTCTTTCACCATCTCTCCATCTCTCTACACCCTTCTTGATAAAGAACTCGATGGCATATTTCCCAAAGTTAACACTTGCCACGCGGCTGCTGTGGCCACTCGAGCGTTTCATTGCAGTCGTAACGTAACAAGGCCCAAAAAAAAAAACAGGAGCAGGAGCAGACAGAGAGAGAGAGAGAGAGAGGCGGAAGGTTGATTTCACTTGAAGGAGGCGTGCCGTGCCACGCACTTGACGGGCAAAACAAAAAAAAAAGAGCATTAAACAAGGCGTATCAAATTTCATTATTTGTCAGCACCACACAAAATGTCCCCTTCTCCCTTCTCCCTTCTCCTCGTCTCTCTCCCCTTCACCTTTCCTGCTCTAAATTCAATTTCAATTTCCAATTCAATTTTGCATTTTGGAAAATCTGCTTTGTGATTTGACTTTGACGAAATTCATTCTGTTCTCTTTCCTTCTTCAACTTTTTACTCATTCTTTGTTTTTCTGTTGGTTTTCTTTTTTTTTTTTACTTTTGAAATCGTTTAATGAGCTGCACAAATTTCATAATATGCATTTAGCTTGGGAAATTTTGCAAGTTTTAGCAGAAAATCTAAAAGATCATTTGACATAAAACAAAAAATAAAACAAGAAAATAAAGCAAAGATAAAGATATGAAATGAGATTCGATTGCATCTCAAATGAACTTTGTCAGACATCAAAGTGATTCTCTGAGTCATACCTCCGACGGAATACCCATAATTATAATGTTAATGAAGAGCGTTTCAATAGCTTGATTTTCATTGATGTCGATTCCCACAAATCTAATGACAATTTGCAGTTCACGGTTAGACGCAATTGCGGTTTGTTCGAGTGGATAATGCGAGACTTTCTAAAGGACTTTGTCCTAAAGTCTTTAAATTTACAAACATTTTATTTGGAGTAATATTTGAAAATGTTGTTGCATAGTTGTATTTGAAAATGTAATGTAATCAGGGACAGTAAATAATGATTATTTTGATTTATTCACTTCTAGTAACTGTAAAAAAACGTGAAATATACCAAAATTTTTCTTTAAGGGTAAAACTCAGGAATAGTTGTTATTTTTGATTCAATTAAATAAAACTCAAAAATAATGATTATTTAATGAGTTGTATTTTATTGAATCAAAAATAGAACTCAAATTTGACAGGTCCAAATAACACATTGAGTTTTATTTTTGATTTGAAAAAATATTGATTATTCCTGACTTTTATTTTATTGCTCAAAAGTAATCATATGTAAAACATTTAAACTCATGGAATAATAATTATTCTTGAGATTTATAATAAAACTTATAATGTAATGATTAAATGAATCTTTTATTGTATAGGATCTATTGTAGAACATTTAAGATTGAATCTACATTATGCTAAACAAATACAGATTTGTTGAAATCTGCAAATTATACTTAGTAAAAAAACATATAGCTTTTCAATAGGTTGAAAATTAGAAGTAACTAACAAAAATAAATAATATGACAATTGTAACTATGTTGCTTTGATTTTAATCTTGATCAAATTCAATCATTTTCATCTAGTTAACTTTATCAAGTTTTAAAATATTTTTATTTTTTATTATGTTTACGATTAATGTGAGATTTATAGTTTTGCAATTCACATTTGGGATTAACTGTCAAAGGGGGAAAAAATGTTGTAAAAATTACATTAACCAATTGAAAATAATGCGCGACTTTGCATAATAAATAATAAATCAATGCGCATTGAATTTTTTGTGCCTTTAGATGCATACATCTAAAAGGAATAAAAGTGAAGTGAGTATGCTGGGGAGAGAGGGAGACAGAGAGAGAGAGAGAGAGAGGGAGAGATAGATAGTGAACTCTGTTTCAATCTGGTTGTAGAAAGAGAAAAGCGACTGAAAAACGAATGTTAATCCGCAATGGGAAAATTAATTTTATAAAACAGCTGTGCGTGTTACACACACACACACACACACACACACACGCAGACACACACACACATATACACATATAGACACACATATAAATGTATATATATATATATCGAGATTGTATGAGAGCGAAAAGTGGCAACAAACTTTTCAGTCAAATCCTGTGCCACATCCTGTGTGCCTCGCTGCATTGCGCTATCATGCGGCAGCGGCAACGAGTGACAACGAGACAAATCCTTTTTACAACAACAGCAACAACAACAGCAACAACAACAACAACAACAACCAGACAAACGCTGCAGGGTTGGAGGTGTAAATGGTTAGGGGGAAAATCTAGGAAAATGCCTAGCAAAGAGTTACGTTGCTGCTTCTCACTCTCACTCTCTCCCTCTATTTCTCTATCGACTAGGTGCCTGGATAAACTAAAAATGGCTGCCTTTTGTATTTGTTGTTGTTGCAACCGCGAAATTCAGCGGCTGCTGCTTCATCTACTCCCTTCAACCCTCCCCGACGGCTAAAATCGAACAGCTGAAACGGAGGTGACAATGGTTAAGGCGTAGGATAAAATAGGGGTTGAGTTATGGTTAGGGGTTAGGGTAGGAGCAGGGGTAGGGGTAGGGGTAGCGGTAGCGGTAGACTAGGGGAGTCAGCTCAGCTCCTGCTTCTGTGATTTATGATTGCGATGGCAGCCCTCAGAGTCCACAACGTGCCCCTTGTGCCCCTTGTGCCACTGTTCCCTTCTCCCCCTGCTCTCTTCGCTCCTTCTGCACGTTGTCACATTGCTTGGAACGACGAATGAAAACATTAGGGCGTAAATGTTTGCTCTGTTCTGGTGCAGATAAGCTGCGTAAAATTATTACGTTATTTGTATTGGTTGCAATCAACGCCCAACCCCTCCCCCACCCCCCAACAACACACACACACACACACACACACACACACACACACTCAAACACACAACTGTGTCGACTGTGCTCAGTTTGGTACCACTGTGCGTGCGCTGCCATAAAGATGCCTATCATTCAATTAATATTTGCCAGGCCAACTTTAGCAGTCGTTAATTTTTTGCCATTTCTGACAAAAAAAAAAAAAAAAAAATTATTTATGAGTACGAGTATGAGTATAAATACGAGTATGAGTATGTGTACAAGAGCGCAATGTGGGCGCTTCTGTTTTGTGGCACTCGTGACTCGTGACTCGTGTGGTAGGTGGAGCCTTGGGGCAAGCCAAAGCTGCCAACGTGGCACCAACTAGTTTCCCTCCTCTTCCCACTTTCCACTTCTGCAGCTCATTCGACTGAGTGCTAATTGAGTTGCTTGGCTTCCTTGGGCTTCCAGACAGTTGCATGCAACACTCGATTTTCTTGTCGCCTTGTTGCCACTTTTTTTTTTTTCTTTCTGTATTTTTATACATTTTTTCTTCTTTTTTTGCTATTCACTGTTTCGGGGGCTTTTACGGCACTTTTCTAGCTGCCGCTGTAATTCAATATGCGCCACGTATACGACGCATTTGTAGGTAGGCTGCACAGTGGGGCAAACATTGCAAAAGCTAAGCATTGAAAATTTAAAAAAGTTAGTTGCAGTGTGTGAACTATTGATTTTTGCACAAATATTAAATTAATTTCAAAAATATTTTATATTCAAATAAATTTAATAAATCACATTATGCAGCTGTATGATATTTATCTTTAGATTTGAGCATTTTTAGTTAAAGAAAGGTAGACAATTTTTTATCTATTTTATATACATAAATCAAAATCAATCTGTCAATTATTTAAAATAAGTTAAAGTTAATCTGTTAAATTTGAATTCTCATAAATACTACGAGTTTACTTTTAACTTAGGTAAATATTTCTTTTGATTTCATCTGTTTATAAAATTTTCTTTTTCGCTACAGTAATTATTGATGACTTGTGAATATATTGAAAGTTCAAATTTGTTTTTCTATTGAATTTAGTTAAATTGCGGTTAATTTATACATTTTTTTTAGACAGTTTCGCACCACAGTGCCAGCTATGATAGAAACTAAAACTAGCCGCAACAGTAACAGGATGACTTATAAAAAGAAAAGTAGATGAGGATGAGTAGAACAAAAAACGACGAGACACACGCGCATGTATGTGTGTGTGTGTGTGTGTGTATGAGGAAAATCTATACAATTGTCAATGCTCTTTTTTCCCCCCCACGCACTCTTCCTCTCTCTACCTCTCTCTTTTACTACGTCACACGCTGCGTGTGCATTACGAAAATCAATTGTCTAAAAAACGTAACAAGCAACTTGACCAGCGAGAGAAAACAGAGAACTCAAAACAGAAATGCAGTTTTTTTTTTCCCCCTCATTCCATATAATATTTTGGCATTTAGCCATATGCAAGTTGTCCTTTAGAGTTGGTCCTCACTGTAGGACAGTCTGTAGTGACAGTGTTACGTGTCGTTTTTCACTTGGCCCGACCACTGCAGGGGCTTCGACATGGGCCAACGACCGGAAAAGTTGAGGACCAGACAAATGCGACAAATGCGACAAATGGGACAGTTGTAATGTCATGTCACGTCCTTAAATTACAAGCACAGCACAGCACAGCAAAAAAAGCAAACAAATCACAATTGATCGATATATATATGTATATATATATAGATCCGGCTGTATTTGCTTTAGACATTAGGTGACAATCGGCCAAATGATTCTTTAGGGTAACTCAATTTCGCATTTTCAATTTCGTTAGCGTTTTTCGAAACATTGTCAGCAGTTTCTTGGCCATTTGGCAGTTTGCCGTCGGCGCTAGCAACTTGTTTGCTTAGGCAACATTTGGCTGTCAACACACACAACACACACACAACACACACACACACACACACACACACGCACACAGAGAGAGACAGGAAATGTTGCTGGCACCTAAGTAAACAACGCAATTTCTGCATCCTTGCAACTTAGAGTCGCACACAAATTGAGTTGTCGTTGCTGTTGTTGTTGTTGGTCGCAGTTGTGCCCCGAAAAATTAGCGCAAATTATGCGCAGCTAATGCGAAAAGTAAACTCAAATAGCAGTTAACGTGTCCTTGCCCCTCATTGTGTCCTGTGCCGTTCTCATACTGTCCTCATCCTGTCCCATTTGTCTCAACCCTCCTCGTAAATGAAACACAGCAAATGCCTTGTGCAAATATAAAAAGTCGACACTCATCGTTCTTATTTGATTCGACTGTTTTTTTGGGGCGCATTTCCCATTAAAATGATGCCAAACATTTTCGCTCTCACTGTCCTCCCCATTTTGTTGTAGCCTCTTTTGAGGCTGTCTCTATTCCCTGCACTTTCTATTTGCATAGCGATTTTCTTTAGGAAAAGTCATGAGTTCAGTACATTCACATATGTATGCCACGCCCACACCAGCTACACACACACGCACACTAACACACACACAGAGAGAGAAAGAGACAATCTGTTGGGTGTTTGTAATTTGTTTGTTTTATGGATTTGGCAAGTTTGATTTCCGAGGGCGTCTTTCGACTCGACATATGCTTAATTAAACAATTGCCACTGAATCTACGACTTAAACAGATAAGCACACACACACACACACACACACACTCACTCACACACATATGTGTGTGTGTGCGTAAAGGCGTTGAAACATTCTTAATCGAAGTCAAGCAGGTGTCAAGTCAAATAATTGACTTTATATTGTATCCATTGCATTTTCTTAATGACACCGTAAAAACAACTTTTAAATCGAAATCTAAGTTGAAGAATTCCTTCAAGTGCAGTTTTCATATTGACTGAATGACACCAACAAAATGTGTTAACTTTATCATTATGAAAAATGAAAGACAAACTTGAATAACTTGATTCCATCAGCAAATGCAGCAATCAACATTAAATTTAAATAAGAATTCGGTATCATAAAAATGTGGAAAATAAATTGAAGAACGTAGAGAAATAGCTTAAATAATTCCAACTGAATTGTCAATTGAAAATTAAATGATTTTTTATATCAAATAATCATTTAACTGGAACGATTATTTCAAATTATTTGTATTACATTTATCATCAAGTTGAAATAATTTGTAATCAACAATACACTTAATTGTGAGTTATTAAAACACATTTTATTCTATATAATTTGTTAATAAAAAGTACGAATCGAATGCCTAAATTTCATATGATTTGAAAGTCATTTGTCATTCTTAACGAATGTGTCGAATGTTGTGTATTTACTGCATTTATTTATAAATAACCTGAATATGTCAACTTTAGATAGAGACATCAAATTACGAGCATTTATCTAATGCTAGTTAAAGATATACTAAGTAAAAGATACAACAAATGACTATCACATAAAGTGAGAATGTAATAATTCAATGAATATTTATGAAGCTTATAAATTGCATAAATATGCAATAAATTTTTACTTAAATTGATTATATATTGTTTGGTTTGATTCTAAACAATAATGAGAATTTTTGTAAATTTTAAAAAAGTTTAATGTAATGCAAGCTTTCAACTTGGAAAGTTCATTGAATTAGTCAAGCAAATTAAATATGTTAGACAACTATCTTTGGGAACTGTCAACAAATAGTATGATTTTTGTTAATTTCTTTAAGTATACAAATGTAGGACAGTCAATAATAAGATCTATGGAAATCACTCACTGTGAATATCATAAAATGCAATGCCAACTTTCAGCTCAAAACTAATGACAATGAATTCATGAAACTAGGTAAACTAGTTGAATTGTTAAACTATGTTGAAAATTTGATTTTATGATCTCTGATCTTTGAGATCACTGCGATCGTTGTGACTTTTTGATTGAGATATATTTAAACTTAAGTTTAGCTAATTGAGTTGCTTACCTGTACTCGGGACTCGGGCAGATTGATCTTCATGGCGACCTCCTCACGCATAAAGATGTCCGGGTAACGTGTCTTGCCGAAAAGCGCCTCCAAAACATCGAGCTGGGCGCGTGTGAATGTTGTTCTTTCGCGCCGTTGTTTTCTCGTGTTCACGCCTGCAAATTGTGGAATGAAATCACAAAAAAAAACAAACCAAAAGATTAATTAGTTAAATTCCATTTCGTAGGATGCAATGCCTAAACGAAATGTGCTGAAAGTCGACTCTGTATCTCTGTATAAGATATGAGTATGTATTTTATTGAAGATTGCGCATACGCCGCGTGGGCAAACATCACTTTAATTAACGATGCGTACGCTGGCTACAACTTTTCCCAGTGTTTTTCCCATTATTCTTATGCTGCTACTCGTGACAGGCGAAGCGTTAGCAACCCCCGTTAAAAATGCCACCCCTAAAAAGCATGCTCAGCATTGAACCAACCCCGCAGCATAAAAACCCAAAGTTCTATGTATATAACATACATTTATGCATACACATATATATATATATATACTAGGTATATAAGATCGTGTGTGTGTGCGTGTGTGTGTGTGTGTGTGTGTGCTAAGCCGCAGCATTGTTTGTTTTCGCCGGGGCAGCCGTTGTCGGTGCGTGTCTGTGTCCCAAATATTCAGAGAGAGCACCCCTTTTGTGAATGCCTTTTCAAATCAAACGTGCCTCCTGTGCCTGTCTTGCCCTCCCCCCTCCCCCCTCCACCCAGCCACCACTGTACGCTCTCTACACCTCCCTCCACCCCAGCCATAACTTGTGCTAGCTATATGCTATGCCCGTCTCTGTCTAACGCACAGATCGACTGTTGGCTCTATCAAAAATTAATGAGTTAGTCATTTTGGTCATGAATTTATAAATTGAATAAAAACTTCACTTCACTTGGCTGGCGCGTTGTCGTTTTGCCTTTGCAGCTGCCGCTTTTCGTTTCAGTTTTTTTTCTTTCTCATTTTTGTTTTTTTCTCTTTTTTTTTTTTTGCTTTCAAAATGGTCGCCATGTTGTGCCACAGTTGTTGTTGTTGTTGTTGTCGTTGTCGCTTTAAAACAAAATTAATTGCAATTTGTAGTTTTGCTACGTTTTATTTGCCATTTGCCCGCACACAAAAACAACCAAACCAAAAACTGTTTTTATTTATTTAAAAAAAATGTGTTTTTAGTGTCCAAAACCTTGGAGCCAAATGCTATGAGGGCTGTTTAATTAACTGCACCTCTATTCAACGATTTTATTTTCATTTCTGATTTTTTTTTTTTTTATTTCTTTTTATAGTTATTTTTAATTTATCATAAAAGTCTCTCGCTTTCCTGGAAGTGTCTTTTGAGAATGCTTAAAGCTATCTTCTAGACCAAGGCTGGTCTTAGATGAGATCGCTCAAGTATTAGATGATCTCTTCACTATGATCTTTTATATGGTTTTTATTTAAGAACTTGTGATACTTGAATTTTTAGAAATTCGCTTGCTTTTCTATGTAATAAAATATTCCAAACAAATCAAGTAAATATTTGAATCTATTAGAATATTCTAACTATAGTTTAGACTGTTTTCTTCCAAAATAAATTCTCATTTAATATTATCATGAAGGCATCTTCAAGAAATCATTTAAAAAAAAAAAAAAAAAAATAATTCTCTTTCAGACTGTCAAACTTTTCAAATTCAACGATGAGCCTTTGGCAAATATAAATATATTACAAATATCATAAATATAAAAAACATTTGAAACTGTATTGAAATTTGTTGTCGATAAAATCAAAATAAACATAATTTAAATTAATTACAAACACGTTCAAACTCAACGCAACATTTCTTTAACTCAATTAAAAATAATTTGAAATTTTATTAACTATTCTTTGCTGCGATTTTGGGTTATGTAATTTGTCAGACAATTCGACAGCTCGCAATTGCCTTATATAATGATAATATGACAATATCATCAATCGCAATATTCTGCTATAACTTGGGCTTATTACAAGCCCAAAAATAAATTGATTACATGCGATTGCTCGTATTATGTCTTATGTCTCTTCTGTCTGCCTTTTGCAGCTTTCTGCTTGTTTAATATATTTTTCTTTATTTACTTGTATATTTTTTTCGGCTCGTAAGTCTTTTGTTGGCTCACAAGTTTGTATATATACTCGTATATACATTTTTCTTTTATTTTATTTTTTTGGGTTTTGTTTGGGTGCTTTTGGCGTTTTGTAGCATTTTTGTCAGGTTTTTGTCATTTGCAGCGTCACCGAAATGAGACAAAACTGGAACCCAAAACTCGACTCATGCGTTCCCAGAGCTGAGCTACAGATACAGATACAACTTCAGCTTCAGCTTCAGCTTTGGCTCATTATTCATTTTGACAATTTAACTGATAATGATGCAATCGATGCGAAACGGCATTGAAAAGCATTTTGTGCGACAACTGAGCTGCACATCCACAACCACAACACTCAACCCTAAACCCTCAACCCGAACGCGAACCTGAAACGAAACCCAAACCCAAACCCAAACCCAATCCCTAACCCATACCCATTGCCATTGCCAATTTCAATTCCGTTTTCCAATGCTGCCAACGTCATTCGGTGCATGTAAATTGAGTTATCAGCCCATATATCATTTATCATACAGTTATATACTTATATATATATGTATATATATGTATATATATCTATGTTTGCATCATTTAAAAGTGATGCTTGGCGAACGCTTTCAACTTCAACTTTCAGCACATTATTTTTTTGCTCAGCTTGAGACATTTTTTTTTTCTTTTTGATCGATTAATTCTTACGTGTTTGTGGTTACCAAAATTGTTATTGCGATATTTACCCCACATACCTTGGGAGAACCCAACAGCCTCCAGTCCGTGTGGCAGGCCGAAGGGACCCAACGATGGCATCGGCATACCCGGCGGCAGCGGACCATGTGGCACCGAATGGTGCGGATGTGGACCGCCATAGCTGTGCGGATGTGGGCCCAAATCGCCGGATTTGAGAAAGCCCGCCGCCATTAAGGCTTCCGTTGAGTGCAGCGCCACGTTGATGCTGTTTATTATGTCCTTCGGTGATCCTTCAATTCTTCGACTAACTGACTTACTGATGCACAGCTTTTCACTCACACTCTATCTCGCTCTCTATCACTCACACTCAATTCTGCTGCTCCGACTCCAACTCCTGAGCTCGTGTTTATTGCCACTTCGAATTTGACGTTTGTACTGAAAAAAATAAAAATCAGATAATGCTGATTAGTATTGGAAATTAAATGAATATATTGTAATTTATTTTACAAGTTTTTCTAGATTAGTGTTTATCATAACAATAGACATATTCTAAATATTTTAAAATATATATTAATTTAATTAATTATTGTTAGTCCCTTTAGTAAACGTAGGAATTCAATAAAAATAGGTGACACTTAAAACAAAGATTTGTTTTATTTTCATGCAACACTTACTAATTGAATAAATATACTTCTTTATTTAATTCTATAAATTTCAATTGCCCTACATTGATGGAAAGAAAATAGCAAATATTCTTCTAACATTTATTTTTATTTTCACAACATGATGGCGTTTAAGGAATAATAAAAAAAAAAAAAAAAAAAAAACACAGCAAACATGTAGTTTTTCTATTATAAATAATTTTTGCTTCTCAACGCATGTTTATTTTAAAAATTCATATTTTTGAAACCAAAAACTATGCTTATCTGAGTAAATCTGTTTTTTTTTTATCGTTGTATCAAAATATGATGGCGCTTAAGTAAAAATTAAAAAGAAAAATACAAACATGTTGTTTTTTATTATAAATAATTTTCGGTTCTCAACGCATGTTTATATTAAAAATTCAAAGTTTTCAAACAAAATCTGTTACTTCTTTTATTTATCGGTGTCTACATTTATAACTGTTTGAAACTTGAGTAGGTGTTATTGATCCGCAGCGTTGCCAGACTGCTGGCATGCGCCACTGCTTGAATTTGGGCCAGATGTGTTATTAATTTATGTGTGCGCGTGAGCATGTAATTTGCGACTGCGACTGCGACGCCAACTGCGACTGCGACGTGGACAGAGACTGGCCTTATTTTTGGGATGTACATTGTGCATATTTGTATATTGGGAGGGATTCATTTGGTTGGACTCTGTGGACACACTCTCTCTCTTGAGTGGCTGGCAATGTATTTGTGGCTTTGGTTTTTGGCTTTGCCGGTTTCCATTTCGCTCGTTTCTCGCTGCATTTGAATGCATTGAGCCATGAAAACGACATGACAAAACAAAACAAATTTGCTGGTTTTTGTATTGCACGCAACTGATCGTTCTCTCTCTCTCTCTCTCTTACTCGCTCTTGTTCTCTTTGTGTGTGTGTGTGTGTGTGGCATATGCTTATGGATATATATGTGACAAATAGCTGGATGCATTTTCCAATTTCAAAACAATGAGTGCCCGTTGAGGTGTCCGTGCTAATCCCGCAATTGCTCTGCCTCTCACTTGGTCATCCCATTCGGTCCCTATATTCCTTACCCGAATTTCTACTCTTTGCCAAATAGTGCTAATTTTTTTCGCACGAAACGACCAAAAAAAAAAAAATTAGAAAATAGAAAATAGAAAAGAAAAAGCATATACAAAAGAGTTTTGAACTCGACGACGGGCATATGAGTATTAATCCAGGTTGAGGTTCATGTTGAGGTTAAGGTTGAGCTTGTCTGGCCTAATCTTAATACCCAAGCCATTGTCCCAACATGTGTGTGCATGTGAGTGAGTGTGTGTGTGTGTGTGTGTGTTCCTACATCCCATTTCGTCCTTTTAGTAAGTGTCTGGGCTAATCCAGCGGCTAAGCACAGATCAAAGATCTTTAAACCGCAAGACAGCCCAAAAACTAAGGCTACTCAGACTAGGCGGTACCAGTTTCTGAACCCAAGGCGTTATTACGTCGCTTTGCGGTAATCTTGCATACCAAAAGTAAACCCAATCCCAAGATGTCTTAGATATGAGACCAAGAACCCAACCCAACAATTTTTAGCATGAAAGTTTTCACAAAAATTTCAGTAGACCATTAAAAGAAATCATTTTGTGGAATATCACCACAAATTTTTCGTTTTGAAAGTCTTTCGAATTTTCAAACAATATCTCATAAATATCAAAGAAAATTGTTGTTCCATTGATGTAGGCCGATGAAAAGCGAATCTTTTTTTTTTATTTTGGAATATTATTGAGAATATGTTTTCTACATATATGTTGTATGCTAATGAGCTTCATATTGGAACTCCTGCCCAGAAGCGGGCATCTGTGTCTTTCTTTTTAACTCAATTGTTCGCTTCGCTTTTTATTTTTTTGCTAAAAGCAGAAAAATACTACAATAATAAAACAATAACAAAATAGAGAGAGAGGCTACGTGATTTTCTTGTCATTTGTTGGCGTTGTTGATTATGAAAAATCATGGCAAAAATAAAAAATGAAACAGAGTCCTAAAGGCCCCGCTGTCTTTTTTTTTTTGTCTTTTTTATTTTGTGGCATATTGTGATTATGCCTCGGGGACCTCAACTGGAACTGTGACCGAGACTGAGACTGAGACTGAGACTGAAACTGGGACTCTGTCGTCGTAGTCCGAAATCATTTCGGCTCGTCATATATCACGTACACGCACTTTCATTATAAATTCATTCGGCATTCTGATTTTCACTTTCAGTTTCCGGCCAATGGCGATGCTTGTTGCTCTTCTTCTTCTTCTTCTTGCTTCTCGGCTTCATCTCACTTCTGTATCGGTGTCTCTCTTCATTTTATTATTTTGGTTTACCTTTCGAATTGTGGGATCTATCCTGATGCTGCTGATTGTTGTCGTGTGTTTGGCTTATGATTCTTGTAATGCATATCTATATTGTCAGTCCGCCAGCCTCTTGCCCGTAATTACGGTCAAAATAATATTTTCAAACTACTCTGATAAGTGCGAGAGACAGCGGCGATCTGAAGGTAAACAGCCTTAGGAAAATAAACAAACCGCACTGAACCGAGCTACCGAACGTTCCACACACAACTGATTGACTGACTGACTGCCTGACTGATTGAGTGACTGACTGAGTGACTGACTGAGTGACTGACTGAGTGAGTGACCATCGCCCGCACTTTAAGTTCGTTGAACAACTACCGAAACGGTAGCCCTAAAAGATCGTCATACTCGAGTCCGACCGTGTTTTCATTTCTGACGGTACCCTGGGAAAGTGTGTAACCCCAAAAAATATACGTATTATGTGATCTTCGATCTTCGATCATCGTTCCTCGATCTTCCATCAGTTGTCTCTGTTGCTACTGTTAATTTGTGCCATGGGAATATTTGTTTTTTGTTTTGTTTTGTTTTGATTTTTAGCAAAGTTTATGTGATTAATGATTTTGTCTCTTCGTCTGGCATTCAAATGTGGTCAAATGATATGCTTTTGTTTCAATTTGTTTGTTATGTTTTTTTTTCGCCATAACATTGGTATTTTGGAAAGCAGTTTAAGTTGTCTCGCAAATCTTTCTATTACCACATTTAGTATGTCAAAAAGAAAAACATATATATATATATATATATATATATATATATATTAATTTATTTAAAAAAATGTGCAGGATGTTTTGAATAAAATGGGACAAGTATAAAAAATGTTTAATTAATTATGTGAATTTTCGATTTTGGCCAAAAACAATTACTTGTACATTGTACATCGTATCATATCGCATTATATCGTATCGTATCGTATAACATATGACAGCAAAGCTCATTGTGCAACACTGGTTAAAGCCAGCGGCAAATTGCCAGAGATACTTAGACTCAAGCTATGCAGCGAGTGCAACCAGCTGTCAAAAGTGCTCACTTGTCATGGTTGTTGCAGTTGTTGCAGTTGTTGCAGTTGTAACTATTAGCTGCCTTAACAAGCTCTATAACAACTTAATATGTCCAGGCATACCAACAGTGTACAACAAAAGCCAAGTTCTCAAATATGAAACTTTGTGGGAAAGGTTCACAAGTTGACTTTACAAAATGTACAAAAGTCAAGCGAAAACTTTCTATGCTTGCATGTGTTTTGTGGCTGTGTTATGTTGTGCAGTGTAGAGGTGTGAATAACGCGTTATGGCAGACACAAGAAACATTTCTCAGGCTCATTTACATAGCGCATAGAGCAGCAACAGCTACTGGAATCTGCTGCCAACTCTACAGACCGGACAACAAGTTGAAGTCGGACTCGAGAATGGAGACTGAAGACTGGAGACTGCAGACTGCAGACTGGAGACTGGAGATTGTAGACTGAGGCCGCTGGCCTAGCATAATAAGCTGTCTGTCGAAAATAATGCAACTTAATAAACGCAACAAAGAACTCGAGGCACGTCCCGGCAACCGACTGGAACTGCAACTGCAACAACTAATGCAACACAAAAAAAAAGAAAAAAATACTGCCACTGTAGTTGCAACTGCAACTGCAACTGCAACCTGGTAGCCAGTTTTCTTGATCGTGTGCCATTTCTACGCAAATGCATTTTGACATTTAAATTTGCAATTTTCGCATAAAATTATATTTATTTTTCATTTGGTGAAAATGCAACCTTGCCACGCAGATGATCATCGCAATGTTGATGATGATGTTGTTGATGATGTTGTTGATGTAGTTGTTGATTCCAGCTACTGACTGCAGATTCGCAGAACTGAAATGCAGCTGAGTGCACTGAGAGTCTGACAGTCTGACGTTGACGTTGCTGAAGTTTAATTAACAAACGTGCCAAATAATTGAAAAAGTGTGAAGATTTGACAAGTTTAAGACGCATTTAAATACGAGTACGAGTACGAGTACGAGTACAAGTATATCTCACCATATGGTAGCCGCATAAACATATGGCCTAGAAACCGCTAAGTAACACTCTGATATGGGCGACAACTTGGCTTTTTAATTAGTTTTTTTTTTTTTTGTTAATCAACACACATTTATTCGATAGACACACGAGCCAGTCTGTGCTATTAATAACACATGCCCAGTTACTGTTAGTCGCATACACGTAATTGGCCAATGATCAATTGGCCAAGAGTTGCCACAGTTAAGATAAACTTGTCAAAGATCAAAATCTTAATCGAAATCATAGAAAATGCAGCTAAACGAGTTGCATTCTCATTATCAATTGCTCAATTGCTCAATCTAGAGACTGGACATAACTCGATAAAGTTGTATCATCTTTTTTTATATATTTTTTTTTATTTTTTGCATATTGAACTCTCAGCGGGTTACAGTAACGATATTTTGTTAAATGGAAATGAATATGGATATGGAAATTACAATTGCAATTTGTGTTTTAATTGCCGAGCAATTGTCGAGCTGGTTTCAAATGGCCAATTAACGATTTGGCATGCTCAATAGACTTACTTGAATGATCAGAGCAGAGTTGTCTAACTGTGCGACGGACAAATAATGTTTTGATAACTTGTCAAGATCCGTCTAGAAGGAGGATTGTCTTCTATACAATATAGATACAAAAATCAACAAAAAATAACTATATATACATTTAAATATTGAACAATTGTGAATGAATGTGCTGCCTTCGATTCGAGCTTGTATCTCGTACAAATGATTGCATCATAGTAAAAATAAATCAAACACAAACACACAGAAATCAATAATATGTACGGTAATAAAGTAAAGAGTCAGCCCTGACTCTTGTCCCACAGACAACAGCAACAGCAAAAGCAACAACAATAACAATAACACTAACAACAACTTATTATTTGACGCATTGTCAACGTGATCTTGATAACTTGGCTCGGTATGGTATGGTATGGTATGGTATGGATTGGTATGGTTGGGTCTCTATGCCTTTGAGTGATTTCTATTTAAATGGCTTTGTCAACGAAATTCGAGAAGCAAAAACAACTAAAAAGCTGGGTACAGCCGCGTAATGAGCAAAGAGTGAAGAGAGATAAAAATTAATAATACAAATAATTGAAAAAAAGAAGAAAAAGAAAAAGAAGTCAATCGAAATGAAATGAAACCTCACTTAAGGCAAGGCGAGGCGACACCAAGGCGTCACAAATTGACAAAGACTTTGAATCCCAATTCATATCCGAATATGAATCCGAATACGACAACGAATACGTCTACGAATACGTCTACGAATCCGAGTGATATGTGTAGGCACAGACACATTGGGCGTGTGTCGATGTATCTATGCTAAACAATGAAACTGTTGCGGGTTTTATTTTTTATACTTTTTTTTGGCTCTCTTAGATACGTTATCAGAGTGTCGCGACTCGATCTTGACTTGAGTTCAATTCATAAATTGAAACGGACCAAGTAACGGATGTGGATATGACTGTGGATGGATATGAATGAACTCGTACCTTTGCTAACGTGAATTGAAATTGAGATTGAAATTGAATTGAATTGAAATTGCCAGCTCTCATTCTATTTTCTTCTTTTTTATGGGGTTTTTTTTTTCTGACGTGGGCGTCTAGTCTAGCTTTTGGTACACGGCGGGATTGGAGTTAGCGTAAAAGAATCTGGAGTTGGTTTAGAGTTGGTTGCCAGCCGGCCAAAACAAATTACCTTGCATATTAATTTGAACATGAAAACATATAGATAAACACATCTATATATATACATAAAAACACATCTATGCAAATTAATAATACAAAAAAGAAGAGAGGAAAAAAAGAAAAAAACCAAAAGATGAGGCACACAAATATTAAAATACTCGCAACGAAACAGACAGACAGAAAGATCGCTCGATGTTTTAATTTATAGCCCAGCCGCTTTGAAATTAGCTAATAAAGCGCGGCGGCTACAACAACAACAATATCACTAGCGACAACAATAACAATAACAATAAAAAAAAAAAAAATAATAATAATAATAAAAAAAAACTTATCAAAATGTGTGAATAATGTGACCTGAACGAGTCCGTCGGACAACGCTTTAGTTCAACTCCGTTTGATTCGAACTCGAGCTCTGCACAGTAGTTTGGGTCAGGTAGTCCATACATATGATTATAGATAGATAGATACATGGATATATGGATATATGGAAATGTATGTATGCTCTATAGATAGTTAGTTAGTTGCTTGCTTGCTTATGTTGTTATGCTTTATCGATAGTTCGCCTTTGCCTAATTAGCAGTCCAAAAGGGGCGGCTTTAATATGCCCATTAAAATTATGAAAATCTATTTTTGATTTGTTGCGTTTTCAGTATTATTTCTTACAATCGTTTCTCACATTGTGCAGCTCCAAAATAACAGCAACAACAACAACATCAATACAATACTAGACGGTTACTCATCTGGAATTTCCTGTGTGTGTGTGTTGACTTGCATCTGGGTTTTTTTCTGATAATTAGCGTAACGCCGTCTAAACCGTTTAATTGAACTATTTGGTATTTCAGAGTTGAACTATTACAGGCATATTTATAAACATTGAAAGAAAATAGAGCTAAGCTCATTTGAACACCGTAAGATATTAGATAAATTTTTTAGTTAGAGTCGTCAACCTGTCAAATTTCTATAGCCTTAGTTTATGTAAATTCCCGTCCTGTTCTTTAGGAATGAAGATTAGTTAGTATTTTAAAAGAGAATAAACAAAATCAACATATTTATCTATGTTTTTCAGACTTAACTCGAAACTTCTTTATCCTTTAAACTTAACACTTAGAACTACAATTGTCTTCCCTATTTAGAAATGTTTTTTCCCGCTTATTTGTACCTTAGTATTTTGCCAAAATTAGAAAAAAACACAATGTTAGTATTTATGTACAAAAAAAAACCGAATATAAAGGTACGATCGTTAGCTTTGAAAAGTTTACAGAGCCGACGGCATAAATTCAGAGTTCTCAACTAAAAATCTATCTATAACAAGACAAAACTGTATTTGCTGAATACTATCTATCTATAACATAATGTTCTGCTAACTCAATCTAATAAATTAATGACAAAATCTTTATTATATCAATATTTTCTTTTAGTTCAATCAACAAAGTTTTTATGCAAACGATTATAGTAGTATCTAAAGATTCCAAAGAAAAATCAGTTGCAGCTACTTATAACATCTAGATGGTAAATGTAATCCGTGATTGTCGCATCTTCGCCGTCGTTGGATTGGTTAGTTTTTTAAAGATATTATAGATTTGTTAGATAGATTATATATGAATGGTTTGGCACAATTGCAAACTCATCTGTACAAAAAACACTCACCGAAAAAAAAACCAATTATGAAACAAACAACTTGATCAATTCTTTGATGCAGTCACTGTCAACGTTGTCGTTGTCGTTGTTGTTGTCGTTGTCGTTGTACAGATATTCCAAACGAGACAAAAAAAAAATACGTTTACAGAGATATTGGATATGATGGTATTATTTGATTAAGATAGATCCAATTGTTAGAGTTGGTTGGCTGCATGTGTTGGTATAATACACTTTTCTGGCCGTATGATGTATATGTATAAAATAAAATATATCTGATTGATTCGGATATATTGAGTTATTGGTGGTGAGTTATTCAGTTGATTGCCAGCTTAAGGATATTGCTAAACACTTTGCTGTCAGACACAAAAAAAACAATGCACTCTCCACTCTTTTTCTCTCTCTCTCTCGCTCTCTTTGCTGAACGTAGTTTCTCTTGAGAACTTTTGTTGTTGTTGTTGTGATGGTTGCACACGCACGTAAACAAATGTTTATTGATGTTTATTTTGTTTTTGGTGTTTTGTTTATGTGTTTTAAATATATTGCATATAACTTTTGCGTGGTCTGTTTTGATTTGAAATATTTTTACATTTGTTTTTATTTTATTATTTCTGCATGTATGCATGCATGTGTGTGTGTATGTGTGAGACACGGCGATCAAGAAACGCGGCGAAATATAACGGTGTACGGTAAACGGTAAACGGTAAACGCTGTGAACCAACAACAAAACGAGCGAGCGGAGCGACGAACGCACAACCCGAGCGGCACGAATGTTACTTTGGAACTGATTTTCGTCGTGACACCTTCAATGCGAGCAGCAGCGACAACGACGGCAGCGACAGCAACGACGGCAACGACGACGACGACGGCAGCAGCTACAGCAGAAGTCGTTCGACCAGTCCGAAGTGTTGTTGTTGTTGCTTGCTTGCCTCTCTGCCTTCGTTTCGTTTCGTTACGTTTCGTCAGCAGCAGCAGCAACAGCAACAACAAGTCCAGCAACTTCCTTTTTCAACTTACGCACACACACACACAGGCACACAGGCACACATGTACACATGAGCACACATGAAGAGCGCAAGCGAGAGCGCAATGCTTTAGCAATGGCTGACGCTCATTGACAGCCGCATTGAGTGTGCGAGAGAGCGAGCCGGCAATAGAGTGCGCAGCAGCGAATGTCTGGCTGGCTCTGACAGTGTGTATATTTTGTAAACGTTGGCAGCGCTCTCTCGCTCCATCTCGCTTTGAGGCACAGCGTTGTGTTAGCTGTGCGAGGGAGTGCGCTGCACTTGGCAGCTGTATTTACCTATGTGTTGTTGCTGTAGCGAACCACACCCCCAAAAATATATTGAATGTAGTTGTTGTTAGTGTTGTTAGTGTTGCTGTTGCTGCTTGTCGCTTGTCGCTTCTTCGCACTCGGTTCAACAACCAAGCAGAGCGCCAACTTTGCTTTTTTTTTATATTTTTTTGTAGTTCTTTTTTTTACTTTTTTCATGTTGTTTTTGCGCAAATTGTTTGATTCCCTTTTTTGCTGCTGCTGCTGCTGTTGTTGTTGCTGTTGTTTCTGTTGCTGCTGTGTTTTGCGCGCGCAATCAAATTTTAATGAAAATGACAGCAGTCCAAACACACGCAAAACTCAACTAAAGCAACATAAAAATTGTTAGTTGGCAAGCATAAAAATAAATAATAAAATAAATAAGAAACAGCAAATGAAAAAAAAAACTAGCAACTTGCAGACTGAGGTAAAGGACTCTCTGAACAGGACGCCAATTCTAACACACACAAATTGTTATGCACAGCCAGCAGCAACAACAACAACAGCAACAACAACAACCACAAAAACAACGGCAACGAAAGGGAGTTAAAGTTGGAGACAGAGATAGAAAACACGCCTGTTCTGTTCCACAATAAAGGGGCTATTCTGTAACTGAAGAATCATTCACATTTCTAAGAAGTAAAAGGATTTGAAACTCCTATAAGTAAATGGCACACAGTGGTTATAGATAGCAAATATTGCAACTGATTTACATATGAAACATAATAATAATATTACGAATTTTTAAAATTTACAAATTAAAATTAACAAGTTTAGAGTTTAGTCATTAACAATGTTTAGGCACAATTTTGCATTTAGTGTTGAAATTTTGGCATAATTATGTACGATATAAATTCGCAAAATTTTCATTTTATGTCAAAATATAATTTAACAACGTATTGAAAATATGAGCCTTAGTTATTGACAGCATTTCCCTATGGATCGTTATTATAAAGCAGTAATTTAGCTGTGATATTATAAAAAGATAGTCAGATTTTCTATTAATTAAGTTGAAAAAAAATTCGGAAAATTCTGACTGTGTATGACAGTCATTTGTCATATTAAATAAAACTCCCGCTTGTATAAACAAAAAACAAATCTACAAAAAACAAATAAAAATTAAACTTCATTAAAATTGTATTAATAAAATGTTGTAAAACTAATTTTAAAATATATTTAAGCACACTTAATTGTAATGCCAACTATTAATTGAGTCAAATGTATTATGTGAATTGTATTATATTGTGACTAGTCGAATAATCATAATCACTTGTAGCACTGGGAATAAATAAATCTAAACCTAAAATTATACAATAAACTCAATAAATTTTTTTTTATTTTATTTATTTATTTTTAAATTTAGTATGAGGTGTTAGTGAACTTCACTTTATTTCTTAAGATATTAAAAAAGCATTTCAAAATAATCACAACATATTTGAATGTTCACAAAGGAATTCCAACCCACTAATTTTTTAAACTAAGGTTCAATATATGTGACAGTTGGTAAAATACACATTTGCTCATCGTATCTTCATTTATGTGTTAATACATTGTGACGACTCCACTGTGCATGATAGTTAGCTCTCCTACCACAGCAACAACAACAGCAACAACAACAGCAACAACAACAACAACAACGGTGGCAACAACAAAATGGTTGACATGGTCCCTCCGTCGACTTGACTTTTTTTCATATATATATTTATTTACATTATTTTCTTTTCATTTTTGTTTCATTTTCAGTATTTTATTGTTGCTGTAGCTGACGCAGTGGAAAAAAACCGAGTACCGAAAAATCTTATCAAATTTTTATGACAATTTGAAATTGCTGACGACAGCATTTTTTTATTTGTTTTTTTTTTTTCGTATTTTCACACACAGACAAATGAAAGTTGCACAAAATTATTTTTATGGATTTTTCTTGTAAATTTTCTCATTTGACTGGACTGAAAATTAAATTGTTGCGGCTAATTGATGTGCAAATATATATACATATATAGTATCAAACAAGCCCGCAGACCTTCGGCCCACTACCCCCGCCCCCCCCCCCACCCACAATCGAAATGCGCACAAATACAGACACAATTACCGTTACGACAGCTTAGCATACAATTTGGGGCGTCCAGCAAATTAAAAAGGAAACTGAAAAGGAATGAAGGAATAGGAAGTTTACATTAATTTTGGTTTAACTTTAAAGGGAAATTTCCCTGTCCACGTTTTGTCCAGTATTAAAGTGAGAATGCCTCAAAGAGAGAGCATAGAGAGTGCTTAAGATTATGTGTAGAAGTTGAGAGAGTTCAAAAAAAAAACTTGTAATGGATTTACGAATATATTCATTGTAATATTTGTGTGAAAGAAGTGTTTAGTATTGTGACATAAACGTAAATAAAACTATGTATTTTATTTATTTACTTTTTGTTTAGTCAAATTATTTTATTTCAAAACTGACACTTGATAAACTAGAATCCGTGTTTATCTAATAGCCCTTAGAAAGCATTATTAACTATGCATAAGCCTAACTAAAATGTGAGTGCAGGAAATAGCAGACTTAACAGATGCTCTGTAGCATTTTATAATATTTTACAATTTATTTTTCTCATGTATGTTTTATCCTTATATCTTTTCTATTAAACGGAATACAGTTTTTGATGAAGAATCTCTTATTCCTAAAGTTGAATAAATGCTATGATTAGGAGATCTCACATCTAAAAGAAGGAATATATTTATTGAACAGACGTAAATCCAAGAAGAAAGAAGAAAGAACTTTGAATATAATTTAAAAGCGACATTTCTCCTAAGAAAGTGTAGAATAACTTCACTTTTGATTCAAACGTTAAGTTAGGTTCAAAAGTCACTATAGCAACAACTCGAATATACCTTATTTGAGTTTGCTGAAGCTTACAGGATATAAAGAAAAAGAAAAAAACTGCAAAATGAATGCAACAAATTTATTGACAAGTTCGACAGAGAAAACTAAACAAACATACAGATAGACAAAGAGTGCAAATTGGGGGGAATAGAGAATGCGAGACAGGGAGAGGAAGCTACCTGTGCACACTCGTATATTTGTATCTATATTTATGTGGGCGATACTTTAACTACACTTTGGCAACAGCGGTTAAAAACTAAAAAACAAAAAGCAAAAAATAAACAAATAAAATTTTTTTATTTACGCCTGATAGAAAATATGCGCATAAAAAATGGAAAGACGAAAACGAAAAGGAACAAAAATGATGAGAAAAAAAATAGACTGTAGCAACATGCGAGTGAGTGAGTGTGTCTGTGTGTGTGTGTGGGTGTTATGTGTGTGATTGTAGTTTTTGTTGTTGTTGTTGTTGCATATGTGCTGGGTTCGACGCCATTGCCCTGGACATTTTTCATAGGCGACAGTTTTGATTGCAGGCGCGAAAAGAACGCTAAAGACTGAGAATGTTGAGAATATGGGCAAGGTGGAGATTTACACCATGTGTGTGTGTGTTTGTGTGGGTGTTTAGCTACTGCACAATAATAGCAACAACAATTGCAACTGGCTGCTCAGTTCACAACTTTTACTTGCCACAGTCAACTTCGACTTCGACTTCGACTTCGACTTGGACTTTAACTTCGTCATTCGCCTGAGCGCTGATTAACGACAATTCGTTTGCCTGATTTTTTATTACCAACGGACACAGCCACAGATATGTATGTTGCATGCAACTGTTGCACATTCATTAGGCGCTGTCGTAGGCGCGTGTCCAGACTCCAGTTGTCTGTCCAAGACTCGTGGGCCAGTAAATTTCATTAGCGCCTGAGCCGTTGTCTTTTATTGTTTGTTGCGGGGGCGGAGGCGGTGGCGGGGGGCGGGGGGCGGAGCAACTTGGTTACTCCAAAAAGGGGCGTGGCATAAATAGCATGATTAAGTTGCATATAACTGGCAGCCGCAACAGCAGCAGCAGAAAGTGTGAAATGTGTGACAGCTGCAAAAAAAAAATAAAAATAAAAAAAAAACAGACAGACGGACAGACATGGCGTATGAGCAATATTTGATTTCTATTAACACAGATTTTACAGATGCTCGGATGATTACAAATTGTCTAAAATTGATGGAAAGGAAAGGCTATGTGTCAATTAATTTTATGTTTTCCTGATTATCAACTCGAAGGGGATTGTTGAGTGCGAAATTCAGATTATACTTGGTGTGTTAAATTAATATAATTAACTATTTTTAGTAGTCTATGATTATGTATAATTATTTTGGGAAAATAGCTTAAGGTTAATTCTTTATTTTTATAATGTCAAATTAAATTTTAACTTGATAAATTTACGTTGAAATTGGTTGTCGAATTTGCAGAGAGGAAATATTAAAAAAAAAATGCATTAAGGATTATTGAAATTCAAAAACTGTTGAGGTAAAAAAAAAGGAAATCATTCTTTTTTTATATTTTTTAAAAGTAAAATTAATGTTTAAGATGGTGAATTCAAATTTTAACCCTCTACCGCATATAGTGCCATATATGGCTTTTCATTTTTAACGAAATTTATTTTTGTATAAAT
This sequence comes from Drosophila phalerata, assembly GCA_951394115.2. Lineage (NCBI taxonomy): Eukaryota > Metazoa > Arthropoda > Insecta > Diptera > Drosophilidae > Drosophila > Drosophila phalerata. The sequence continues at coordinate 24,998,568 of OX596006.1, read as the reverse complement.
GATAACTCAGCGAAGTGGATTATTATTGGCAAATATATTTGCACTATTTTCTATTGGAAAAAAATTTAAAAATAATTATAATTTGGCTTTATTTCGTGTTTTTATGTATTTTGTTAAGACGTCTTTCGTGAACGAAAATGAATTTTGATGAATTTGATGAACAATGAATTTTCGTATGAAGTTTTCACAACAAAAAACAATTTTTTATGTTGAAGAGTAATTTTTGTCTCAAAGAACATAGAGTAATCTTTTATATAAACTTATAATTTGACTGTAATTAAGCCTTATATTTATTATTTTAAGCAAAAACTGAAAAAGCCAATATCCTATTTTCTCCTAAACTATTTACCCAAAAAAAAAAGTTTGCTCAAATATTTCTTAATTTATACCAAATACACTTTTATATGCATGATAAAAATGTTTTTCTTTAATGATTCTATGAGCATGCAGTAGAGGGTTAAATTAATTCTTAAGCTTTTTAACTACTTTGAGCGTTTAATATATATAATTGACTGTGTTATATGTTTACAACTAAAATTATGATATACGACTTAATTAAATGATGATGATAATATTTGCTGTTAAGTTTCTGATTAAATTTGAATATCAATCATCATTTTTTTCTGAATTGACAATTGAGATACAAATTTTAACGTATTTTTATTTTTTTATATTTTTATAATTGTTTCTTAGAAATTAATCCTTAATTACAATTTAGTTATAGTCGGAACAGCAAAGGCATTATATTATTTTATATATGTAAAAATATATTTGAGGGACTTAGTTTTCATATTTATGTTAATTAAGTGTTTCTTAGATATTTTTTTTTTTGAGAAATAATATTGTTTAGAAATTTGCAATTTTTCAGATGTTGTGATGCAATCTTAAATAAATATTGGAAAATGTTGAGCACATCCTTGAATGGGAATGGACGCAAGTCGTGACTAAAAATGTGGAAATCCACAAAATGTCGCTTGTTAAACGGCAAGTGGAAATTTAGTCGAGGGTTTATTGAGTTCGTTCATTAAAAGGTTGCAGCTCGGACAAATGCTACAAAGGATCAATGCAGCTGGTGCAGGCGGTCGGTCGGGCTGTCAGACTGTCGGTCAGACGGTCGGTCGAAGGGTCGCAGCGGGTGCAATGGACAAGAGGACAATGGACAGAGGTTAAAGCCTGGCTCTGGGTTGGACCACCGTCGTGCGTTCCTGATGATGATAATGGTTTACTTTTATATTTTGTGATGGTTTTATGATGCGGTTAAGCGCTCAAACCGCAAAGTGGACGGCGCGCGACAAAGATGCACTGCATGCGAATGCGAATAAGGTTGAGTTTGAGTTTGAGTTTGAGGATGAGTTTGAGGATGAAGATGACGAACGGAGCGGTACTCGAAAGAGTCGCGTAAGCTGCACAAGTTTCGGTAATGCGAGGCCAAGGCAGTGGCAACAGCAGGGCAACTACCTGTCAACGCGACGGACAGACAGACAGACGGACAGACGGACGGACAGACAGACATACAGACAGACAGAAAGGCGAACAGAGCGCGCGACATAGAAAATAGCAAAAGGATTAACCGCATTCCGGGCGGTTTGGCTTGGCCGTAGACCAGGACCAGGACCATAACCTGAACCTGGACCTGAACCTGGACCTGGACCCGGACTTGCTTCCAGCAAGAGTTGAGCATCGAGATTCGTGATTCGAGGACACTGCGGTTAGCAGGATAAACGCCTTAATCGCGCTCATTGTTTCAGGGCAGGCCAAAGCATGCGGAAACAATAAAAATGCGAGCGCATTAATCTCAGGAGTAAACGCAGCAGTGGGACTCCAATTGCGAGCCCTAATAATTACCTGAAGACCAAGGTGATTATGAGTTTATGATCATCTCGAGAGACAGAGTGAGAGAGAGAGGAGAGAGAGAGAGTGAGTGAGTGAGTGAGTGTGGCAGGTAGCTTGCTGGTTGAGAAATTTAACTGGAAACAGAAGCAACATTTTAGGCATCATCGACGGCTTTACGCCTTTGCCAAATCCATGCTGACTTAATAAAGCTGCCCCCAAAAACGTAGCAGCTACTTGAGCACACGGATTTATGGGTTTTTGGTAATTGAAACCCCGGACCAATCTCAGTCTCAGTCTCAGTCTCAGTTCCAAACTCAATCCCAGTTGCACGGGATACAGCTACAGCTACAGATACAAATACAGATGCAGGGCTCGATATCAGCATGCAACAACATTGACGATTATCAGCGATTATCACGTTTTCGATAATGAGATTTCGTTTTATGATTTTGCCAGCGTTTTAACCCCTTGCACCACACACCACACTTGCCTGCAACAATTCTCCTCCTCCTCCTCCTCCTCCTCCTCCTCCACATCCTCCTCCTCCTTCTCCATCTCGTACTGACTTTTTTCGTTGTTTTCTTTCAACTGCCTTGGTCTTGTTATTTGTCGAGTGATTCGCAGCTTAAGGGCGGTTCCACTCCGAGTTCCACACTGTGCTGGCAATTAAGTTATGTCAATCCACTTGCCATATGGCAGCACGACACCGAGATATAGCCATAGACCGAGACAGAGACCGAGACCGAGTCAGCGAAAAGAGACAGAGGGGAGACGCAGAAGTAAGGATAAGGGGGTTGGAGATTGGAAGGAAATCAAGTCCTGTGATTTGCGTTGTAAGTTAGACGTTGTTTGCTTTTTTGGGTGGTTGGATCGCATTTGGACTATAAGCGATTACCACTTCAATCAGACGCTCTTAAGGATTCATTAGCGTTAAGGATTCAACTATGCCTTGATAACCCCAGAAAAGCACACTTAAAAGTCAAGGTTACAACTCGCACTGATTTTGGGAAGTTTCATCGAAAGGCTTACAGTGATGTAGTTAGGATTGTATTATATGATATTACAGCAACAATATAAATATTTACCTATCGTGATGTTATTTTAATGCTAAGAATTAAATTCATTGGAGTGGAAAAATCATTGAGGATAAACGATATGAAATCTTTGAAATCTTATCAAAGTTGTCATAATGTAATACACGTATTAGTTACACTTTTCATTAGTTACCTAAAAAAAACTCACTTTAAATATATTTTTTTTTCAGCAAATTGTTGCATACAACCTAGGATCACCGAACCGGTTCGATTCGGGTTTTTGGGCTACTCGAAATTATTGAAATTATTTACGCCAAGATTCTGAACTGAATCACTGTCTTAAATAATAGCTTCGTCTCAAAAATAAAGCAAAAAAATCCATCAATACAAAAAGCTTATGTTCGAATACAAATCATAAAATAATTCATAATTCATAAAATAATTTATTAGCATTTCATTTTTAAGAAAATTTAATTTAAAATCTCAAGGTTTGTTAAATAAAATAAATGGTGTGAACAAAAACTTTAGGTTCAGGGTGTATATAAATCGGTTCCCGAATATCTTAAATAACTTTAGCTGCTCGAATTTAAATTTAATTACAAGTTCAATAAATTTAAAAAAATGTATTGAATTTATTAAACTTATTTAAAAGCAATTACTTAGTGAGTTAAATTATTAAGCAATTTGTAATTTAGTTAGTTACTTTTACGTTTATTATTTACGTATATCAATTAATAATTGCAACGTTTATACGTTATTTAAAACTCTTTTCACACTCTATATCATATATATATATTTATAGTTATTCTTCAGCTACTTCTTTCACTCAGTTAATTTGTCATTCTAAACGGAATCTTAAGTTTCATTTCCTTCTTCCTCAACTCATTTCCATGCTCTGTTTGCAGTCCAAAAATCGTAATTTCCCACACCGTTTTCCCAGTGCAATGCAATAAACGCAGCGCAGAGATTTTCATTAATAAAACTGACTTAAATTACAAAAGCAAATAAATCAGTTAAAAGAGAGCAGTAAACGAGAACAGCAACAACAACAACAGCGATCGCACGCAGAGAGCAAAGTAAGCAGTAAAAAAAAACAAGTGGGATAGGTTATAGTCGAGATCCCGACCATAGGATACCCGTTACTTATTTTAATATGCGTAGAAGTACTTTAGAGAATTTACTACCTTATAACTTTATTAATAATTTTGGTTAGCTAATACTCCCGTTCTACTTGTCCGATCTTACTGCGGTTAAGTGAGATTATAGATAATATTAATAGATAACGTTATTTACTATTAAAACTGTATTATCTAATAAACTGTGATTGTGGTGGTAATTTTGGGGTGGCCGAAAAGGGGCGTGGCTTAAATGAAAGAAACTTAATTTGCGTGGGATCTATAGATATTTGTGTGCCGAATTTGGTTACTCTATCACTTATAGTCTCTGAGATCCGTTTGTTCATACGGACAAACAGACAGACAGACAGACGGACAGACAGACAGTCAGACAGACAGACAGACAGACAGATAGACAGACAGAGAGACAGACGGACAGACAGACAAACAGACAGACAGACAGACGGACGGACACACAGATAGACAGACGGACAGACAGACAGACAGGCAGAAAATCAGACAGACAGACAGACAGAAAATCAGACAGACAGACAGACAGACAGACAGACAGACAGACAGACAGACAGACGGACGGACGGACAGACAGACAGACAGTCAAAAAGACAGACGGACAGACAGACAAACGGACAGACAGACAGACAGAAATTGCTATATCGACTCGGCTGCTTATGCTGATCAAGAACACATATTTACTTTAAAGGTTCGGAGATGCCTCTTTCTCCCTGTTACATACATTCCAACGAACACAATATACCCTTTAACTTATTTTTTAAGTAACGGGTATAAAAATCTATCGAAGAGGAAGAAACCAGCCAAGTTGTATATCAAACAACAACAGCAACAACAACAACAGTTGGCAATCTGTCCCGCTCGCTTGATCGACAGCCACTGTCTCAGTTCAAGTCACAGTGTTGGAATCATTTGGAGTGCTTTGAGATTTGTGGTCGGTCGCCGAGTATCTCCGTCTCAGCGTCTCTCCATCTCAGCGTCTCACAGTCAGTCTGCCAGTCTCACCATCTTGAGGCAGTGAGTTGTTGCACGGCCGTTCATCATATACCCTTCAGTCCATTTAACACGTTTCTGACACTAATCCTGCCTTGATGAAACTAATTTTTTCTCCATGTGCCTCACGGCCTCCACAGTGCCAGTTGATTTATTTCAGCGTGCGCTGCTGGCGACCAACGCTTAGACAATGTATGCCGCATATATAAATATATATTTAAATATCTGTATACTATATACTGACTGACTGACTGACTGACTGACTGACTGACTGACTGACTGACTGAGTGACTGACAGTCAAAGAGTCCAGCAACTCTGTCTCGATCTTCGCTTCTGCTTGAACTCACACGCAGGCAATTCAAGTGTAGCCAACGTCTCGGTCCCAAGATCGCTTGCTGTGATATGTATGACTATATCTCTGGCATGATCTTGCCACAAATTAGTTTGGTTAGCTGCCGTTGGTTTACCCGACGATGACGATGACGATGACGACGTTGTTGCCTGCCTCCGCGATTCTGTCCGGCCCTGTCAATCATTAAAAAATATGTATGCAACGATCCGATCCGATCCGATCCAATCCAATACGATGTTGCCATTGCCGTTGCCGATGTTGATGCCGCAACGCTGCTGCAACAGAGACAGCGACAGCGACAGAGAGACAGTGCAATGTCATGCTTCATTTCCTGAGTTGTCAATTTGTTGGACTTGTTGGAGCAGCGACTCACAAGCGACTGAGATAGCGATAGATCGAGAGTGGCAATGCCAGAAAGAGAGATAAGCCGTTTATGGACGGGATGTCTCGTCTCTGCGATGAGTAGCCAAAAATGCGAGAAGAAGATATCGAAAATGTCCATAAGCAATATCTTTTTGGTGGCCGCTTTCCAATCGATCCATCCAAATAGCTGGAGACAACAACAACAATGACAACAACAATGACAACGATAACGCAACAACCAACAAAAATTAGTTAGAAAGCAAAACAATAAATATGAAAAACTAAAGCAGAGAATTACTGCTTAATGCCATTAAATGAGCAGCAGGTGCACAAACAGGTAAAGTTATTTTGTGACAGTGTATGGTGGCAATGGGGATGGGGTAAGGGAAGGGGAAAGGAGAAAGGAGAAGGGGAAGCAACAACAGAGGGAATGGGGCGGGTATCGAGTGAAAGTGTGAGTGCCAAATTAAAAGAAGAGACTACGGAAATGCGAGAAAGGAGTGGAAGAAATCGATTACAGAGGATCTGTATATTACATCTAAATAAAAAGTCTATGGCTAAAATTACAGTTTCGCAAATAATTATTCGAGTTCAACTAAAATAATCCCGTCAATCTGAACATAATTTATATTTGTCACTATTTAATTTAGTCTGTAATTTAATCAATAAAACATAAATAAAAATAATTGATCAATTTTAAATATTAAAATGATTATGGTATCAAAATTGCATTATTATTTCATAAAATTGCACATAATTTTCCCATTATTATGTTACTTCCGTAAAGATAATAGGTTCATCTTTATTATCAAGTTTTTTTTTTTACATTTTCTCTGAATTTTTTGATGCATTTCTGAGCATTTTAATAAAAAATATTTTTTTCTTTAATGAAAAAAAATTTTGTTTGTAGAATTGTGTTATTTTGTATTCTTTTCTCAAAGTTGAATTATAAAAAAAAAATTTCTTAGATATTATCTTGAATTTAATAAAGTGTTTTCCTTATAAATGTATGACTTATAAGTCCGAAGGGCACAATACTTACGGATAAACACCCAGATATTGCCTTGATGATTTGACAAATTTAGAGGAAAGTTTTCAAATCAAACTTTGGTTTTACTTTGCTAAAACACCTTAGATAAAATTTAATAATCATCATTTAGCTTAAAACTTGTTCAAAAAGTGCGTTCACAAGGATTTTGGATTAATAGAAAAATTAAGATGATTGAAAGTCTGAAATTTTTGTCATCAAAATATCGACAAAGTTCTGAAATTTTTATGTTACACTCATAATATATTATACAATATTCGAAACGGTAAATTTCATGCATTCATTACGTATATGAGAAATGATATAATTGAATTAAAGGCGCCTAAATTGATGGTAACGCCTTCATATGACAGCCTGACACATCCCCAGTGACCACACAGAAACTATGTCAGGAGACCGAGCTCTCTGGGTGTCCCAACAAAGCCATGCAGAGGACATGCCCACAATAAACGCCCCTTTGAGTACATGCACAACAACAAGGAAAAGAAAATGCTGAAACAGAACCACTTGAGATCAACGAGAAACAGAGAAGCAGGAACAATGCCAAATGGGCTGGGACTAAGGAACTGAATGTTAAAAGAACCGAGAACTAAGATGTGAACGGTGTCAACGCCTCTGGCAAACAGTGCAAAAAAAAAAGAAAATAAAAGAAGCAAATAAAAGGGAAGAAAGGTGAGAAAAAGACAGAGAGAAAGTGAGAGAGTGAGAGAACCGCAATGATCGATTGATCGCAGATCGATTGGGTAGCTCTGAAAATGAGCAGCAACAAGGGCAGCCCTTAAAGTAATTGCCAAATAATTGCATATCATATGGCACACACACACACACACACACACACAGACAGACACACACACAAAGGAAAAACTCTTATCGATCCTTGCCTGAAGCATTTGTTGCTCCTTTTTTTTTTGTTTCTTGTTTTTTGCGTTGTTGCTTGCGGTGCTCGCTGCAGGCTATTTGCACATCGGGTTACCATCGGACCCACAGCCCACAGATATAGCCTAACGATAAGCACACAGATACACACACACACACACACACATAGATCTCAACTGAGAGTGTGTGTGTGTGTGTGTGTGTGTGTGTGTGCAAGCATGCGCAATTAACAAGAGCTCGAGTTGAGAAGTTGTTGCCTGGTTAATGGAAATGGGAATGAGACTGGGAATGGAAATGGAAATGGGAATGAGTTTAGGTTTGAGTTAGAGTTCGAGTTCGAGTTTGGGTTTGTGTTTGGGGTAATGCGGTGAGAGGACCCCTTAGCAAAGGCAGACACCAAACACGAACAACAACAACAACAACAACAACAACAACAACAACAAGCAACACAGACAACGCGGTGCCTTGCCGAGTTTTTAATTGAATGCATTTCAGCGTAAAAGGTGAAAATACTTTTACCTCCTTAGTCTAAGGAGGAACAACAAAACAAGTAAGACACCAACTTATTAGTTACATAGCCGCACCACAAATACCCTCGAATTTCTTAGCAAACATTTAGTACTGTTCACTTACAAATTCAGAATGTTTTTATAAGTGATGTAAGTCCAAATTTTAGATCGAGTTTTATATCGAAATAGAAAATCGCCAAAAATATGTATCGAGTTGTCGATATATCGGAAAATAATAGATCGAGTTGCAAATATCGAGCTTTTTTAAAAAAAAAATTGTTTTTTAATTTGAAAACGCACTTGTAATCACAAAATACACTCGTACTTTCAATAGAAATCTTATTTTTCTGGCATCGTTTTCATGCCTATTTCAAACATTGACAATTTTATAACAATTAAATTTAGTTTTGAAAATTAACTACGATGAACAAGCCCCAGTGAGTTGTTGATTTTTCATGGAAATCGATTTAATCAACTCTATAGATCGTCAATAAAAATTATCGAGTTGAAGTACTTCGCGTACGCGAAAATCGCGTTGTCGTTATCTCGATATATTTTTACATCACTAGTTTTTATGCATATCTTTAATATCAGATACATTACCGTTATTATAATTCTTAAAATAGTTTCTTGTGTTTAGAAAAACACCTATATCGATTCGCTAATTATCTTAAATTTTCATCTAATTGATCACTGTCAAATAATAAAATATGAAGAATTAATTTTTACACTTTTTTTAACATTTTATTTTAACAGTTTTTGAGTGAGTTTTCTTTTGGTTGTGGCTCGCTTTTCTTGTAGAGTATATGTGGACATGGCATAACAGGAAACCTCGCCAATCCAACACGCAACTTGAATCTCTCTCTCTCTCTCTCTCTCTCCCTCCCTCTCGTTCTCTCTCTCTCTCCCTTGCCTTCCCTCCCAACTGCCCCCTCTATGTTTCTAGCCGCAGTTTGCTTCGTTTGCTTACCAATTTCCATTTTTCCGGTTTTAAGCACACACCATACACACACACACACACACTCACACATGTTGTTGTTGCCGTTTTCACTGCTACCGTTTCTACCTTCAATTTGCTTATACATATTTCATCAGTTTCTGTTATTACTTATTATATCTTATTATTCTCCACCATCTCCTCGTTGTTGTACTTTTTAAACACACTCTTTCTTGGCTCATAATAAGCTGTAATGTTAATGGAAATCAGGTGTACAGGAGGAAAGAGGAAAGAAACCTCTGCCAATCTGTCTGTAATCAAAAATGACGCTTCGTTCACACTTGTCAGTTATCTGTCAAAGCTTAAGGAATTCCATGAAACCAATTTCCTCAAAAGGTTCTTCGTCAGTTGTATGTATTAATAGAGATGATCTCGACAAGAACTTTCCCCATAAGAGCAATGGATACAACAAAGTCTGGGCTAAAAATTATTATTTTTTTTAACTCTTATATATGTTAATCGTTATTAATAATATTTAGGTAGATATGATAAAAATTCCAAGAGTTTAACTGATAACAATTAAGGCTCCTATTTTCCAAGTTAGAACAGTTGTGATTTAAATTTGAAAAATGATCTTATGCAAATCCTTAGACATAAAATTAAGGCATGATTTCAGAATATTATTAATGAATTATCGCAACCAGTAAACATCAAAAATAGAAAAAAAAAATCCAAAAATATTTCACATTTTAGACCGTTTGGGATTGTTTATTACCCGGAATCCTGGAATTTTCTGTTTAACTAAGCAGAACAAATTTTGATAATAAGTTAATTTTCCTTAAATACAACAGTTTTCATTAAATTAAGCAATAAATAAAATATTTATAAATATTGAATTGTGAATATTTACATAACATATTAAATAGAAGTTCAAATCAATTGGTGACTAACTGATAGTTAGTAAAAGAAAAGAGAAAAAATTCTTCATTAAATTAAAAAAAACAAACAATTATTTTTGAATCGCTTAAAGCTTAAGTCTGATTATTAATACTAAAATCATATATTAGTATAAAAGTCTGGCAAACACCAATCAGCATTTTATAAAACTGCAACATATTTTGAGCATTTTATATAGATATCAAGTTAGATATCTGTAGAAATTTGTACAAAAGGTTTATTTATGAATATTTCCCGTAACTATTAATATTTATAGCAGGGCTGATGAGATGGCTTTAGAGAAAGACGGAGAGAGAGAGTGAAAGGAGTCAGAGAAAGGGAGAGAGACATAAAATCCCTCGCACTGCAGCTGATGACTTCAAAGCAATCATATAAAAGTCAACATCAAATTGCGTATACGCCGCGTATGCGAACAACAAACAACTGTAGATAATATAAAATGCCAGCCAAGTAGCTACTTATGTGTGTGTATTTGTGAATGTGTGCATGTGTGTGCTATATATATATATATATATATATATATATATATATATCTAAATATGTCCATTGTGAGGCATTTCCGGTGGCCGCTAAAGGAAATTTTTTTTATGACGTCAACGAAAAAAGGGGAACGCAGCCAACAACAGATCAACAAAACAACAACAACAACAAGAACAACAACAACATTGAAGCGAAAGAACAACAACAATGCCATCAGGTAGCTTCCCGAAAAGAAGTTTCAACTTCTCGGTGGGTTTTTCTTCTATTGTTTCGCATGGCAACCAATAAAAAATGAAATAATAATAAGAATAATAAAGTAAGCTTCACAAAAAAAAAAATAAATAAAAAATTTCGACGCTTTCTCAACCGATCGACAGCTTGACTTTTGGCTTTATTTTCCAGAGTTGGACAGGGGGGAGGTGGGGTAAGCATATTGACAACACTTGCTATTTTGAGTTGAGTTGATATTTTTCCCTTCTTCTTTTGTTATTATTATTATTATTTTTGATTTTGTGTTGTTTTTTTTTGGCAATGGGCCTACAAATTGGCTTGCTTGTCTTGGCTTGCTTGTTGGGCCAAGAGACCATGCATATATTACCCATGGTCGACGCCTCATAATTAATTTTTTGTTGTATATGGTTTTGTGAGCTATGCAGTGGTTCAGCAAACGGCAACAAAACTCTGAAATCAATAATACAAAAGATCTTTAAGAGTCCGAAAAAAAAAAAACGATCTTCGACTGCGACTGCGACTACAAAACTCTCTGATGCTTTTGCTGCCGTTCAGTTTCAGTTTTATATGCATGTAGATTTTATTTTTTTAGTTTTTTTTTATCTTTTTTTTTTGTTGTTGTTGTCTTCTTTCTGTATTTTGCTTTGCTTTTGGCTTTTGTTTAATAATGAGACGACATTTCGAACGCATAAAATCGTCATAATAATTTTTGATATATGAAGCAGCGCAAGCGCTAATATCAAACGAATTCTTTTCAAGATAAAAAAAAACAACAACAACAACAATGATACACAGAGAGAAGTCACACACACACACGCACACACGCACACACGCACAACTGCGACTCAAAGTCTCAGCGAGAAGCATCTTTATGAAACTTGATTTGGATTCAGCTACGGTAGCTGCATTGACCGACAGCGCAGCGAGGGGGAATACGCCAGGGGAGGGGAAGGTTAGGGAAAAGGGAGTGAAGGGCTTGGGGATGTGCAATGCTGACCAACTCTTATAAGAAAAGCCAAGGCAGAAAGGCAGCATGCGAGAGCATAAATAAATAAAAGCCACACTGAGGGAAAAAATCAAGTATTTCATACAGAAAACACCACTCTTCGAACTTCATATCTCACTAAGATTGAAAATACTGAAATCGATCGACTTGTTTGATATGCATGTATGAAATTTTCTTAAAATAGGTATTACCTCACGCAACCTGATTGAATTATCTAAATCATAACCGTGGTTGCTTAAAGCTTTTAGTTAGTGTGAAAGCAAGAACAGAAATTATTCTTTTATAGTCCTAAGTGTCCATCGAGCTACTCCTCATTGCAGGAAAGCAAGAACCAGTTGAGAATTCTAAGCAAAGCGAACGCAAAAATAATATAAGAATTAATGAACTCAATTCAAGATTTGACAAACTTGATCTGTGAATCTGTGAGAATTTTCGTACTCATTTCTAGTAAATTAAAAGATTTACTTGATTCAAGATTCTTAGATTTGATGTCAAGAATCTTTAGACATGGCTAAGAATTTGTATACTTATTTTCAGTAATTCTTATTTATATCAAGTATTAATTTTAAGTTTAAAAAATACTTAATTGGAGTTCTTTCGAACTTAATTTTAGTACGTCTTTTTTTTCTCTGTGCACAGCAGAAAAATCGTAATATATACAACAGCAGAAGCAGCAACAACAACAACAACAACAACGAAACGAAAAAAAAAAAAAGAAGCATTAATCGTAACAATGTTATTAGTCGTACAACAGGGGATTAGGCTACCGATTCGTGCGCTGGAGGAGCTGCTGACCATCGACCATCGAGCATCGAGCGTCGAGCATCGAGCAGCTTCTTCAAGCTCCCTCTCTCTCTCTGTCTATCTCACTCTCTCTCTCTCTCTCTCTCTCTCTCTCTCTCTCTCTCTCTCTCTCTCTCTCTCTCTCTTTCACGAGCTTTACGTGTCTTGCTTCGTTTATTGTCTGAGCATTTGGGAACCTGCAACGTTTGTTGCTGCTGCGCTTTTTTTTTTTGTGTCTTCTCGTTTTTGGGCGCGTTTTATGGACAATCTTATGACGGTGATTAAAGAGGGTGAGGCCCATGGAGGCATTGGAGGCGAGTCCCAACGCCAACGCCAGCTGCGCAGCCATTGCCACCGTGTGCCACACTTTGTTGTTGCAGTTGCTGCTGCTGTTGTTGTTGTTGTTGTTGTTGTTAAAGTTGCTGCTGCATTTGCTGCTGCTGTTGTTGTTGTTGTTGTTGTTGTGGCTGGCAAAAGTTGACGGCGGCGCACTATGGATCCCTTCAAGATTTGTTTGGTTTTGCCTTCGTTTAATTGCATTAATTAAATGCAGCATAGCCTGTCAGTAGGGGGCGTAACACTGGCGAAGGGGGGGCGTGGCAGTGTATGTTGCTTAGTTTCTTACTTAACTCTCATACAAATTATGCACATTGTTGGCCAAGCAAAACTGTTGTTCTTGTGCAGGAAAATAGGAATACTTGGCTTAAGGATTACGCAAAATTAAGTTTAATTTTATCTACAAATTTACTCTATTATCAAAAATACTATAATTTATATATAACCTGGGCTGCAAACCTCCAAAATTTTATTAAAGATTTGGTTAGATGGTTCGAACCATTGAGCAAGACATTGGTTCGGTTCGCGAATTGGTTTATATATATCCCCTGAACCCAAGGTATGGGTTCGAACCTTGGTTCTATGTCATACAAAAAAATATTTTTATTGTTATACATTTTAATTTACATTTTGAACTAATTAGATTTTTTTTTTAAGAAATCATATTTTATGATAATTAAAATATATTTAAAGATTTAAATAAGAGTTATTTTAATCCGAAGTCTTAAATAATTGCGTAATATTAGAAAACCATAAAAGTTAAGTAATTATATTTTTTTTAACCGAAACTTTTATTTTAGAAAGCGGTTCGGCTTAGGTTCGGGTTCGCAAGTAAAAAATTTCAAGGGCTTGGTTCATTATCCGGTTCAGGCTGCTTAAAAATCTGCGGCCTTGTATATAACATACTATAGTATTAAATGCAAAACTCTCAATGTCCTTCGGAGATCTTAGAGTCTTTATTCAATTGTCTATTTCTTGTATTTAGCTGCTGAGAGCAGTTGGCCCTAGTCCTTAGTTCCTTGCCACCACCTACTCCTCCTCCTACCCCTCCAACCAATGGCCAATATAACCACGGTAGAACAAAGAACGTAAGCCGCTTTCTGCATTTCGATTGACGTAAATTGGGAGATTTCGAGGAAACGAGAAAATACTCGTAATATTCAATAATATTATTATAAATTCAATTAACATAGCATTTTCTATTAAATTTATTACCTTTGCGTTTTAATACATTCAACGAATGTACATATGTATATTATTTTCAAATCTGCAAGAAGTTAAAAAAAACTACAAATTAATGCGCTCTTTGGACCAAGAAGGAAGTAATACATAATTAGACGTTTTCCATTTAGAAATTAATTAACATCAGAAACTCTAGTTCACTACAGAATCGCCTCTCAAGTGAGAGAAATTCATGGAAAGCTCTTATATGGAAATACTTTGCATTTCCTTTGAATCACTTAGAGTTTATTTTAAATAATGTTTAGCAAATGGTAAACCAATTGAAGATAGTCCAAGGCAACTCTTGAATCAATAAAAAAAGTAAAGATGATTTTATATTCTTCTTTATACATAAATAATTTCTAGTAAATTATCCATGTTTCTTGAATGAAATCTACTTTAAAACTCACAACAATTTTTTTTTTGTTTAATTTTGTGCAGACTTTCTATTGCACTCCGGTCGAAAAAGCCAATTTTTTCAAAAATAAAAATCCTGAAAATGTTAAAATCACATCATCTAATATAGCAAATATCCTGAAAGAAAAAAATTATTTAAGAAATATTCTTTGAGAAATTCTTTCTGTTTTAATGTTGAGCGAATACTTTGCTAAAGCTTAATTGTTTCATTATTTTATCCAAATTTAATGTTCAATAAAGCAATTAATGATCAAGATGTATTGTTTTACATTTTCTTAATTTAATCAAATTTATTTATGTCTCTTTAGTACTAATAAATACAAATTATTAATAAATATATAGTAAATTAATTATTAATAATATATATTGTATTTATTTTGTTTGTATTTAAATATGATGAAATTACATTCTATTTTACAAAAATGCTAACGATGGTAATTGATGCTGAATTATCTTTTTAATGCCATAGAAAAGGTCATTCTGCCCACTGTACATTGTGCAACAAACTCGTAAATGTAATTAAGTAAGGTTAAGCGGTGGCAAGTTCTTGTGGAATCAACATGGAAGTGGCACTTGAACCGTTATATGCGACATGCAAATAACAGAGCTTGTAGTCAAGTATCCGGGGCAGGTGTGTGTCGTGGAATGTGTGTGTGTATATTTATGTATATGTACACTGAAAAAAACACCAGCTTCAAAAATCAAAATCATTCATCTTAGATATTTTGCTCTAAAATAAAGATGATTTTATGACCAGATTACAAAAACTCAATTTTTAATCTAAAAAATCATAAAATCTTAATATGAGAGCAAAAATTTTAAATTGTTAGGAAGGTATAAATATGTACAATTTCATTTGAATTAAATGGCGCTCTGTTTAGAGGTTCGAGCCCCAATATTAACAAATTAGAATAACATTTATAAAATTACCGAGACAAAATAAAATATATACAAATATAAAAAAAATTTTTAAAAATCATTTTTTTTATTATTATTTTTTGATTTTAATTTTAAGAATATTTATTCTTAAATAAGAACTTGGTTTTATTTTAAATGATCTTAAGCCAAGATGTGCTGTCCTAAATTAAGAATCTTATGTTCTTGACGCATTTCTTAGACCAAAAATCTTAGTTCTGAGACCACAACTTGTTTTTAGAACATTTGTTTTTATCAGTGTATGTATTTGACTGAAACTTATCAACAACAATGCACCGCGTCAATCAAAATTTTGTTGGTCTTTGATTTGGGCTTACTGCACGATCGCTGACAAAACATTGACAAGATCAACAATGGAGGATCCGATCCGACGAGGCGTACTGTAAATTTTAAGCCCACATTTGGGAGAATTCATAGGGCAAAGACAGAGAGTGAGAGAGAAAAGTTCAATCAAATTGTAGGGAAAATCTTTCAAACAATGGAAGAGAATCTCAACTTCCAGGAATGCAACACAGACAGACAGACAGACAGAGAGAGAGAGAGAGAGAGCGAAAGAAAGAGATAGAGAGATAGGGAGAGATGGTGCAACGGTTATTTATTTCTGAGATTTGCTGCGGTTATCTGTGTCGAAGTCTCCAATTGTTGTTGTTGTTGCTGTTGCTGTTGCTGTTGCTGTTGTTGTGCAACCTTTTTTGATTGACACTATTTACGTGCGGATTGAAGACAACCAAATTTCCGAGCTCAACTTGAGAGTTGAGAATTGAGAACTGAGAACTGAGAGTTGCCCACGCATATACTATATTTATTGTATATATGAGAAAGTAATTGTTTTGCTCGAGTTCAAATTGATTTTTTACTTTCTTTTATGGTCGACTTGCTCGGCACTCACACGGTCCCTGCTCGCCCTCCCTACTCCTATCCTTATCCCTATACCTATCCCTTTCCATTTCCATTTGCCTTATTCTTTTTTATTTGTTTCTTACTCAATACGTAGTCGTCTGTTCGTTCCTGGCTTTGTTTTGTTTAACCTTTCAATTTCTTGAGCTCCGTTTTCCGTCTACAAGTTGTTTTTAGTCTGAGCCGATGCCGCCAACGCCAACAGTGTGTGTTGGTGTGTGTGTGAATTGGCCTACTGTATGCACATGCATAGACATATTGATATGTCTTCATTCTTTCAATATTGATCATTGCCGGGATAATCCTTCTTTTTAGCTGCAACAACTTGGAATTGAAATTGGGTCTCGGTCTCGGCCTCCGTCTCCGTCTCATTCTCAGTCTCAGCTTAAACCCCGGCGACCGACAGTCTACCTCATTCTTTGGCACTGGCTCTGCGCTCTGGTTTTTGGCCCTGGCTTTGATAATGGTTCTCTGTCTGGTTCTCTCAGGCTACTTAGAGCACCCGGCTCTGGGTTTGATGTCCAAACAATGCGCCCGCTGAAAGGCAACATTGGCATATTGAGATGAATTGTATATTGGCCCTTTGATACACACACAAACACACACTCACACACAGCTACACACTCACATAGCTGCAATGTTTCATATTTCAACAAATTCTTAGCTGATTTGCTGTCGATTTGTACAATTGTTTAATGCTTCAATTGTATCTAGCCAGCTGCCAATTGTCAATTGCCAATTTCTACACAGCCAATTTGTAGCGCTCTTTTGGGCGCTGATTCCACCTCACTAAAGTGTCACGTATCGAATTTCAAAAAAAAAAAAAAAAAAAAAAAAAAAGAAAAGGGAGAAAACTGTAGAGCAATCTCACTACCTTAATACGATAGCAATCGCTGAGACAATTGACTGAGACTCGTGATGGGTTTATGTCCGAGCAACGCCTTTGCATAATTGAGGCACCTCAAAAGGTCAAAGATCAGGCTAATAGTTCAGAGATAAGTGCAAGTTCATCTAGTGTCTTCATTTAACAATGCAATTCACCATTTGGAATAATAAATTAATTATTTCTTTTATTGAAAGGGTAAATTTCAATGAGGTTTTAGGTTAAAACCAAAAAAAAAACTCAAGTTATCGATCCATCAACAAATAATACATCAAGTTGCAAATGTTGAGATTTCCCAAAAAAAAAGTAAGTAAAATAAAATGAACAGTGATAGGAAAAAATTGTATTTGCTAATTTTACAGCTGAATAAATTTAGAGGCGAAATAATGATAAAATAGGGCTTCTGCAAAAAAATTGCCTAAGATTTGACAAAGCTAAAATAGTTTGAAGTTTTTCAAAAAGTGTCAAACTGAAAGTATTCAAAAAATTGTCAGTGTTGGAAAATAGATTTTTTACAATGCAGAATCAAGTTAGAATTGAGTTGATGATTTTTCATGAAAATCTTTTTAAATAATCGCTTCCACGAAAATTGTGTTTTCTATTTTTCACTGTATTTTTACATCAATAGTAAATGAGTTGAAAATATTATAGTAAGAGCTCGCTTCTATTCGAGCACAACAATTAATATCAATAGATAACGTTTTGCATTATGTTCAAAAAAAATTTTTATGTTTTTTTATAATAAGAAAATTAGTAAAAATGGTAAAAAAAATATGATATTTAGATAAATTAAACTTTTTTAACTTAAAAATAAATACATGTATATTTTCGCAACTAAAATACAAATATTTTAAAATATATTATTTAGTTTACGTCTTGAAATTATCTATTTCTAAATTCTTTATTTTTGTATCCATCTATGTCTTTTAAAATATACTTAAGTTTACAGTTTATACAAAAAAAATGCAATTAAATCTGTAGAAGATTCGAAGATTCGACTTAAGATAGTATATATTTCTATATTAATATTAATATGTTATAACTGCATATATACATTTGAAATTCACATTTAATAATATTTTATTCGATCAAATAAACCTAAATTTTGAATATGCGTGCAGGTTTAAAAAAAAATGGATTTGATGCCATTAAAACGTCGCCGAAAAACTTAAGAATGTTTTCTTAATTTAACTTTAATTTTGCGTTAGCTTATGCATAATTTAACTTGTCCAGGAGTCAGTAGATGAATAACATTCTCTAAGCCGTGTCCCTCCCTGTCTCCCACCTGACCCTTCCGTTGTCAAGTGCTTGCCACACCCAGTTGCCACAAGTTGCTGTTGCAGGCACCGACGATAATTAGCAGCTACCGTGCATTTGAATCGTATCGCCGAGTTTGATCTTTGGACATACACGTTAGAGGGAGTACGTGTACATAGATTCCAAGTGGAGCGCTGTGGCAAAATCTTGTGGCAAGGGGCAGACAGTGTGCCACACCTAGCGACGAGTGTGTTGGCATGTAACCCGGACTGGACTGGACTGATTGACCCGGCTTAGTTGAGGCGATGCTGTTATTGTTGTTATTTTTGTTGCTATTGTTGTTGTTGCGAGTGGACAGTGGACAGTGGACAGTTGTTGCCTGTTTTGCGGCATTGGCTTTCAGATGTTGCGCCTTTCATGTTGTCAGCAGAGTGAAAAGAAACCAAAAACCAGAAGCGTAACGAAACAGATCGAAGAGACGCGACAGACACAAACCAAGACTCAAAACCCAAAAACTCCAAATCCAAAAACTAAAAAAAAAAAACACCGAAAACAAACTGAAGCAAACTCGACCCTTGCACGCGCCTGTAATTAGATGGGGGAGTGGGGGGGGGGGGGGGAATGGGGAGTACACTGATAAAAAAAATGTTCTAAAATCAAGATAGTGGTCTCAGATCTAAGATCTCATCTTGGTTTTAAGAATATTGCAAATTAGAACAAGTTCGTTTCTTAAGAATAAATGTTCTTAAAATTAAAATCAAAAAATAAAAACATTAAAAGTTATTTTTTATATATCTAATTGTTTTTAATTTAACTCTATTTTATTTTGTCTTGGTAATTTTAAAAATGTTATTTTATTTGTACCCAGTGGGGTTCGAACCGCCGCCTACTGCTTCCCACTAAGACAGTATTTCATCTGAAATTTTTAAGATTTTTATTCTTATATTAGGATTTTATGATTTTTCAGATTAGGTTTCTTGGTTTTAGTAATTTGAGATGTATGTTCTTGATTTTAGAAGCTGGTCTTTTTTTTCAGTGTAGGAGGTGGAGGTGGAGGAAGAAACCGAAACTGAAACTGGAACTGAGAATGGAACTTGGATCGGTTTTGGGCGTGATGCCTGAACAAATTTGTTAAGAGCTCCAACAGCGCGAGCGGCTCCTTTTTAGTGTGACTCCCGTCCTTGCACCTTTTGGTATGCAAATTGTCTTTGTTGTTGTCAGACGGCAACACCAACACCAACACCAACACCGCACAACAACAACAACAACTGAAAGTAGCGCAAAACGGCAGGCTGGAATGTGCATAAATTTTGCCAGTGTATTTGTAGAGGGTCTCTCCAAAGCAGCTCCCATAAAATTATGAGCAACTGCAACTGCGGATACTCCTCTCAAAGAGTGTGGGGAGAGCAGGAAGGGGGATGTCCAGGGACACGGACACGGACACGGACACGCATTCGCATTCGCATTCTTAAATTATATGCGATCATTAAATGTCTTCGACAAAAATGAGCATAAAAATCGCACGCGGCCCAAATGAAAATAAATTAAAGCAATGCAAAGCAAAAGCGTTAACTAAAATGGAATAAGCCAAAACACTGATTAACCAACTGTCGCATACTCTACTCATCATCATAAAAACTCAAATAATGCATCAAGTCTTTTGAAATTAATAAATCTCATATTTTAAATATCGATTGACTTATTAAATTATTTTTAAATCATTTTATATTTTTAAACAATTTCCATGTTTTTTTTCTATTTTCATATTCATAAACAGCCATTTATAGAACCATTTTAAATTAATATTATATCTGTAATTAAAGATATATAAATATTAAAAAAAAAATTTTTCTGCAAATGAACAATTTATAAATAAGATACATAAAAATAGCTCATGAAAATAATAATAAAAAGTAAATTAAAAATTACACACTCGCTCAATTAATAAATAATAAAATATTTAAAAAGGCAATGCATATTTTTTAACTATTTATATGATTTAAATTAACAATTCTTTTAGTTCATAATATGGTGCTTTTTAAATTTATCAATCGTCTATAAAGGAATTTTATAAAATTTATTGATTAAATAACATGATTAAAAATTTATATGATTATAATTGAAAATTCTTTTAGTTTATTATATGGTTTTAATTACATTTTTAACAAACGTCTATAATAGAAATGCCAAAAAAAATTATTAAATTTGAAATTAGTTGTATGTGATATATTGCTTGAATAAAAATTTAAGAAATAATGACTTTAGTTTGGTTTTAAACTTTTACTTTTTAATTTGTTTTAATTTTTATCATGTCAGCTTTAATTATAAATTTTAATTTTAAAGATATTTTCATAGTATTATTTTAACTTTGACACAAACTAAAATAAATAAATAAATATACAAAAAAAAAAGGAATATTAAACTATTTGTATAAAATAAACAAAGTCATAGCTTAGATAATATATGGTATCTTAGCTATCTTTGATATCAAACTGCTCGCATTAGTAAGGGTATCTAAAATGGCATATGAATTGTGCTTTGAATTCGCTAGGTGTGTTCCCAGTTTTGTATTTGTATTGCCTGGAGTTGGACCCACATCAAGGCACCGACACAGTTCTCCCTCTCTCTCTCTCTCTCTCTCTCTCACACACACTCTCTATCTCTGTCTTAGTCTCTTGCACTCTCTCTCTATCTCTTTCGCTGATGAGTCATGGCAAGTTCCCAACTGGTCAACAGTTCAACTGGCCAACTGGCAGAGCTTAAAAACCTGCAACAGATTCGGTTGCCTCAACCACAACAACAACAACAACAACAACAGCAGCAACAACCAAGTTGCCTCCATGTTGTTCTGATTCTTGTGTGGCTCAACGGATCGACAAGCTGTGTTGCATTGTGGTGCGTTGTGTTGCGTCGCATTCAGAAGCAAATAAGTCACGTGAATAAGATTTCTCGCATAATAAATTATCGAAACTGGCCACTGGCCACTGTCCACTGTGAAGTGGCAGAAGCAGCAGCAGCAGCAGCAGCAGCTGCCACAGAGGCAGCTTAAGAATGCGCTTCTGTGCAACGCCACGAAAGTTTCAACAAATGCCTCTAAGGTAGCCCAAAAAGGGACTGAGGCTGTGGCAGTGGCAGTGGCAGCAACAGCGACTGTGGCAGATCGCAACCCGAACATTATTGTGACCCGTAAATGATACAAAAATTGTGTGTCATTAATAAGCGGCACAGCGTGGCATCCACAGCCGCCGATTGCAGCCAACGAGACGTTGCAGTTGCAAGTTGTAGACTGCCCGGTACCAGCGACCGGTTGCAGCGACACCAACGTCTACCCTCTTCTAAATCCGACTCCAAAGCGACTAACCACAAGCCCAATTCTAGCCGGGCACAGGGTGCTCCCAGGGTGGTCGTTGTTCTTCTCCATCTCCGTCCCCGTCTCCATCTTTGTCTTCTTCTTCTTCTTCAACTTGTTGGTTTTCTTGAGTTGTTTTTTTTTTGTTTTTGGATTTTTGGGGACGCTTTTCCAATCGCGCTTTTTATCGTTTGATTGATTTGCCGAGTAAATACACATTTTCTCCGTGCCGTGCTGTTCAATGTCAAATGATTTGTTTAATGATTTGCCTAATATCTAATGTTGCAGCGCAGCGTGGGGATTACAAAGGGCTCACAGCAGTCAACATGGAACTTTCTCAAGCATCCAACTTCGTATCCCCCACCCCCTTTATCCACAGAACTCATCCAACAATTTCCAGCAAATTTGTTCAACTGTGCAGAGCCTGTAACCATTTTATTAAGGACACCTTGTATCCTGTAAATTCTCTTGTCGCCAATCGAGTTATTTTTGAAATCGATATTAATTTTAGATGTTATCAAATGAATCGAAATATTACTAAATAACAACATAATACTAAAAAAAATCAATTTAAAAAAAAACTGTTATACATTTTAAACGTTTTTATTTGTTTAAAATTAGTTAAAAAAGTATAATATATAAATTAAATTTAATTTTCGGTTTTTTTTTGGGTAATCTTTTGGGATTACTGCACTTCAATCATTTCCAGTATATTTGGAATACCTTCTCTTAATCATTTTCAACATGCAGTCTATAAAAAAAAATTTTTTTTGGTGTAATTAAAGTAGAGCAACAAGTTTTATATTCCGTTTGCAAATTAAGTAATAAATTCTATGTTTAATTATTTATAAATTGTATTTATATCTTACTAATATTTATTTACTATATTTTTAATATGAAAAGAGACTTTTTTTTTAAATAAATATGAAATTTGCGAGTTGACTTATAAATGTACTCGTGTATTCAATATTTTTACTCCTTTTTATTGAAGTACAACAGTTTCTAATTGCAGCAGAGACTTATATTTTCTCTTATATATATTTAAGAACTATGACATTTCTGTAATTCGTAGATTTACTTAAACTTATTCTAAAAAAGAAGCAGAAGAAAAAATTAAATTAAAGAAAATATTAAATTAGTGACTAGCGCCTTAATTTATAAGCATTGTCTTGTAACGTTAGGAATTATATCGTATATAAATAAAATAAATAAATAAACAAAAATAACCCAAGAAAGAAATTTCTTAGTCTTAAGATATATATGTACATTTTAAAAATATTTTTACTGTCTATTTATAATTAAATGAAAGATAAAAGAAAAGAAATATATATATGTAATGTATATTCTTAAGTTGCTTGCAGACTCCGTTTCTAAACACTGAATTATAATAATAATATTGGGCATATAGTTAGCTTGGTAAACTGTGATTTCTCTGCAAAGCTTAAGACTCGACTCATTTAAAAAAGTCCGAATATAAGTTTAAAATTGTAATCTAGTCCAAAAGTCAGCAAGTGTTTAAAAGAGGAAAAGGTCTTAACATACTGATTTCATACACGATAGACCTGTTACCACAACAGATAATAAGTGATATATGTATTATCAACTATTATAACACACTTGTCGAGGATTGTGTAAAGGAAAACAAAAGAATGACAAGTGAACTATGCGAGAGGAAACAGGAACTCAGCTTGGACAATTCAACTGCAAAATGGGATGCATTTTGATGTCGGACCACCTCCAAAGTTCGAATATCCGGTCAGTTCGGTCGGAAGAGGAGGTATAGTAGACAGAAGGAGGAAACATTGCTCTGTTGCAAGTGTCATTGATATTGTGTCAATGATAGAAAACCACACAGTGGCCAGGGAACTAAGTGAAGTCTTTGATTTGGTTGAAAGTGCAAAATGTTTTTCAATTCCAATTCAATTAGAGAGAGAATGTTAAGCAAATGGGAATGATTTCCTGTTGCATTGTTGTTTGTCCCATAATTGGTTGGTAATTGTTAATTTATATGATGCGACCGAGATCGAGTTTGAGTTTGAGCTGCACCTGAGCGAGTGACCCGGAGTGTGAGTGACCTTTGACATTCGAGCTGTTGGGCAACTGTTGAGCTGACTTTTGAGCATTTGAAGACCAGTTGCAGTCGCACAATTGTTCAACTTGACAGCGGCACATAAATTATATCACAAAATGAATTGACTGTCCCCCTTTCTCTGTCTCTCTCTCTCTCTTCCCTCTCCTCTCCTCTCCTCTCCTCTCCACACAGTTGCCCCCATTTTCCGCTCTGGACATGGACCGTTGTTATCTGAGAAATGTGGAAATTCAAAAAATGAATTAGTGATGCAGCGGGGAAAAGAGGCAAAAGAGGAGAAGAGGGAACAACGACAAACTTTCGCTGTTTCTTCTCTATGATTTCTTTCAACATTTCTCTGTCTCGCTCACTTTATGCTTTATACTTTATTTATTTTTTTTTTTCTTTCATAAAAACACATTTTCATAAAATGCATTTATTTTTTTTCCTAATGCCTTCGATTCATTAATGCAGAGCAGCTTCGTGATGATGATGATCGCTTGAAGGGATCATGATGATGATGATGATGATGATGACGATGTTGATGATGATGTGCTCCCCCACTCACCAAGAATATTGGATAGTCAGAGTCGGTAGCCAGTTCGATGTGTGTTTAATATCCGTTTTATTGCCTTTGAATTAGTGCCCTTTGTCAGCATTTAGGGATCTTAATTTATATATGAGCAGCAATGAGCGTGACTCCATAACGAGCACGGCTTCCTGGGCATGCCCCTGCCCCTGCCCCTGCTCCTGCTCCTACCACTGCCCACATCCCTTGACTAGTGGCCTGGCCACCGTTTCGACCTCTGGCAGATGCAAAAGGTCAACACACACACACACACACACACACACACTAATCCCAAATGATGGCCGCCCTGCCAGACTGACTGTCGTCGTCTCGTCCAAGTCTCCGTTCGCGTCCACGTCCTTAGCCAAAACAATTATAGTTGTTCATAAAAAAAAAAGAAAAAAAAAATAAATGTAAAGAAATAATGGAATAGAATGGAATGGCGGGGGGTAGCGGCGTGCGCAGAGAAAGAGAGGAAGTTGTTCAGGCATAAAAAAAAAACTGAAATAAAAAATATAAAAAAATAGTTGCGATGTCCCATTCCCAATTTTGTTGCCACATTCCGAATCCGAATCCGAATCTCGATTCGTCGCGGGCGGCGCAGAACGTGCAAAAAACAACAACATTGTGTGAGGGCCCCGATATTCCAATATATTCCGATATACCAATGCTGCCTAGATGCCTCGAGTGTGGTGTGAGTCAACTGTTGGCCTTTAACCAAGCCATAGAAATTGAGTTCCGGGTCCGCACATGCGTGCCCAATGATTTCGCCAGCAATTGGCCAGGACATTCCAGCCCTTGGGTTCGAGTCCTGTTTGCTGTGTGCGGAAATGTGGAATGTGTTCACCTCCATCCATTATCTTTTGTATTTTGATCAGGAAGTCGCAGTTGAAAGCTGCCTTTGATTTATGCGAACACTGTGGCTATTAATTCAAACTCTAATTAATCAGTAGTTGATAACAAAAAACAAATAATTATACCCGTTACTTATAAAAAATAAGTATAAGGGTATATTGTGTTCGTTGGAATGTATGTAACAGGGGGAAGGAGGCATCTCCGACCACATAAAGTATATATATTCTTGATCAGCATCAATAGCGGAGTCGATATAGCCATGTGTGTCTGTCCGTCCGTCCGTCTGTCCGTCTGTGTGAGCGCCTAGATCTCAGAGACCATAAGAGATAGAGTAACCAAACTTTCACACGTAGATCACAAAGGCGTTGGAGCAGGTCAAGTTTGTTTCAAATTTTGGACCCGCCTCCTTCCACGCCCATAATTCGCGAAAAACCGATCATCCGTTTGTATAAACACAAGGATCTCAGAGACTATAAGAGATAGAATAACCAAATTTGTCACACAGATTTATATATACCTCACGCAGATCAAGTTTGTTTCAAATTTAAGCCACGCCCCCCTCCGCCCCCGCAAATCGCGAAAAACCACCTCACCCACAATTTTTTATATAATACGTATTTTTTGGTAATAACCGATATCTGTTATTATTATCTATTATCCCACTGAATCGCAACAAGATCGGACAAGTAGAACAGCAGTTATTACGTGCCTAAGTTGTTGAATCAACAGGTTCCCCCTAGAGTATGCGATAGTTTTTGTATTTTTAAACCTTATTAGAATGCTTCAAATTCTCAACTAGTTCTGGCAACGCAAATATGACATTAGGATTGAATCGCTAATGTATTGAAATAAGTAACGGGTATCCTATGGTCGGGGTCTCGACTATAGCCTTTCCCACTTGTTTTATTTTAAACTGTTTCGTTAGTTGTAGGGTTACGGATATTACATAGACATTTTTAAAAAGCATCATTTTTAATCATATTTAACAAATTTTTGATTAAGACATTTAATCATTTGACTATAGATTGCTTTCATTTATTTTTATATTATATAGAAATTTTCAAAAAGAAACATTTCTAAATATATTTAACAAATTTTTGATTATGATATTTAAATATTTAACTACAGATTACTTGAATTTATTTCTATGTTATATAGATATTTTCAAAAAGAATCATTTTTAATTATATTTAACAAATTTATGATTAAGAAATTTAAATATTTAGCTATAGATTGTGTAAATTTATTTCAATACTATATAGAATTTTTCAAAAAGAATCATTTTTAATTATATTTAACAAATTTAATTATTTTACCATAGATTACTCGAATTTATTTGTATTTAGGGCCAAGTTACACTGGAAAAAACAGCGGCGTATTTCATTCCGCGGTCGTTTCCAGTGTAACAAGCCCTGTGAGAAAAATTATTACAGAAATATTTATTATTGATTTGTATAATTACAGTTTATTTATGATTTTAAAGAAAGTTTTTATTTTACAATATTCACTTTACAATTTATTATAGTTACGATTCCTATTACATATAACTAATTATTCATTAAATAACCATAGATGAAATTTCATTTATTTTCAAAATATCCGACTATAAAATTCTCCTGCTTACTGAGAAAACAAGAAACTTAAATAACTAGTAATATGACTGAATTAAAATAATTGTGTGATCTGCAAGTTATGTTGAGTTGTCCATAATACTAAATTAGATAAGTACAATAAAAAGTTAACAATAATAAAACTAAGCAAAATCATTAAAATATGGATCTTTTATTATGCATACAAATATTTCCTAGCTTTTTTAAGATATGGCAAATCTTTAGAGCCTCTGCTCTGACAGATCATCATATCGATAAGTCTTACTTTCTATTACAAGTGTCGAAAGTAAAATCCTCATCTTTGATTTAGGCAATTGATTTTTTGGCTTTAAACTGAGCATTATCTTAATTTTGTATATGTTTCCGGCAATTTGCAATTACGAAGGGATTCGATGATTGAAGATTGAAGATTGAAGAATAAAAGATCCTTGGCAGCAACTCGACATTTCCAGCTCATCGCTTTCAATTTGTATCAAATATCAGCTATTTGAAATGTGAATGAATGAAAGGAATAACAATATATTCTCGACTATCTAGAATACATATATTCAGTTGTGTATTTACATTGAATAAGTAGAAGAAGGAGAGAATCATTTAAATCCGACCCAATTGTCGGATAGCTATTCATATTGTTCAGGTACGGAGCTAGACAGAAAGAGTGTGAGAGTGGGAGAGGGAGAGAGGGGAGAGAGAGAGATAGAGGGAGGTAGGGAGATTTCGCTAAATTGCACTCGGAACGCCTGAGGAGTTGCCGGCAGAGAAGTCAGAAGTCGATCATGTGTGGCGACGGCATCCAAAGTACATCTTCAATTTGGAGGAGGATGCATTGGATGAATGAATGAATGGATGAACGGTCGGATGGTTGGATGGATGGATGGATGGCATTCTCTCTCCAATTGATGTTTGTTTGAGGGCTTAAGGAGCAACGACTGCAAAGGCGGAACATAATCAGAATCAGTTGAAGACTCTGTAGTTTTTAGCATTTTAGATCTGTTTTCTCTCTCTTTCGCACACTCGGTCTTCTTGTACTCCTTGAATGCTTGTTGTGCGTATTCTTTTTCATTTTCAATTGTTTTCGAAAACATTCAAGTGGAAGTCCTTTGAGTGATTTGCCTTTGGTAATGCGCCCACAACACTGCAGCTGCTGTCTCGCTCGCACAGTCTGCCCCCTTTCCCACTCACTCTCACTCTCTCTCTCTCTCTCTCTCTCTCTCTCTCTCTGTCTCTGTCTCTGTCTCGCTGCAATTCATTTGTTTGTTGCGTTTGGCATGCAAAATTTGTTTGCAGTTTCCTGTCATTGTTCGCCTTTTGTTCATTGTCAAACTCTTCGTCCTGCGACTCGTCCTTCAACTCAACTTCGAACTGAACTCAACTCATCCCGAGCTGAATGTGTTTCGGTTTTCAGTTCGGTTTCTGCTTTTGTTATTTTTATTTATTTTTTTTCTCTTAGCTTCTTTTTTTTTTTGGCTTTGTTTCATATTTGTCTTTCTTTCTTTCAATTGCTGCAATTTGCATGCGGTAGTTTTCCTCACATTTTTCCCATATTTTCAATCGCAACAACTATTGAGGCCTTTATGCCAGGCATTTTCCACAATTTCCATTGTCCGACAATCATCAAGCAAATTGTCTGGCCAGTGTTTGTATTTGTGTTTTTCCCTTGATCCCTTGATAATGAACTCCCCAACAAGTCCCGACAATATTGTACTGCTAATGCTTTCAACTGCATATCGGCGTATTCCATTCACGTCCCAACAAGCACTTTAATGCCAAAATATTCAAATATCAATTCTATTTTCTTTATTAATTGCCCATTAAAATAAATTAGCGAGTTATTTCCATAACTTTCTCAAGAGAAAAATAAATGCAATGAATATAATTCTTTGAGCTTTAATTTTAATTGATAGATTAACTATTAAATCGTCAGATATTTCACAACATTCTTAAATAAAATTATTGAAAATTGTCGCATGTATGTATTAAAAGTACTTTGTTCTTAAAAACAAATTAAATACTCACCGGTCTTCAAATATAAAAACTATTATTTTCAAATAAAATGAACTTTTTTAAAAATTGTATTTATGTTATTTGTTTTTCACTTACAGACTAAAATTCAAAACAAATAATCAGAAATTTAATTCAAATTTGTTGGAATATAAATAGATTTGAATATTCCAAAAAATTGGAGCATTTTTCTTAATCTTAATATTAATATTATACAAAGTTGTATAAATATACTATAATATTAAAGTGTAACTATGCATATTTCAAGGTGTTCAAAATGATATACAAATTTGTAGATACTTATTTTAACATGAATGACAAGAGTAAAAATTATTATTTTTAAGTATAACAATTTATTTTATTTAATTTTTTTTATTTATAATCGCGATAAAAGGAAAATCAAACAAATATTTTTCCAATTCTACACAATTTGTTTCTACGATTCTGAATTGGTTTTCCTATACAAAATAGCTTTATTCACAAGTTACTTACGTTTTTTTTTTCGTAATTTTCAGTAAATTTACATAAAACAATTTTTTTCTTAAATAGCTGTAGAATGCATTTGATCTTTACAACTAAATAAATATATTTTTTTCATTTAGTAATTTAAAATGACATAAATAAAGCGAAAATTCGAAATTGCAAACGGGTGAAAAGCGGCTGTGATTATAATTATAATTAGTACGGTTAAATTTCAACTTGAGCGCCTAAAAGTAGACAAGGAAATATAAAATTTAATTGCCACTGTTATGCGTCCGTGAGTGTGTGTGTGTGTGTGTGTGTGCGTGTGTGTGTGTGTGTAAGCTCAAAAAAGTTGTGCAGAATCAATCAACTTTATTAATTACAAGTAATTAAAGTTTAATTAACACACAAGTCCATTGCAAAATTGCATTGTTTTTGTTGTTGTTGTTGTTGTTGTTGACTCTTTCAAGGTTGCGCCTGTATGTGTGTGAGAAAGAGAGAGAGAGAGAGAGAGAGAGTGTGTATGTGCATATATTGAAAATAAATGCAAATATTTGTTTGCCATTTAACTTGTCGATGCGGTTGTGTTTTTCAGTTAATGCAACAACAACAACAACAACAACAGAAACAGAAACAACAACAGCAATGGCGTCGAGGACGACAAAAGTCACAAATAGGAGAAGCATCAACAACAACAACAACAAAACTATCAAATATTTTGCATTGTCGATACTGTTATTGCAGTTGTTGTAGTTGCTCCTCTTTTTGTTGTTGTTGTTGTTGTTGCAATTTTGTTTGTCTGTTTAATTAAAGCAATATGTGGCCTCGAGGAATGTTGGGTTAATTGACTCATCACTTATACGACAAACGAAGCACAAACAAATAAGCAAACAAACCAGCACGCATACAAACAAACAGACACACACACACACACATATAGAAACTCACTCACTCGCACACACACACACACACACACACACACGTATTTACAAAATGGGGGAAACATCAACGTCGCCGCTCGCAGTGACGACGACGCCAACGCCGATGTCAGCGTCAGCGCCAACGCACATAACGATAGGCGTTGCCAAATTGTATTTGTCATTTGTGGAGCTTGTGCGCAGCATTGCATTTGTGGGCAGCCAATGGCATTTGTGGATGCTGTTGGCATACGCCCACACATAAACGTCGAGTCGAATGCGTTCCACACATGCCACACACGACAAACCCAAAAACTGGTAACATTCAAAAAAAAAAAAAAAAACCAACAAAAAATAGTGGGTATGCTTACGGCGCAGCCAACTTCACGTAAGTACAGAGCTGTTGCGCAGCCAACTTCACGCGCCAACCGCGTTGCCAACCATTGAAATCATGCAATCGGCGCGCAATTTAAATTTGTCAATTAAGGCGACAAACAATTTGTTAAAATAATATAGCAAGACCAATTAAATTCGAATTTAGATAAAACTAAGGTAAACATTTTAATAAAGTTTTGAGACAATTAATTTAAAAATATATATATATATATATATATATATTAGAACTACCCTAACTCGAATCACCATTATCCAGAGAAAAAGTTCGACTACAAATTCATACATGTTAAATTGTGATGTTTTTACAAGCTTAATAAAAAAATAGAAAATCAGTAACTAGTGACTAAAAACTCATACATTCTAATTGAGAGCTGTTAATTATTTTTTCGATAAAGTTAAACAAAACTTAAAAAAAAGAAAAGAAAAAATAAATTTAAGAAAAAAGGTAAACATGTTCAGAATACCTTTTTTCGGAAATTTGCGTATTTTTTTAAGTTGCTCAGTTGTTCACTCATATTGATCACCTCCCTCAACTATATAAAAATAACATTTCAATTCAAACAAGACTCTTTAATTCTTAATAATATAAAATAAATTAAAAATTTATAGTTATTTGAAAACTTACAACCAAACTTAATAACCAAAAAGGTTTGCTATACTTTTTAATTAGCCACTTTCTGAAACAACTGAGATTTAAACTTTGGCGCTTATTCAAGAATCGTGTATTTTCCATGAAAACAAGCGCACAGATGAGAAAGAACGCAAATTGACCTACCGAAAGTGCGTAATAAAGAGCAAGAAAAAACAACTGAGCAAAAGAGAACAACTGAGCAAGAAAGAGCAAGTGAGGAAGAAAGATCAACTTAGAAGGAACGAAGTGAGCAACTCTATTTTGTTCACTCACTCATGAGCGACAACTCTATTCGACTGCAACTTTTGTAGAATTAGAAAGAGAGAAGCAAAAGGAAACAGAGAATTAACTCATTGCACGCTTTTTTAAACTTTGCAGCAGCTATAAAAATTAAGCTATTTTATTACATAATTTAAATGGAGGAGAATTGCCAATCATTTAATGATTATGTGACTTGTCCGTATGACAAGTCTCATAAATTACTTCGAGGACGTCTGGCAAATCATTTGGATCGCTGTCGTCGAAATTCGGGAATCTCGAATCAATTGCACATTTGTCCATTCAACAAAACGCATCGCTACAAAGAAGAAGCGATGAATGCGCATATTGAAGAGTGTCCAGATGCAGCTCCCTTAAGGACCTTTAAGGCCTTCCATAAGGAGGAATCTGCAAGCCAGCCGGTGCCACGCCCACTACTCGTGGAGTGCGAGGAGAACTGGGACAACGATCCAGATGTTCCCGCCTACAATCCACGAGCGTATTGCGAGGAGAACAACATAATACGAACGAACGGACTAAAGGGAAAATCGAAGGCTGCACGACGGGAGTTTCGTGAAAATGAGAGACGTCGTTTCGCCGATAAACAGTAGATTATAATAAACCAATTAACTGAATGCTGCTTGTGCATTGTGTATTATTAGTTATTTATCAATTACAATATTGTGATTAATTTCTACCAAATTTCATAAATGCATATTCAAACTTCTTTTGTCTAAATTTCATCAAGTTTATACGACAGAAGATGGAATATCAACCGAATCGATTGCGCATTAAATGTGAAAATCAGCTACACGAAAATATCTTATAAACAACCACGCCACCCATTGTCTGTTTTGCACAACACAAGGCGCCACCTATAGTCGATTGTCACGAACGAGCGATTTTGTTCACTCTAGCGTAGTTCAAGTGAACTTATGCCGAGCGACTCAATGCAACGCTGGTTTTAGATCCTGAAATGGCTAGCGCGCATTTAATTTTTGAATTTATTTTGTTATTCGTGTTTAATTCAGTTAAAATTTGGAATTTGATCAAATTAAGATGGTGATTTGTATAAACCCTCAGGTGACGAACTGTAAATTTACATTAAAATATATTCCTTATTTTATCTAGTTTTGAATTTTTTATTTGCAACAAATTTTTATATTATTGCAATATCTAAGAAATGTTTCAATTATAATTAATTCGTTCTTAACTTTCTGGGGAAGAACACTAGGCCTAAGAAGGCTTACTTACTTTGGTGGTGAAAATTGCCTGTGCCATATCTGAGGTCCCCGAGAAAAATCCGATTTGGCGGGCAGTACACGGAAACACGGTCGCCGTTTCGTTTTTTTATTTTGAAGATGCCTCCATCCAAAATATATGGAATTTTTTTGTTTCGGCCATTTTATATTTAATAGATTTAATATCTCTCTCTTCTCATTCGATCTGTCGAAATCAAATTTGTTCAATTTGTCGACAGAAAGAAATGCACGGTTAGAACGCGGCGTCCCTTCATGGGGCTGCCACCCTACTGAATTCCCCGATCTGGCAACTCTTTCTAATTTAAAGGTTGCCACCCTACTGAATTCCCCGGATCTGGCAACTTTTTTCTAACATAGTTGAAAATAAAATTTAGTCGCAACTACGAAAATTCAACTAAATTGAAATTTTTTTTTTTTTGAGCTAGAATTTTTTAAATTTTTGCATAATTTTTGTTGGAATTTTCTAGATTTTTTCATATTTTTTTTTTTTTTTCAGTTTATGTTTTGTAACTTCTCTTCCCGAAGGCGGACGAACTTCAAACCATTTTTAAAATTCTTACCATATTTTTAATGGATTTCGAATTTAAAATTCTCTTTCAATTGTTAAATTAATTAACTTTTTAAGGCAATTTGAAAATTTGAAAAGCTAACAGTTTTTACCACTGTTAAAGTTTAATCAGCTCCTGACGGGCGATAACATATCGCTGTTAAAGCAACAGCAACAGCTGTTTTGACATCTGCAACTGACATCGATAACTATCGATTACGATAATAACAATTCTCTTGCCGTGATTTCGAACTGACCGACAAATTCGTATCTTGTTCGCTCATTGCTCATTGCTCATTGTTTTGAGACTGTGTCAAGTGTTCGCGGTTATTGTTCTATAGTTTTTGTTGTTGTTGTTGTTGTTGGTGTCGCCTGCCGGTCAGCGTCACAGCACACATACATACGTATTCCATTTCCATATACAGTATGTAATGAAATTGTTTTAACAAAGAGTCAATTTTTAATATTTATTCTTATGGACGAAAACAATGTAATTATATAATATAATGTGCAAAATTAAAAATTCTATATTTATTTATTAAATATTTGTATTTTGTCCAAACAATTACTTGACCAACTGTGTGCATTCATTGCGCTCACGATCGCGTCTCACATAGCAAGCAGTCTCTGTGGAGAGCAAAGCGGTTGCGGGAACGGGAGCGGCGAACTGTGCTGCTTGTGATAAAAGCAAAAGCAAAGAGCACTAGTGTTGGATATGAATCATTCCCGTTGCCGTACTACAAGTGTGAGGAGTGAGACCGCAAATCATAAATAAATATACTGTCCAGCCAGCAAAAGTTAAACGAAACGAAACGATAAACGGAGCACGGATCAGGAACATTCAACACATTCATTATGTACATATGTATGTATGTATGTATGTGAACGCGTCGTCAATTAAATACGTTGTATACAAATGACTTCAAGTAGTCGACGTCGCAGTTGCGCGTAGGTTGCAACTTGCAACAAAAGTGACCAACGAGTGCTTTTGTTTTTTTTTTTTTAAATTTATTTTTGCTGTGTGTGTTCGTGTTCGTGTGTGTGTGAACAATTTGGTGTTAAATGTGGGCCAACAAAAAACGACGAGAAAAATTTCGCATAATTGCATAGAAATTTACAGCTGTCCAGCGACAAAAGCGAAAGGTAAAAGTTTATTTTGTATTTAACGAGTCTTCTTCTTTCAGCTTCTCTCTGTTTGCTGTTTGTTTAATTTGCATAAATTGTTAACATATTCAAAACATTGAGATGCGTGTCGAAAACAATAACAATAACAAATCATAGAAAATCGAGAAAAAAAAACAACAACAAAAACCTGCATTCGACGCTCTCTCAGCGAGTTTACGCTCGCTCTCCGTTATTTGCTCTCTCGCTCTTTTATTAACCTTTACGCCTGCGCCCGCATCTTCGGCAAACAATACACGCCTTAAAAGTGCATTGTGTACATGTGTGTGTGTGTGTGTGTGTGTGTTCATGTATTTGTGTGTTTTTTAATCCATTATCTAACATTTTAACATATTTTCTTTTGTTTGCATTTGCATTCCAGCAAACATTTCACTGCGCTTTCCAAGAGAGCATTATTTAACATGCTCTCTTTTTAAAAACCCACACACACACACATGTATATACAAACGCACATTCCATTGTTGCTGTAACTTTATCATTTTGGCACTAAAATATAGTTTTTGCACCGTGTAACTTTGTTTTAACTGCTTATCGCTTCAATATTTAGCAGTAAAATATTCAAGTACACACACACACACAGAGAGAGAGAGAGCG
This sequence comes from Drosophila phalerata, assembly GCA_951394115.2. Lineage (NCBI taxonomy): Eukaryota > Metazoa > Arthropoda > Insecta > Diptera > Drosophilidae > Drosophila > Drosophila phalerata. The sequence continues at coordinate 24,963,373 of OX596006.1, read as the reverse complement.
AGAGAGTGAGAGTGAGAATCTGGACAAAGAGTCCAACTGAACGGTGTCAACCGTAAGCGCGCGCTCTCTCTCTCTCTCTCTTTGTCTGTCTGTCTGTTGTCTCTGTCACCTGTTGCCACAAAATGGGACACAAGCGACACGCTTTGGCCATGGGGCACATTTCGCATTATTGTTGTTCTTGTTGACGGACATTTTGTTATTGTCTACGCGGTTTTTTTTAACGCTCTTAATTGTTTGGCAATTAAAACAATTATAAACATATTAAGTTTGATGTTGACGGCTGACACACATTTTCTTCCCCTCCCCATACTCGGTGTAAGAATCTCCCATCAGAAATATCAACGACATTTCGCACACATTTCGATAATCGATTATTGATATCGGAACCCATAACGGTACATGAGATCCACACATTTTTCTATGTCAAGTGAATCTGAACAAGTTTATTGTTTACAGCGTATAAAATTTCATCATAATATTGATGCGTATATATTTTCAAACAAGAATTGTATAGTTGATTAAATCTTAACAAATGTAAAACTTCCAAAATTCACATAGAGTTGTTTCACATCACATCAAAAAGTACATAAATTTAAATCTATTGATGTGTAATTGCTTGAAAAGTGTTGATTTTAAATTCCAACAAAGGTACTACTCATGAAACTAAACACAATAAAAGATACAGAAATTTAAGAGCTCTAACTTTGTAGTCATATTTGCGGATATTCAATAAACGGTTTCCAGAAATATTAAAATAATTATTTACTATAGATATATTTGCAACAAAAAATTAAGATTTCAAATTTATTATATGTCCTTTTATTCAATTGCTTTTTCTGTGCATCCAATGCTTTTAAATATCCAAATTTTGTGGAGAAAACTTCGAAATCTTTTTAACGGCCGAGAATTGAAATGGCTGTAAAAATTAGTTCGTGCATTAAGTATTTTATACTTGGTTTAAGAGAATCCGTGGATTGATTTTATCTCGGAATCTCTGAAAGATACCCCGTGAATATCTTTGCTGTGGTTAGTTAACATGCTCCACTAATGTTTACACTTAAATATGTACTATGTGTGGGCATACATATTTATACATAAACAAACTTTCAAACTGATTAGATAACATGATTTAATATTTGTTTTTAATTATTGATAATTCGGCTCAAACAATCTCTGAAACTAGCGCTTAAATCTCTTAAATTGTCGGAACTCAACACAGACTGCATAAAATATAGAGTTTTGATTAATTTTTAAAGGGTATCAAACGGAAGAATATTGATAAAGATTGTCGCTTGGATGCGACTCACTCAACTTTTCAACTTGTTGTGCAAACAAAGCACAATTGCAGACAACAAGAGCAACAACAACAACAACAGCAATAACAGCAATAACAATAACAGCAAAAACAAAAAGCAAAAAGCAATAACAAAGACAACTGGCTGACAAGCCCAAATACCAGATGGGTCACCATTTGCGACACGTTGCCTCCAACTGAACAGGGTATACATGTACATATGTACATTTACTATAGTATTATTAAACACAAATACAAATACATATGTCATATGTATGCAAATGTATGTGTAACTACATTTGAGCTTTGTAATTCTTTGTCAGCTAATCAAGTAACGCATTTACCCTGCTCTCTCGCTCTCTCTCTCTCTCTCTCTCTCTCCCTCTTTGGAGTCTCTCTTTGCGTTGCTGGCTGCATTTAAATGTCTACGCCGGCGCGTCTATAAATCATATCAAATACGTTGAAAACTACGACAAAAAATGCCGTCGAACAAGTTGGAAATCGATGCTTGAACTCAATGAGAATAAATCGATAAGAAGTGAATATACTTGTATTTCTGTCAAAGATCAGCTGAGCTTGTAAATAAGAAAATCTTTTTCGAGTCACAAATAAATAGATTATTTACTTTCTTATTTTATTTTTTTTTCTACAAATTTTGGAAACCCCCTTTTTGCAATGAGAATCAGACAGCGTTGCCATACATTCAAAATGAATATTTCAAATGCAGCATAAAGTTGCCTGTGCCTTATCAAATCCCAATCAACTGTACAATTTTTGAGTTTGAAATTATCAATGCTTTTGAATTAAAAAATTATTGGGATCAAAGCATATATATTTACACTTGCAGTGACATTTGAGCATGCAACTGTATCAGCATAAATCTAAACTCTTTTCTCTCTCTCTCTCTCTTTTTTTTTTTTCTTATGCTCCGATCCGCGATTATCACATTCGTATTCATATTGGCATCCTTATCGAATTGCTTGGAATGCAACTTGAACTTCTGCCACATCAGCGTCTTTTGCCGGCAGATAAACAGAAAATTATAAATACTTACTTTATAATGACTTATATACATATGAACATTCATACATACACGTACTATGTATTACATACATATGTATTGTAAATGATTCACAATTTAAATTTTAAAACAATGAATCTATGGCAAGTGCTAAAATATGCAAAACGCAGCAATAACAATAATTGCGTAAACAAGGGCCGTCAAATGGAAGGGCAAGTGATTCACTTCCCTATTTCTATGCCCATTTCCATTTTGATTCCCCAATCAAAGAGAAAGATTTATTTTGCGATCAGCCCTAGGAGGGGGGCCTTTCATAAAAAAACTCTATTAACTGGAAAAATGTTGAACACCAGAAAAGCTGTTCATTTAGCGAACATTTCCATTGACGGAACTATGCTCAATTAGTCTCCATAATAATAATAATAATAATAATAATGACAATAATAATGCATGTGTATTAAAGTCTGTGCAAATTTGTGCAAAGCATGACTAAGGGTCGCTATAAAAATCAAAATAATGGAACTGTTTCATGTTTAAGAATATCTTATTATATCAGAGTTTTGTCAACAAGACATTCGTTCAGTTAGCTAAACGAAACAAATATCCAAATACTAGATTAACCAATGACGTCGAATTAAGAGTACTATAGGTGATAATAAATTAAAAGTGATAGCATCTTACAAAATTAAAAAAACTTTTTTTTAATTAATTAAAAATTTAATTGGTTCATTCTATATAGTATCGCACATTTGCGTAGAATATTATAGTTAAAAAACACAATTTTATTAATCTATTAATTTAATGTCAACTAAATACAGTTGAGCTATCATAATTTTGAATAAAATTATTAAAAAAAATAATTTATAATAAAATTTAGTTATTTATGCAGAAATCAGTCGAGTGTGAATATAGCGTAAGGGTATTAAATCATCGGTGTGTGCCAAAGATAATTTTTCTTTCTTGTTTTATTTTATAATTGCAAGAGACACTTGCGTATTTTGTGTACATAATTGAAATTCCCGGTTATATTTTGAGCACTGCACTTTTATAATGGTATTTTTATAACAATCAACTGATAAGAACAGCTGCTCAGCTGTGCGGTCTGAGCTCCTAGTACTTGGCATTTCGTTCTGATAATAATAGAAGAATGAATGCTTAAACTCTTAGTAACTTATGGGTCTTGATTGAGTTCATCTCATAATTCAAGTCGATTACAGATGTATGTATATGTTATATAAGTATATAAATACTGCTTAGAACACAAGGGCAGGTATTATCGTTATACAATTTTGTGGAATATAATTCTTATTTGCTTTGTAATAATTATTTTGTACACTGACATTTTGCAAAGAAAGCAAATTCGGCAACACTTATAGATTATAAAATTAATGATATAATATCTCCTGGGTATTTATTTCTCAGTTCGATGACCGAATGGAATAATTGTGTGATTATTTTATTATTCAATATGCATTTATTCGTTGTATATATAAAATGTTTAATCTACTTAACGAATTCAAATACTTTCTACTGAGGAACATTTGCATTGTGAACTTGATCTACTTTTTAGTGGAACTCTCAGCTATTGTAGCTGCTTGGTCTTATCACCTTGTGCTAATTATTCAATTTCTTTAAATAAGCATTTGAGTATAAACAAAGAATTAATACGCATTTGGATATTCTATACGTCAAAATGTCAATTAAAGTAATGCAAAGCTGTTGTGCTATAATATTTTGATATGTATGATATATCATAATATTATTTGGCGTAACTTTGGATGGTTAATGAATTTGATGAGCTGCCCATTCATGCCTTATACGTGATTTATAATTGTCGCAATCGACGTTGTTGTTATCGCAATGCCAACACTACTATATACATATATGTAACCACATATCGCTATAAACTTTTGTATATACACACACATATGAATAATATACAGAAGTAAATATATTTATATGTTTATATTGTATATCATTGATTCACTGGGACATTTGAGTGTGAGAGCGTAAATCAATTGCTTGAAGCAGCTTTCCTATTAATCATCAAATCGACTTGATTTGGTCGAGTAGGCGGCGAATGAATTTTTCTGGTTCCTAGTAAATGTTTCCCCATGCTGTGGCACTGTCTGAATAACAACAATATATTATCGTTTCTATACGCATTAATTTGGACTGATTTGACAGCCAATGTCGATGTCGCGATGTGAGAATGTCAATCCCTTTGTGTTCCATGATTCAGACATGCAACAGATGCGCCATGTTGCAAGTTCATTCATTCAACTTGCAGCAACAACAAACAAGTTCATTTATTTAATTTTGTAAACAAAATCATTGAGCCAGCTGAACAGAGCAGAACAGAACAACTTTCATTTGAAGTGCTGGCCACTTAAGCAACGACGACAACAATAATATGATCTCCTCCCACGGATCGGACAGCTGGTGTCCAATCCCAACAAAATTGCAGACGAAGCTGGAGATATCTGGAATGTATATACCAGAAACTTGAAATAATTTGAGCAAACGATAAAATGCATTCTCTGGGTACTCGTGTTAATCAAATGAGTTCCTAAGCAAATAATAGAGATATCCTATTATCGATCACAATTGGATAAGTATTGACAATAGTTTCAAAAATATGTTCTGAAATAAAAAATTGATATCAAATTTCCATAACAGAATTGGATCTTCCAAGGGAAGAAAACTAAACCAATTAAAAATAATTAAGTATCTCGAATTTAAAATTAGCTAAACTTGCAGATTATTCCATAAGCAGCTTCATATTGTTGTTATCAAATAGTAATCAATTAAAGGTATAAAAAGTATTGTTGGATAAATATACTGTATATATTGTAGAGAAGATTCACACTGATTACGGCTTTCTTCTAGAGTTTATGACTAAGAATAACACACATTAATATTTGCTTTTCCAATAAAGATAAATTTATATAAATGTTGCTTATATGTATCTTTAATGACTTTTCACAGTTGGCTTTCTTGTTGCATTGGCCAGGTTAAACTGTCATTATTGAAGTGTCTTCTTTTTGCAGTACTTACAGCTGAGGAGAAAGAACTGAGAAAATAGAGACAAACAAAGAAAGAGAGAGAGAGAGAGATAAAGGGGCAAATATCGTAAGCGATCAAAAGAAGAAAGTGAAAGCCAAATGGCCAATTAATGATGTCTATAGCATATCGATTGTTGTTGTTGCCTAAGTAATTGGCCAGAGGAAACACGGCTAAAGGAAACACGTGTCTGTCATTTTCGCCCAGCTTTGTTGACTTTGCAATTTAGTTTGCTTTCGTGTGTATTATTTTTTTTTCAGTATTTATACAGTTTTATTGGTCACTTTTGTCCGATTTCTTTCTATGATAATTTCCACTTAAATATGCTAAACATAAAAAAAAAACTTAAACTAACTTAAATTATAAACGGCCTTTAATTACTCAACTCGAAGTCAGGTCGATGTTGATGTTGCCGTTGTTGTTGTTGCCGTTGTTGTTGCCGTTGTTGTTGCTGCCGTTCCAAAGTCAGTTGCACGAGGCGACGTCGCTCCAAGTTTTGCAACTGTTGTGCCACAAGCACTCGATACAGCTGCTCCACTTTAGCATATTCATTGACCTGTCGCTTCTGCTGTTGCTGTGGTGCATTGGGTGGGCGACATTGTGACTCCGCTTTCTCGAGAGGCATCTTTTGAAATGTTGCCAATGTCGATGTACTGCTGAAGATCTTATCGAATAACTGCGTCACCAGGCACACCAAGAGTTCCAATAGATTGCGTTGTATTTGGTAGATGTTGCCCCTTGCGATATGTTGCATGTTATGTCGTTCAACTGATCTGTTAACTGTGACACTGCCACAATTCAGCTACCACTTTTATATGCAACAGGTAACAGAATTAATTTGCATTCTGACCTGACCTTGCTCTTATTTTTAACCTCAGGCAATTAAATCCTGCGCCCATATGTCATAAGGGTTGGGATTTGGTTTTGGGTTTTCCTAGCATAGGTAGAAATATCCACACTGATTAAAATTGTCAAAAATCTACTCTTACTTTAATATATCACATATTTTAAAATTACCTTCAATATATTTCCCTGCCGGATGGACCACGCCTTTTATTAAAAAAAAATTATATTCTATCTATTTATTTTAATAATTGTTGAGTAACAATATAAAAGAATATAAAACGCTTACGTGATTAAATGTATAACAATAATGCATATCGATTTTTTAAATATTATAAATTAAATAGAATACTTGGACTAAATACATGTACATACTAACATTTATATATATTATAGGGTCAGTTCCTTTGCTTTTCCAAGCAAATGTCAGCAAAAATAGTGAAACGAATTCCGGGTTTTCCGGGTTGCATATAATGTGATATCAATACAAAAAAATGTAGTATTAGTTTGTTTTGTTTTTACATAGAGAAAGTACTTGACTCGAATGGCAACGTACTTAAAATGTTTAACATGTTTTCCTATAAATTATATATGTAACATATTTTATTGATATGATATGTGATATTTTGTGAATGTACATAATTGCTCAGACCAATTGGTCTAGTTATAAGTGTACATACATATTAAACGTATACATATCACTTTAATACAGGGACGAAACAATTATAGTTTCAAGCTAAAAGAATTGAAAAATAGGTCTTTTTTATAAAAAAAAATTTGAAATTATCTTACTATCAATTTTAATAGATGTAAAAATAAATTTTGTTGAGGTTCGATCTAATTAAGGCTCATAACAAATATTGGCGATACCAGGTTAAAATAAATAAAAATCGTTATAGTATAAATGACATCATGCTCCTATTAAGTCTGTGTGTCATATCTTACGGATAGTTTAGTTTATAAATACATTTATATCTTTTAGTGATTATATCACATCTGATTCTTTGCTTAAGCTGATCTTTTGTATATATCAACTTCATGCTTATGCCAAATTCTTCCTTTCGCTCTTTGGTTTGATTTCAGTGCTTGGACATGGAAAAGGCGGGAACGCAGGCACGTCCTGTGCCGGCTCCGCGTCGTCTCTATCCAGAGATAAGGACCGCCAACTATGAGAATATCGAGATTAATGTGAGGAGCAGCAGCAGCAGCAGCAACAACATCAACAGTAACAACAGCAATCAGAATAACAATAATCACAAACACACTCATAATAACAACAACAACAACAACAGTGCCTGCAAAAAGTTGAACATTAACGCAGAGAATTTACATGGAAGTTGTATGGAGAAGAAACTGCCGTCGAGCAGTCACAATAAACTGATCCTGCAGGAAGTTAATATAGAGCAGCCGATTTATGGTCCGGATGCCAATGAGAATGTGCCCGTAGAGCCATTATATTCCATGCCCAAGCCGGCGCCCAGACAAAGAGCGCGCGCTGAGCTTCTCCAGGAGAAGGAAGATGAGGATGAGGAGGCGCGGGTTGCGGCGGCGGAGGAGGGGCAACAGGATCAACAGATAGAGCAGGTGGCTGCATCAAATCGATCGCTGAGGGCGGCGCCCCAGGTGCCATCCAAGCCATTGAATATTGAGGAGGAACGACGTCGACCAGATCGCTGTTCCATCTCCAGCGAATTCTCGACAACGAGCATCGGCGGCAACGGACAACCGGAGGATGATTTGCGATACACATCGAATGGATCGCTGAACTGCAGCGAGAGCTCACAGAGCGGCAAGTTCAAGTCGCCGTCACCCGGGTACGTAGTCGAGGGTGAGCAAGAGGAAGATGATCAGGATCATCGGCATGATCTTGTGGGCGAGTCCGTAATCGAAACCGAATCCGAAAATGAGACAGAAGCGGAAGTGGAGGCGGAAGGCGCCGCCTCGTCCGATCCGTCGGAGCTTTCTGCGAGCTGTGACGATGACAAGTAAAATTTTGCAACAATTTTTCATTTTGTTTTTCACTACTTAACGACTCTCTGGTATCTTTTAAATTACCTTTGGTATTTCCTAATGGTTTTCCCCCTACTTTTAAGTATACCCACCACCCCCCCTAAATAATTCCTACGGTTCGGATCCGGTAAATAACTCAGTAGAAACCAATAGAATTTTTATTTAATTTAGTTAGCACCTAAGTAGTTGTTGGATTCCACAAAGGACATTACAAAAACTCAGACTTTATTTTGGTCATGGTTACATACACTGTATATTGATTTAACTTACTTTTAGATGGTAATAAACATTTAAGGTGATCTCATATTCCTATGATTTTTGAAATAGTTGCAAAAAAAAAAACACAAATCTCTACAAGCGAGTGGGCAACTCAGTTTTTATTTTGATACATTTTGTTAAAAATAATCATTAAAAATAGACTTAGCTTTGATCTTACTCTTAATATATTATCCCGACAATTAAGCGTCCTTAGGCTGCACATTTCGTTTAATTAAAGTCTTATGTATTTTATATTCAGATGATTCTTTATGTTCTTGATTAACGCATTATTGTTTACTTGATCAGTGACCAATGATCCTTGACTCTTGCCATGTGCATTGGACATTGATCTGCGTTGCAATCAGTAAACAGATGCTTCTGTTGCTCGGCATCTTCTCTCATTAAATTTGGAGAGGGATGAATCCAAGCGACAGCTGGAACTGCTTAACCGAGGAATTACCTAAATGTGGCACGATCTATAGATATCTATAGCAAGCAGGCGCCTTCAGACTGATCCGTTTCAATTTCACGCATTGCTCGCTCTATTTATAGACTTCCTCGGTGACTTGGGACCTCAACTTCCGCCGACGCATTAATCACTTCTCAGTCGACTTGATCCAAATATAGTCGGTTGTCTTTCAAGATCAATGGCAACAGTTCCGTTTAGTTTTATGGTGGGAACTGGCGCAGGATCCTCACGATCAGTTGGCGCTTGAATGTTGAAGACAAACGTCCGATTTGTTGTTCTTTTTAGTTTTATTTTATTTATTTTTTGTGTGGGAATTAACCAACTTGCTGTAGGCGCCTTTCTACTAACCCAAAACTGGGAATTACCTCGATACCAACAACTCAATACCAATTGGATCTTTGAATCTCCGAATCTCTCATAGGAATCTGTTGCGTTCGCTAGGCAACACATCGAAGCTACTCGGCGAGGCGATTGGCGAGCGTGTCGCCTTCAAGGCCAAGGGAGCGAAGAAGCGCATTGACAAGAATCTAAAGAGTTCCACGGAGGCGATAAGCATCCTTGGAGCAGATGCTGGCAGTCGTTTGAGGCACGCCGGGAAACGTTTTGGCTCCAACTTTTCATTGGGCAGGCGGGAAAAGGCGACAGCAACTGATTCCGTGATCGATCTGGAGAAACAAATGGAGTTGGATCGACGTCGCACGATGCCCAACACAGATGTGTTCAATACCATACAGTTTAGCAGTCCATTGCATCGAAATGCAGCCGGTGGAGGACACACGGATCTCAGTCAGGTGAAGACGCTGCCGGAGCAGCAAGCGGAGCAACAGGAGATTGCATACGAGGTGCCCAAGCCAAAACCGAAGCCCAAAGCCAAGGCAAAGCCTCCCAGCTACGATGAGGCACTGCGTGCACGTCCCGCTCCTCCAGTGCCGCTAGCCAAGAATCTGGCACTGGAAGCTGCCCAAATGGTACAGCTGCGCAGTCATCAGCAGCAGCGTCAATCGAGCAGCGGTGAGTCGACGGGCGAGGATCTGCCCATGCCCGCTTTTCCGCCTCCACGTCTGTCCCAGCAGCTGGACGCACTGCAGCCGCCAGTGCGGCACAAGCGTCGGCACAAGAACTACGAGAACATTCAGCTGCGTCGACCCAATGTGGATTCCGCGGAACTGCAGGAGCTGAATCGTGTGGCAATTGCTGCGGAGCGCGAGGAATCGCTGCTAATCTCCGCCAGCATTGCCGCCGAGGAGGCACGTGCACCGAAGCCCGAGCGCAGCGACTCCTGGCAGTTCTACGGTGACGAAGCGCAATCCGAACAAAAGGCGGAGACACAGGCGGCGGCGGAGCTGGAAGCGGAATGCGAATCTTGCTCCTCGCCAGAACCACTGTATGCCAACCAGGAGGCCACCTATGGCAAACTATTCGAGATGGCCACCAGCAGCACGAGTCGTGGCAAGTTGCTGACGCCGCAGCTGGAGCTCGCCTGCATCAGTGAGGATGGGGAGGTGGACAGCAACGATGGCGCCGTCGGCGGTTGGTCCACAGCGATGACTGCAACGCAGCCAGCTCCCGCCGAGCTTATTGAGGAGTTTGATCCGCTGATTAGCAAATGCTCGACACTTGCCCGCTCCAATAAGAGCAACGAGCTGCTGCTGCTCGAGCATCTGCTCGAGGAGGACACCTATGGCACCATCAAGCGTGAGCAGGATGATGTCAGCATGTGCACCTCCGAAGAGGATGGTCGCAGCGAAGTCACCGCAACAACTACAGTTTCCAGTGCAGCGGGAACGGGATCGGGAACGGGACCGGGAGCGGGAGCGGGAGCGGGAGCGGGAGGAGCAACTGCTGGACGCGATCAGCCGCAGATTGTGCATCAGAATGCGCAGCTGCTCAGTGACAGCATGGAGCATATGTTGGATGATGAGGAGTCATTTGAGAAACGCACCAAACCCTATCTGAGTCGGCTCGAGGAGAAGCCAACGACATCCGGAGGAGGAGTTGTTGATCTGGCGGCGCCATCGCGTAATCGAACCAATTGGTTTGTCGGCGACAAGACGCACATTGAGGGCGACTGTCCGCCCACCTACTTGGAGGCCATTGGCGGCGATGGACAGCCAGCTTCCACGTCCCCCAGCACATCAGCAGCCAGCGCCGAGACGAGATCAACGCTCGGATCTCGTTTCCGGCAGACAATGAACGCCTTCTCGAATGTCAAACTGCGAATGGATGCAATGCGAAGGGTGAGCTTCAAGAGCGCCAGTCAACGTCAGTCGGATGTGAAGGTGGTACTGCAGATGGTGCCACGTCCAAGTCTGTCGCCGTTGCTGGTGCGTTACGAGGGGCCATTGGTGCGTTTCCCATCGGGCGTCGTTGAGGATATACTGAAGGAGATGCAGAACCGGAAGGCCATATTGCGGGATCGACAGTTTCAGACGTATCTCGATCAGGAAATGAAAACGCCCAGGGAGTTGATACCATTGGACACCATAACGACGCTGCAGTGCGTCAGCAACAGTCGTGTCACGGACAGTGCCACACATTTCTATTGCTTCGAGTTGACGACGTCACAGCCAAAGAATGGTGCCTCCTCCTCGGACAACATGTCCTCCAATCCCAATCTCCTGATGACCAGCAATGCCTGCGGCAATGTCAAGCAACAACGTGTCGCTCATCTCTATGGCGTCAACAAGGAGTCCGAGCGTGGCGTCTGGATGCAAAAGATCCTTGAGAGCCTCACCAACAGTGTGCCCGTGAAGTATACCTGCCACTATTATCGCGCTGGTTGGTGCTACCTAAAGGTAAATACATAATCATCATGATCATTTTCATCTCCTTGCTGATCTCCTCTCGATGCTTTGCAGAATTCCATCACATCCGATTGGAGCGGCACTTGGCTTGTGCTCCGCAAGAGTCAGCGTCGTCTCATCTTTGTTAGCGAGGCCAACGGCAATGTCGAGAAAATGGATTTGAGAAAAGCCCGTTGCATTGGTGAGTTGAATTGATGGTTTATGTTATAGTATATATTAATAAGTACAAGTTTAAAACAATTTCAAGCAGACCATTATAAGAATATTCAATAATTAAATGATTATTGCAACAATTACTAAGTAAGACTATTTACTGAAATATTACAATCAGTTGATTAATATTTATTAATGTTAACACTAAAAATACAATTTATTTGTTTGGCATTTTGAAATAAGCGCATTCCAAAAAAAGTTCGTGTTTTTATGACTTATGTCACTCTTTTAAATTTATTAAAAGAAACTACAATTCAATCATGTTAAATTGTGAATTTTTTAAATTTTTTTTATTTCTTGGGTCTTACAAGAGTACTTAAAAAATCAAAATTAAGAATCTATTGACTCCAAACTCATACATTAAAATTCGCCATTTTGTTGCTATTACCACGTACTATTAGGTAAATTCATACACTTTAAATTGCTTTAACTCTTACTTTACTATACTTTTAAATGTTCTCTTATTCTAAACAAAACAAACAAAACTTAAACAAGCGGGAAAGGCTATAGTCGAGATCCCGACCATATGATACCCGTTACTTACTTTAATATATTGAAAAGTACTTTAAAGAAAATACTTGTTTTGATCTGAAAACTTTAATTCGCCATAACTGTCGTTCTACATGTCCGATCTTAATGCGATTCAATGGGATGATAAATAACGCTAATAGATAACGCTAATAATCACAAAAAACGTATTATCTCAAAAACTGTGGGTGTGGTGGTTTTTCGCGATTTGCGGGGGCGGAGGGGGGCGTGGATTAAATTTGAAACAAACTTGATCTGCGTGAGGTATATAGAAATCTGTGTGCCAAATTTGGTCACTTCATCTCTTTTAGTCTCTGAGATTTTTTTGCTTAGACGGTTTTTCGCTATTTGCGGGGGCGGAGGGGGGCGTGGCTTAAATTTGAAACAAACTTGATCTGCGTGGGGTATATAGAAGTCTTTTAGTGAAAGTTTGGTATCTCTATCTCTTATGGTCTCTGAGATCTAGGCGCTCACACGGACGGACAGACGGACAGACATACATGGCTATATCGACTCGGCTATTGATGCTGATCAAGAATATATATACTTTATGGGGTCGGAGATGCCTCCTTCTCCCTGTTACATACATTCCAACGAACACAATATACCCTTATACTTATTTTTTATAAGTAACGGGTATAAAAATCGAAAATTAGGGTCTGATAATTAAATTTTTTATTTAAAACTAGATTAAGTTGCCCCAAAGGTAACAGAAAGCCTGTTTAATAATAAAAACTAAAACTTTTTAATAAAAAAAAAAAAAAAAAAAGATAATTAATTTTTTTAACAGAAGCATAAAACAGAAATGAAACTTAAAGGCAATTTATTGGTGATTTCCTCGAAAAATTCGACTTACAGAAGCACGTGCCAATGTTTTTGTTCGAGTTATGAAGGAATTCGACTTAGAAGTTCGACTTTCGGAAGCAGAATGGTTTGTAATTTGCTCAGTAAATTTTGTTTGAGTTAGAGAAAATTCGAGTTATGTTCGAGTTCAAAATACGTTCAGAATTCGGATATTTAAGGGATAAAAATGCAATTATAGACACAAATGTACAATCTACCAGAAATACATAAATTTTTGTTTGATTTCGGTTAATTAACATTTCTAGAACGCCCATTAGAACATTATTCTTTAGAATATTGATTATATTTTGGATTTAAAGTTTCAAGTTCTACCGTTAATGGTTTGAAATTATGAACTGCCACCTTGATCGCATGGCGTTGCCAGCTTACCTTAATGCAATTCGTATATTTAAATTTGCTACTGTTTAATTAACATCTACTAGTTATATTTATTTATGAGATATAGTTAATAATTTCTCTAATTATTTACTTGTCTCACTCTGATTTAATGTCTCTTTCTATCTCGTTATTAACTGACAGTTCTAAAGGAAAGCGACGAGTCCATTGATAATCTGCACGTGGAGAGTGGTCCACTGCTTATGATCGACTGTCCGCCGTATTCGGTGTACATGATCATGAGCTCGGCACGGGAAACAAAGATCTGGCGTCACATCATCCGGGAGGTGGCACACAATAACGGTTTCTCGCTGGGAGATCAGCAGTTGACGCGTTACGATGTCCCCGTCATTGTGGACAAGTGCATCAATTTTGTCTATATACACGGTTCCATGTCGGAGGGCATATATCGCAAGTCCGGCTCAGAGAACTCCATGCACAAGCTGATGAGCGCATTCCGTGCCGACGCCTTCAACGTGGAGATCACACGCAATGAATACAATGAGCACGATGTGGCCAATGTCCTCAAGCGATTCATGCGGGATCTACCCGAGCGATTGCTTGGCAAGCTCACGGATAGCTTTGTCTTTGTCACCGAGCTGGCAGTTGCCTCCGAGAAAATACCGATCTATAGGGAACTCCTTGGACGCCTCAGCACCATTGGGCACGAGACACTGCGTCGCATTGTTGGTCACTTGGTGTTCATCAGCTCACAGCAGTCAAAGAACAAGATGAGCATACAGAATCTAACCATGATCTGGGGTCCCACTCTGCTGGCCAAGAAGGTCCGTATTTATTATCACATTTAATATAAATTTGTTCATTTGCTGTATTTTAATTTATTTTTTTTTTAATTTATACAGTGCGACGAACTCATATACTCACAAAGGGAAGCCGATGTTCTAAGCGATCTGATTGTGCTCTATAAGAATCTATTCCCCTGTAGCGTCGATGAAATGGTAATACTTAATAGTACTCCTCAAAATGCTATTTTCGGTTTTTAAAGCCACATCATAACCTAAATGACAATAATTAATTTTTTAAATATTACCAAACAATAAAATATTACATAAAATTAACATAAACATTAAAATGATTGATTGATAACCAAGTTTCAAATATCCATTGATCATATTAATTTCTATATTAATAGCGTTATACCTGTATCTAGTATTTTTCACTTTCTAACACTTTCTTCTCTATCTTATTTATTATTTAGAAAAAGGAGCAAGCAATGCTAATGTGCTTGCAAAAATATTATGCAGCCGCGGAGACGCTCAAGGATGCTGTAAAGCAGTCGGGTGATATTAAAATCTGGATCAGTCTAAATCCCAATCCCGATAATACAACAGAGGTGAATTATTTAACATTTTGTATACCTTATAGACCCTGCATGAATGTATTCAAAAAGCGAATTATAATTTGATCATGAATTGTGTAATTTGTGTAATATATTGTTGGTCTACAAGCTAGATCGATATAGCTATGTCCGTCTGTTCTTAAGTAAACTATTCTGTTAGTTCGTTTTCTGGTTTCAAATTTATTATTATACTATAAAGATGACTAGGATTACTATACTCTATGGTTGGCATAGGAACGATCGATCGATAATGAACTTTTAGTATGAGAAGTTTGTTTTTTAAAAAGTTTTAATCAATCTTATGGATTGGATAATATAAAACTATTATATCATATAGCTGTCAAAGAAACTGTCTATCTTGTTGCAATCAAATAGACTCTTAACTCCTATTAATATTTGCAGGAGAAGACACAAGTGAATGCCACAATTTCACCAACCAAAACCGCCTATGAACTGTGTCGCGAGTACTCGGAGAAAATGCGACTTCCGACACATCAACTGACGCTATACGAGGTCATATTGAACGATAGCCTGGAACGACCACTGCATCACGATGCCAAGGTGTTCGATGTCATATTGAACTGGTCCTACTGGCCGGAAGAGGATCGCAAGCACAACTATCTGGTGGTGCGACCAATTGAGATGCTGCGCGAAGTGCAACGCGCTGTGAAGAATCTGGCGACTGTTACACCCGGAAAGGAGCTGCGCTTCGCCGACTATCGCACCAAGTCCTTCAAGACGCTGCAGTGTGAGCTGCGTGATGGCAAAATTGTTGTATCCAAAAAGGATAAGAACGATAAGACGACCATTATACGGGAAATATTTCTGCACAGCTCCACGGCATATTTGGGCTGTGAGCGCAAACGTGACTTTCCCTGGAGCTGGGCCATCACATTTGTGGAGCGCACTCAGGCGCAAATTATGAGGTAACCCATGGTTAAATCATAACATTTTGCTTCATATAATTATTTAAATTTAATTGTAGATCGCGTGATGCTCCCTACATTGGTCATGTGTTGGCGGGCAGCGAATGGGTCGATCGCACCATCTGGTACTCCAGCATTTGGTATTGTCTTCATGGCGACAATATTCTGCCACCGGCGGAGATCATCATCAAGTGAACATCCGATCATTCGAACATCCCTTCGCTTGCCAGTCTATTCTGCCCTTGTTTAATTTAATTTAATTTGTATTTTATTTTTTTTTTTTTTAGCTATCATAATTATTTTGCAATTTTTTATAATAGCTTGTAGAAGAATTGGCAATATCGATTAGATTTTTAGTGCGATAAATTGTAGATATTTTATATTTATTTAAGTACATTCTTATTTGTGTATACATATGTCAGTATAAACATGTATTGGCCGACCTAGAAGAGAGTGCATTCACATTCAATAATTTTCTACAACAATCGTGATAAAGCAAATGAAAAGGTATTTATCATTTGTGCAATACGAAAGTGATTTCAGTCCATCAATAATTTAGTTAAAAATTTCTTGAGCAGTTCAATGCCTTTGCTAACAAGCCTTTTTACTTATTCACTTTTATTCATGTACTTATAAATATCGGCCAAAATCATTTAAATTCATGGTTTTTTAATGAACTACATTATTATTTCGGTTTTGTCTACTGTCTTGCATTTAACAATTTCAAACTGAATACTATGCCATTTGTCTTCAATGTATCTAGTTCCTTCAAGGCCTCTTCGATCTTTTTATTTGTATGTGGATCTGAACGTGTGTGTATTGCTTAAAAAATTTACTTTAATTTCTATCTTTACTATTTCATAAATTCTCAATCTATTTGTCAAGTTGTTCCCTAGGGAAACAAATTATTTAAAATATATATTTTTAAATCTATATCTAAATTTTTCACCTAATGTATTTATGTATTTATATGATTAAACTAAAAAAATTATAATTAACAATGTAATTATATTGGGAGAACCTAGATTAATAGATCAACACAAAATATGTCGTATTTTTAAATGCCATTATAATCTTTCCTATGATAAATATATAAAATATAACAAAAATATACATTTTATGATGGAAATATGACTTTTTACAAAATGGTGTATTATCTCGATTTGTTTGAAAATGATATCACAGAAACAATTGTATTAAAAGCGAAGAATTTTTATCAAAATTATAAAAAAGAAACACCAAAGCATTTTAATATAGATATCAAATTAAATTTTATAAATTCTTTATACAAATATATGAAGAGGCGAATTTATTATTATTAATTATGGCTTTTAAATATTACGGATTGTAAATATTATGATAGATGTTTGTATTATAGTTTTTAATACAATTTTGTAGAACACAGGAAAACACTTAGTTGAGAAATAAAGCCGATCAAGTCGATTAGGTATTATGTTCAGAATTTTCTCCACAAGCAAATAATTTGTAAAAATTACAATTCGTACATCTTTTTTTAAAATAACTCCAATTCTCTTCATGACTTTGAGATAATCTCTAGAATTTTAGGTTAAAGCAGATGTTCTCGATTGTTCCCGGTTAGTCAAGTTAAGCTATTCCAAATAAAATGGCAACTTCTTACGAGCAAGTGAACGATGTGAGTATCTGGTGGTTCCCACCGGATTTTTGTCAATCTCGTTTTGGAGACTACCAGGAGAGTGGTACCAATTCCTGTACTTTAATCTCATTGCTCGTTGCTGACAAGATAAATAAAACATTGAGCTTTAGTCAGGAAGCGACAAAGCTACCAGCACTTTCCTGGGATATCATTGGCAAAGCAATTAATGATGGTAACAAAGTTTATCATGATCTAATCTCGGAAACTCTGAATCTTAATATTCCGGATGCGATTTCGGCAATAATTTCACATAATAATATTGACTTTCAATTGGAAGAATGGTACTACACACAAGTTTTCACAGATAAGAGAGGTTTCGATAGCATCAGCATGCAGCTTTCTCATATATTTCACACATCTTTGAAGATCTTTCAGCAGCCCTATGACTGGGAAATTCCATCCCATCTATTTGCAGCCATCATCGCCGACTGTCGCACAGTGATCATCAGCCTGGATTTGCTTACCTCGATCGCCTCCTTTGTCGATCCTCATCAGCATGGCGAACAGGCGGGTCTTGTTTTTGCCCATGTCAATATAAAACACTTGGATGATTTGATGTACTGGTACATCAATATGATAGACGATATCTACGCAAGTCGCCCAGAAATGATAGAGATCGCATTTCTTAGCTCCCTGAACGACGTGGCCGTCCGTATTCCACCAGCCTTTAAATCGTGCGTCTACGAATTCGACGTCTCAGCAGTTGTAGACTTGGAGGAAATCGATTGTCTGACCGATTCCGAAGAGCATACAGTACCCGAGAAACATGCTACCAAAGTTTTATCTCAATATTATTTGACATATTGATGTTTCGTTTAAAATACTTTACTCCTTTTCCCCATTGTTTTGTTAAATCACACAAATCTATATCGTCTTAAGCCATTAATGTTTTCTGAAGTACCAAGCTTATAAATTTGTTATGCAGTTGTTATGAATATTTCGCTTTTCAAATAAATAATAATTATTAGAGGAAAATATGTGTTTGTGTTTCGCTCTTATAGAAGTTTTTAAACGATTTAAGACAAGTTAAAACAATCATGTAAATTAAGATATAAATATTATGTAATTTTTTAAGATAATTCTGGTTTCTGAAGATTGATTATTATAAATTTTTTTTAAATATCTGAGGCTTACTCGATCCCAATCATGCAATACATTTTTGATAATGTCAAACAATTGAAATTAGTTTCTCAAATATCATTTTGTGTCTCAATTAATTATTATGTTCAATGGTCTAAAATAGTTTTCTTACTTTTATAAAAATAAGGAATAATCAGGGGTGTGACAGAATAAAAAACCACCCAAAAATCTGTCAAAACTTCATATACTTTTCTATTAGGAATAAGATAAGATTGGAATATGCAATTATCCTTTTTTATCAAAATTTGTATTTTCTGACAATTATATCATTCTGTAATATTAAACTATTGAAATCAAAATGAAGCGATAAATAATATACGATAATACCATGAATAACCAGATTTGCAGGGAACATGTTTTCAAATTCTTAGTATGGGAATATTGAAAAGTCGTATATGAAATGTGGAAAAAAAAATGTGTTTTTATTATTAATATTATATAAGGTAGTAGTAGGTAGCATATAAATTTATATAACATACGATATACATACATACATATAAGTATGTTAAAAAGACATAGCTAACTTAAATACTTATTTTCCGTAACTGCACTTCTCACTTTCGCTTCTCTCATTCTCTCTCTGATGCTCGCATCCTTTTCCAACTAATCTCACTTCACGATACGCCAGTGTTGCTCGCTTCTGTGTGTGTGTCTGTGTGTGTGTCTGTGTGTGTGTGTGTGTATGTATTTGTGAATGCATCTAAAAGCCTGCAACGTTGCCACGTTTGCGTACATCGGCATTGCCATAAATTGCGGTTGCATTACGTCCAATGGCACAGACCACGGAGGATGTTAATATTGTTATGGGCTTTAAGTGGTGCCCCCGTTTGGTGAGCAACTTGAGCACGGCTTCGGAAAATTTGCCATCCTCGTATTCGAGCACATCGGGCGAGAGTTGATGGTAAAAACGCGGTGCATCCACCGCCGTCTTCAGATCGTCTCCGAACCACAGAAAACGTGCTGCAACCTCGACAATAGCTGGTATGATCTTGGTACCGCCGGCGGCTCCAATCACCAGCCGTATGTTGCCGTCGTGATCCGCCAGCAACATTGGTGACTGCGACGACATGGGACGCTTGTGTACATCAATTGCATTTAATGGCGATGGTGGCAAATTAAACTGATTGTTCTGCAGACCAAAATCATTCATTCCATTGTTCAATATGATGCCCGTTCGTGGTCCAATCAAACCGGAGCCAAAGCTGCAACAGATCAAGCATTCAGGTCATAGAACAAAAATCGATCAATCAATCAATTTATCATTGCTATACACTCACTAGAAATTAATGGAGCTGGTTACGGATACGGCATCGCCATTGGGTGCCAGCACCGCGAAGTGGGAGGTACCATATGGATCTTCTTGGGTCTCGAATTGTGCCCCGTACTCCTGAGGACCATCCAGCACATGGCTGTCATTGATCTTGGCACGCTGTTGACCCGCAAACTCCGGACTGTTCAGCTGGCTAACCAATTCACGAATCTCATTAAATCGCGGATCACCAAGCTCAGACCGACGAGCGAATCCGAACTTCAAGGCCTCAGTAATGCGATGAATGGTCAGTGCATAAGACTCATCGTCAGCCAAATCAGCACGAGTAAAATTGAATCCCTCGAGAATACTCAAGACATGCGAGACGACAGATCCACTGCTCACGGGAGGTACGGCATACAGGGTGTCCATGCCGAGGGGCATTGTTATCGACAATCGCATTTCAGCTGAATATGCATCTAGGTCATCGCGGGTTATGATACTGCCCAGCTCCTTCAGATCCTCGGCCAGCATTCTGGCCACTGTCCCATTGTAAAAGTCCATCGGACCATTTTCGGCCAGCAATTGATACGTGTTGCACAATTCTTTCGGCGATTTTAGCAAATCTCCCTCTGTGCTATGCTCACCGGTTTCAGCGTTTAGAAAGACAGTCCTAAGTTTTAAAAAATGTAAATTTATTAGAGGACTTGGTTCGTTACTTATAGAACTGGTAACCATTCGGATCAGGGATGTTCAAGAGTCAAGAGTCCAAAGTCTCAAATAATTGCGTTCTATTAGAAAACCATAAAATGTATGTAATAATTTTTTTTTTCGAACCGAACCTATTATTTTAGAAAGCGGTTCGGTTTCGGTTCGGGTTCACAAAGTAAATAATTTTAAGGGTTCGGTTCATGATCCTGTTCAGACTGCTTAAGAACCCGAACCGGTTCTACGAGGTTAGGTTCAGAACCGATTTGCATATTTGATATTTTCTTTAGTCTGCTTTAAATATTTCAGTATTTATTTAATTAATCAAAATGCATAACATTTAATCTAATATCATTTATGAAGTTAATTTTTTCTAGACAATTTGTTATTAGTTTTACGGCATTTTGCTTTACAGATCCAGGTTGTGGGTCCGATGGAGACTATTAAATTTTACATAGCTACACTGATAAAAAAAACTAGTTTTTAAATCAACAATATTTGCAACATAGTTTTTTTTTAATAAGTATTTTATCTTATTTAAGAATTTAGGTTTTTAACACATTTTTTGGTGAATTTTTATAAAACTTTTATAATAATTTGCTCACAAAACCAAGAATAATAATAACATATTGTACAACAAAAAAATGGTTAAATAAACATTGAAATTCAATTAAGATTTCAATATATCAATTGTCAAAGTTTTCTATCGCAGTGAATTTATAAAAAAGGGCGATACAGAATTGCTCGCTTTGCTGGTCGAACTGCTACCAAAGTAAATTTTTTCTCTTTAGACTATACTAGACTCTAGAGAAGACTTCGGCATGATCCAGGATCATAGTCGGGATCATTGTGGAATTACCACAAGGTCTTACTCACACATATTGTGGATTATCCTTGATTGAATGCCATGCCTGTCGAACAGCATTCTCCTGATGCTTTGTCATATGGTAGCCCGTTTCGCACAGTTTCAGGGAAGGTGCCACAAGGTCACGCCAAGGTAGCTTGCCAAAGCGTTGGTGCGCCAAATGATAACCCATGACCTCGCCCGGCACAGCGATGCTCAGTGGTCCGTAAAACGAGGCATTGGGATTGGAATCAAACATATTGGGATCTGCGGCATATGGGGCCACCATATGGGCATCAATCTGATAGCCCTTGCGCGATTCTCGATCATAGATGTTCATGAGGTTACCACCACCGATTCCCATGCTTTGTGCTGTTAAAAGACCGTTGCACAGCATTGTGGCAATTGTTGCATCCACTGCGCTACCATTTTGTGCTAATATATCGCTGTGGGAAGGAAAAAAAAGACATTATAAATTTGACAAAACAAAATTTTTAGAATATATAGGCGTGTTCCAGAAATCTCTAGAGTTTTTGAAGAGAATTGCTTTTGAAAACAACCGTTCGCAATGTCGGTGTTCCTCTAACGTCAGAGATTTATGTTATCCGAACATATATTCGAAGTCAAAAAAATCGGCTTATTTCCAGTTTTAACAACATTTTTATGTTAAGGAATATTTTTTATACTTAAAAAAATTATAAAACAAATTGATTTTTTTCCATTTTTATTAAATTTAAAAATTAAATTGATAAGATATTAAGTTTTGTTAAATTTCTCAACAATTTTTTAGACATTTGAAAGCAATGCTAATTTAAAGGCAACATGTTTCGGTATATTAACTTAATTAATTATTCATGAGATTAATTTTTTTGAATCAAAAATAAAACTCAAGGTGTTATTTTGACCTGACAATTTTGAGTTTTATTTTTGATTCAATAAAATAAAACTCATGAAATAATCATTATTTTTGAATTTTATTTTATTGAATAAAAAATAATGAATATTCCTGAGTTTTAATTTTTTTGATCAAAAATAATGATTATTTCATGAGTTAAATAATAAAAATCATAAATCTTAAGATCATGGTAATATTGCATAGATTAACTTTAAAGAAAAATTCGATAGATCTAGAATAGATAGTTCTAGAAAAAAACTAATGGAATTTGAAAACCTGATTGGGTGATTCAAGTGTGCAGTAATTGCTCAAGCTTCTTAGATACTCGTGTAAAACAGAGACTTTTACAAGTTTTTAGGTAATTTTTGTTTTGTCAAGTTATATAGATAATGTCAAAAATCTGTTGTTTTACCTTCCAACCTGACTGCAGGGCGGTGAGTCCGAACAGACAGCCGCCTTCTCAAAAACTCCCAAAGTGGACTCGAATTTCTGCTTGCTGTTTAGCTTTGTTGCTGTCGACGGAGGTGGAGTTGTTGGTGATGTGGATGCTGCCACGGCGGGACCAGCCATTGAGAAATCTCCAGTTGCTGCTGTTGTCAGTTCAATGTTGTCGTTGCTCTGTTCCGATGTTGGCGGCAGCGGTTGCTCATCTGTTGGAGTAAATGTTATGAATGTGTTGCTTGTGCTTGGATTGCTTGTTGGTGGTGGTGGTGTTGTTGTTGTTGTTGTTGTTTTTCTTGTTGTTGTTGTTGTAGTTGCAACAATGCTGCTATGTGTGCTATGTTCTCTTGTGATAGTTGTGCTAGTTGTTTCTGCTGTTATTGTTGTTGTTGTTGCTGATGTTGTTGGTGGTGGTGGTGGTGTGGCTGCTGCAACAGCCTCTGTTGCTGCCGCTAATGTTGCTGGTGTTGCTGTACCTGTTGCCGCTGTGCTTGCAGCAATGCTGCTGCTGTTGTTACGCAGGGGCGTTGACTTTGGCCAGTCTATAGTTGTTGTGGTTGCAGGTGCAATTGTTGTCGTTGTTGTTGTTGTTGTTGTTGTTTAGTAAGTTAAGGTGTAAGAGTTTGTAGTCAATACATTTTTGGTGCCACAAGAAGAAGAAATTTAACATTACGAGTGAATAGAGCTGAGTGCGAGGTTGTGAATCGGATGACAAGAGGCATGCAAAGCTCATGTGCAACAATTATCATCGTCTTGTTGTTCTTATTGTGGTTGTGGTGTTGGTTGTGGTTGTGGTTGTTGTTGGTGATATATATATTAATATAGTGTTTGTACGGTGGGGATTAGTTGCCATTGAGTGTGAGGGTGGTTAGAGATGTGCAATTTTCACCTGTTATCACTTACCGCTAAAGCACAGGCTGATGATCACATAGCTAATCAGGGCGATGCCTATAAAGCAGATGAGCCCAATCGTCAGCTTCTTCATCCAGGCCAACATATTTGCACGCCTGCAACAGCAATAACCATTCAATATTAGTCAAACATCTTGTCACAAATGTCTTGTAAATCACTTTCACCTCAATATCGACATGAAATACATTAAACTTTAACACTTTTTATACCGATTTATTTCCGGTATACACAAGACAATCTGCTAAGTGCATCTTGTAGTATTTTATCCTTATATAAATACATAAATAAGTCTTAAATATTTATTAATATAGATTATAGTTACATGATCAATATACATATAGATTTAAAAATTGTGCAAGATCTGTGAACAAATAAATGGGAATTTATTGGATGAGATATATATATAAATATAAATAATTAAATATGTAAATATTATAAATACATACGTATTTCCGATACTTAGCTAATTTTATCTGTAATAAATCTGTCAATAATTAAATATGATACATATGAAAATGTAAAGGAAATTTACATTC
This sequence comes from Drosophila phalerata, assembly GCA_951394115.2. Lineage (NCBI taxonomy): Eukaryota > Metazoa > Arthropoda > Insecta > Diptera > Drosophilidae > Drosophila > Drosophila phalerata. The sequence continues at coordinate 24,938,945 of OX596006.1, read as the reverse complement.
TCACAAAAGTATGCTACACAAAATTTCCATGTAATTGATCTAGTTTATTAATTTGCCATTGAATCTTTTCAGCTACAAATTAGTTCGCTGTAGCATAGTGTATTTTGAGTATGTGTGTGTGTGTGTGTGTATGCAACTAGAAACCTGCAATACCACCGCCTTTCCTATCAACGGCACTAGCATAAATTGAAGTCTTATTACTTTCAATGGCACAAGCCGAGGATATTATGGGATCAATTTTCCTCGGTTTTACTCCTCGATTGTAGAGCAATCGCAGCACGGATTTTGGCAATAACCCGTCCTCATACTTGAGCAAGTTAGAAAATTTAAAATTGTGGAATCTGGGCATTTCCACAGCCGTCTTGACATCCTCATTGAACCAGAGAATACGTGCGATCACCTCAACAGTGTCGCTCTCACCGTCAACACCAATCACCAGTCGTATGTTGCCCTCGTGATCGGTTAGCAAGATCGGTGATTGTGACCTTTGTTGATCTTTTGATCTAGCAACGTTCAAACTAATGCCAGTACGTGGTCCAATTACATTGAAGGTATAACTGCAAAGGAGAAGAAAAATAAAAATTATCATTCTTCACATAACATTATCATGTGTTCAATTTCCGAATGATCATTCCTGTGATATAACAGTTCGATAGTCTTTTATGTCGGCATTTAAACAAATTATAATTATAATTATTATTAGTAACCGATAAAATAATTAAAGTAACACAAGATTTATAATTATGAAGAGCGAAAACAAAGATGAAAAAAAGACTTTATATTAGGGATCAGTTTTTTTTTGGCATTGAATCGAGTAATGTAATTTTGATTTGACTCTAACATTTCAACAACGCTTTCAGCAACCGAACATCATAGAATTTTATAAATTTATAATTGTAGATATTTATCAGATATCTAGTTTAGTTATCAAGTGAAAGTTTCTTTACTTACCGGGAATTGATGGAACTGGTTGCGGCTACGGCATCGCCATTAGGTGCGATTACTGTAGTGTCCGATGTACTATAAGGATCTTCTGTGTTCAGGATCATATAACCATAATCCTGAATAGGTAGTGTCTGGGTATCATTGATTTTGGCACGCTGCTTAGCAGCATATTCCGGAGTGTTAAGCTGTTTGATCACCTTCATGGATCCTGGATCAACAAGCTCAGACCGACGAGCGAATCCCAATTTCAAGGCTTCAGTAATACGATGAATGGTCAGAGCATAGGATTCATCGTCAGCCAAATCAGCACGAGTGAAATTGAATCCCTCGAGAATACTCAAGACATGCGAGACGACAGATCCACTGCTCACGGGAGGTACGGCATACAGGGTGTCCATGCCCAGAGGCATTGTTATCGACAATCGCATTTCAGCTGAATATGCATCTAGGTCATCGCGGGTTATGATACTGCCCAGCTCCTTCAGATCCTCGGCCAGCATTTTGGCCACTGTCCCATTGTAAAAGTTCATCGGACCATTGTCGGCCAGCAATTGATATGTGTTGCACAGCTTTTCTGAGGGCCTTATCAACGATCCCTCCTTAAATGGCTTTCCACTTACAGGATCTACAAAATTTCTGAGAAGTCTGTAATTCAAAAGAATTTAAGTCTACTTAATCAAATCAGAGAAGTATCCCTTATTCATTTTAAAACTATTTACGAAATTATCAATGTTTCTAACATCACAATCACTATGGAATCGAAATGAAAAAATGTATAAAAAAAATGTAATTGTCAATTGAAAATTATTTTCAAATATGTGTATACACGTATTCCCTTTGGATGCAAAATTTATTTATCAATAATAATAATAATAAAGTTGATAGAAAGTGGAAGGAAACTTGAGTGAATAATTTATATTAAACTTAATTGTGAGAATTTGTGATTTAATTTACCGATGGTAAAATCACATTAAAAACCGGATTACACTAGCTAATACTATATCTATAAAGAAGATATCTAATTAATCTTAACTAAGAGATAATTAAATGAATTTAAAAACCTTACTTACTTCAAACGCGTTGACTCGTCCGTGTTGTCCCATTTCTCGCGCACAAGATTCTCCTGATTTTTGTTCATTGTGAATCCTGTCTGACAGACCTTTAGGGAGGGTTTAACGAGCTCCCTCCAAGGCAGTATGCCGAAACGTTGATGTGCTACATGATAACCCATTACCTCGCCGGGCACTTCCAGGATATATTCCATATTCGGATCGGTTACAACAGGTTTCGCCGATTTGGCGTCCACAAAGTAAGCCTTTCGATTTGAACTGTCATATATGTTCATCATTAATCCACCGCCAATTCCCAAGTTCTCCAATGTGTTGAGGCCGTTGCACAGCATTGTGGCAATTGTGGCATCCACGGCACTGCCATTTCTCGCCAATATATTACTGCGGGCAATTAACGTTTGAAATGTCAAAAATAACCTCAACTTAAATGCTTATTTCATTCCTAATCAGAAATTCTCCACAATAAACGCTCACAAATCGGGAAAAAGAAACAAAAAATTTAATTAAAGCTCAAATAACATTTTTTTGAATTTTAAAAATCTCGCAATCCTAGAAAAATGTCTATAAATTTGAAAAGCACTTTTTATTTTAAGTATATTTCACATTCTACAAAAATTAAAAACTTAAAACAATACAGAAATATGCATAGAAATACGTTTTATAAAAAAAAAACAAATAAATATTTAAAAACAAGTGGGAAAGGCTATAGTCGAGATCCCGACTATAGGATACCCGTTACTTATTTCACTACATATAAAAGTACTTTAAAGAAAATTTTCTAACAATACAAAATCTATTGCATACTCTAGGGGGCATTTATTGCCATGTATTGCTTAAAGAATCATTTTCAGACAATAACTGCTGTTCTACTTGTCCGATCGTGTTGCGATTCAGTGGGATAATAAATAATAATAATAGATATCAGTGACTACAAGAAAAACTATATTATCTTAAAAACTGTGGGTGTGGTAGCTTTTCGCGATTTGTGGGGGCGGAGGGGGGCGTGGCCAAAATTTGAAACAAACTTGATCTGCGTGAGGTATATATAAATCTGTGTGCCAAATTTGGTTACTTTATTTCTTTTAGTCTCTGAGATTTCTGTTTTTCGCTATTTGCGGGGGCGGAGGGGGGCGTGGCTTAAATTTGAAACAAACTTGATCTGCGTGGGGTATATAGAAGTCTTTTAGTGAAAGTTTGGTATCTCTATCTCTTATGGTCTCTGAGATCTAGGCGCTCACACGGACGGACAGACACACATGGCTATATCGACTCGGCTATTGATGCTGATCAAGAATATATATACTTTATGTGGTCGGAGAAGCCTCCTTCTGCCTGTTACATACATTCCAACGAATACAATATACCCTTATACTTATTTTTTATAAGTAACGGGTATAAAAAAACTAAATACGGAAATACTTAAAATCCGTTATGAATTTCATACTTAAGGCATCATTGATTTTATCTATCGCGTTTTTAACTATATTGTGAGCTTTTACTGTACGAGTACCAAGGCTGCAAACCGGATCATGAACCGAACCCATGAAATTATTTACTTTGCGAACCCGAACCTAAACCGAACCTATTTCTAAAATAAAAGGTTCGGTTCGAAAGAAAAATTATTAAATAAGTTTTATGGCTTTCTAATATTACGCAGTTATTTGAGACTTTGAATTAATATAATTCATATTAAAATCTTCAAATAAATTTAAATTATCATCAAAATTTGATTTTTTGAAAATAAAATTTAGTTATATCAAAATGTAGAAAAATGTTTAATAATAAAAATATTTTTTGTATGAAATTAAACTAAGGTTTGAACCCAAGCCTTGGTTTTAGGGGGTATATAAAATAATTCACGAACCGAACCGATATCTTGCTCTATGGTTCGAACCGCCGAACCGAGCCTTTAAAACAATTTTGGAGGTTTGCAGCCTTGACGAGAATATAATTTGGAAATACCTGCCAATTTCACTACAAATTTGTCTGTCGGAGCAGACAGCCGCTTGTTCGTAGACTCCCAATTTGGGTTTGAACCCATCGTCTGCTGCTCTTGCTGTTCGATTTATTGGTGTTGTCGAGGCAATTGCTGTTGAGGATTGTTGATGTGCTTTGGATGTGGTTGTTGGTGCTGGTGATTGTGTGGCTGCTGCAACAGCCTCTGTTGCTGCCGCTAATGTTGCTGGTGTTGCTGTACCTGTTGCCGCTGTGCTTGCAGCAATGCTGCTGCTGTTGTTACGCAGGGGCGTTGACTTTGGCCAGTCTATAGTTGTTGTGGTTGCAGGTGCAATTGTTGTTGTTGTTGTTGTTGTTGTTTAGTAAATTAAGGTGTAAGAGTTTGTAGTCAATACATTTTTGGTGCCACAAGAAGAAGAAATTTAACATTACGAGTGAATAGAGCTGAGTGCGAGGTTGTGAATCGGATGACAAGAGGCATGCAAAGCTCATGTGCAACATTTATCATCGTGTTGTTGTTCTTATTGTTGATGTTGCTGTTGCTGTTGTTGGCGATATACGCTGAGAATTAATTGCCATTGAGTGTGAGGGTTTGTTAGAGTTGTGGAATTGCCGGCTTTCTGAGATGTGGAATTTTTACCTGTTACCACTTACCGCTGAAGCACAGGCTGATGAACAAATAGCTAATCAGGGCAATCCCTACAAAACAGATGACGCCAATCGTCAGCTTCTTCATCCAGGCCAGCACATTTGCATGCCTGCAACAACAATACCATTTAACAATCTAGCACGTTTTAGTCGAGTCTGATCGACTGGATGATACCCTGCAGCAAAGCCTGAAGCATGCCAGAATGAATTGCAACTTACGCTTTAGGAAGCTGCTGCATTACAATAAAATAATCTACTACGTTTATATCAAATAATTTTAAAATTCAACAAACCGACTGATGTATATATAAAGCAAAACATGGAGAGATTAAAACAAATATCAAGAATATAGTATTGATCTGAGTCTCAAAAGTGCATAAATAAAATTCCAAAATAATTTCAATATGCATAATTTTTTTTATAATATGTATTTAAGTAAGTGCTGAAAACGTAAGCTTAGAAAATATAGATTTGGCTGAAAAATGAACCGAGAAATTTAAGGGAGCAGGGCAAAGAGGACTGACAATAAAGAAATATTAAATATGAAATATATATAAAAGGAATTAAGGAATTGAGGAAATAGGAAACAGAAAAATATATAACAATATTAATAATAAATATTGGTGATCATACATACACCTGCTCAATGCCTAAAAGTAGAATAAATAATTAAATTGCTTAGAATAAATACGTATGAGTATGTACTACTTAAAATATCTTAAGTGACATACTTAAGAGATCTCATAAATGCTACAGGTCACATTTAAAATCTTGCAATAAATCAGATAAAGTAATATTGTACATAGATTTTTTTTTTTAACGGACAGACATACGATCGAATCATGAATGTGTACAGATAATTTTGATAGGATCCTGCTCAGTATATTTAGATTTAATACAAAATTGCTGTCTCCCTTTACAATGCCCTCTCTCGCTATAAGCGATTGCGAAAGCATTTCTATAGGTTGTGAAACGAATTTGTTAGTAATTATGTAAATTTTCATTTGTAACTCTTGTCGAAATTGCGGTTAAAGCGATTTGGAGCAATATTAAATAATTGCTTTCGAGCTATTTATTTTCTTTACCGTATATATATATATATATATTTTTGAGTAAACACTGATAAAACAAAAAATGTTCTAAAATCAAGATTTTGGTCTTAGAACTAAGATTTTTGGTCTAAAAAATGCGTCGAGATCATAAAATTTAGGAGAACACATGTTGGTTTTAAGAACACTTAAAATAAGACCAAGTTCTTATTTTAAGAATAAATGTTCTTAAAATTAAAATCAATATTTACTGCTTCAAAACTAAAGCAGTGTCTCTAACCATAATTTTATGATTAATTTTTTGATTAAAAATCTGAGTTTTCGAAATTTGGTCTTAAAATATTTTTTTTTGGAAGAACCAAATATTTAAGATGTATGTTCTTGATTTTAGAAGCTGATCTTTTTTTCAGTGTATTTTATATATTTTCGAGTACTTACATCTGTTCGCGTCGCGCCTCCTCGGCCGCGGCAGTGTCCTGCATCAGTTCGCCGCCATTCTTCTCCTCGTCGTCCAATCCGCTGGCGGATTTGAGTGGAATTTTGTTCATGGCATCGTCGTTGTTATGGTGCACCATCTTGTGAGCATCTGCTGCTGCTGATGCTGCTGCACTGTTGCTGCTGCTGCTGCAAGTTCTGCAATTGAATGCGAATTGAAGGCGTGTCAAAAGAACGTTCGATAAGAGTTCGATATGTATGCAACAGTTTGTGTAGTTAAAACACGACGCGCACTCAAGTATGCAACAGTTTTTGCACGCGTCCAAATGCTAACTGAATGGAACAACACAACCTGCCACGCGGCATCAACACCGTTGCCTGTTGCCTGCGTCATTGGCAACAGCAACAGCAAATATGTTGTTGTCGTTGCTGTTGTCGTTGTTGCCGGCAACTTTGATAGTCGACTTTGATGGCAGGATGTGGTCGCGTGTGTCTCAAACTCAAACCCAACCCCAACCGCATTCTTCTCCCATTTCCATTCATATATTCTCCTACTGATTCTAATGCCTCTCCACGATATTGTTGCTGCTGTGTGCGTGTGCCACAAATGGGTCAGACAGCGACGCCGCACAGTGGGACAATAGGGGGTGGGGACGGTATTTAAAACATTTTTTCGATGAAACCGATTTAAAAATTAATAAATGCATAGGGAACTCTTCAAAGATTACAATTCCAAAAAATTATTGAAATCGGGTAAGAATTGTGGGCGTGACAGCCTCTCAAAGTTGAGCCATTTTTCAGTGCGCGCACAAATGTTCAAATTTGACTAAAAATGCTAACCTTAAAGCTGATTGTTGACCTATCTTTAAAGTTTTGGATTCATATGAAAAGTAAGTTTTTTTCCAATAAAATGTCGAAGAAATTAGTCTCTTCACTTGTTTACTTTTTATTCCAGCAATGTTTGAAAAATTCGCTAAAATTAGGGTTTTTCAACTTTGATGGAATTAAAAAGGAACTTTGCCACATTTGGCCACTATCTCACTACCACAGAACTCTTATTATATCAACGCTCTAACTAAATAACCCCGGTCTTTTATGCTTCCAGCTGCATCTACAGAAGTTATAGAGTAAAAAGTGAAGCTACCTCGTAATAAAATGGTGCTGGAAGAGGATGAGCGCAGTACAATTTCATTCGTTTCGCTTTGTCAGCCATCAAATGAGATTTTTCCAAAATCAAATTTTTATATTTTTTGTTAATAACTTTTTTATATATTAAACAATGCTGTTCAAAGAATGAAAAAGATTCAAATTTATATTTCGGACATAAGTAAATGATTTTTTTTTAAATATTAAAATATTTTTCGACTTTGACCGAAAACCCTTAATCAACCAGTGGGCAGTTTTAAAGCTTAAGAGTTTAAGTTTTTTATCAAATGCTTTATACATTTTTGAAATTTTTTTAACAGTTCAAAAGATATGATTTTCGTACAGCAAAATCAAAGATTGTCCCACTGTGCGCTGGCGCCGACGTTGACGTCGACACAGGACAACGTTGCCTGCAACTTTCTTTTATGCATTCAGTAGCGAGTACGAGTGTAGTTGTTGTTGTTGGTGTTGCTGTTGCTGTTGCTGTTGTTGTTGCCACAGCCATAATTGAATGTTGTGATTGGCAACTTCTCCGCGGGTGGCAGGTGTGTTGGCAACGTGTGTGGAGTAAAGATTGCTTCCTGTGAATTGGGTTAATTGCCATCGCGTTTGAAATGTGTTGCACGAGGGGCATCAAATCAGTGGCATTACAACGGCACCATTTTTGCCCTCACATGACCTGCACAACATTGTTATTATTGACAGTGGCTACCAAAAGGGCGAGCCAGCAATTATCTCAATGTGCGAGTGCAAATAAAAGCCACATCAACAGAGTCTACACTGTTGTTATTAAGGATTTGCCAACGTTTCAAACAAATCAAATACATCTACATGTAGTAAAAACATATATATATCATTTATATCAATTTAGCAACTCAAATATTTTAAATATAAACTTTGTCTGCTAATAATGTTTATATTGTGAATTTAAATAATTTAAAACTATTAAGAATGGGCGTATTATATTTCTCAGTTAATTTATTATTTATTTTTAAAACTATTAAGAATGGGTGTATTCTATTTCTCAGTTAATTTATTATTTATAAATAAGTTTAATTTAATTATAAAATGAACATTTTTGAAATTTTGGATGTCTTCTACATTAAACTAAAACATAAAATAAAATATGGCACTATATGCGTTAGAGGTTTAACAGCAATTGTTATAACTAGTTGCAAGAAGTATTATGTTATTATTTTAATATCGGATATTACTACGAGTTTTCAAACAAAAATTTAAGAAGTAAATTAAGTACTCAACTAATATGAAAAATATTTATAAGCAAAATAAATTGTAAATTCTACGTTATATGTATGTGCTGTAATTATTCAGATACAAATACTTGTTGTATGTTAAGGTTTATTATGTTATGACATTAATATGCAAAAAAAATTGTCTTCTAATGGGAAGGAAAGTGGTTAACTTTCTTTTATTTTAATTCATAAAAGTTCAAACTCGTTCTTGTTAGAAGAGCTCGGGTTCCGAACAATTAATTCTGCAAAATAAATTTGCTAACAGCAGAATGTTAATGTTATTGAATGTAAAAGAGCGCTGCTATCTACTTGTCACTTAGTTAACATCAGAAAAGTTTAAAAATAAAAGAACTTAAAAAAGGACTACAATTACCATTTATTTACATTACTTTTTTATATCTCATTAATATGGATGTTTCACAAAAGCTTAATGTAACTTTAAAATTATTTAACATACATATATTTATATTATTTGCAAACAAACAAGTAGATAGCAGCACAATATTAATAGGTGTAAAGGTCTCTTATAATTTTATTAAAAATTCCTTTAAAAAAAAAAAGGGAAATTAATTTGCATGTATATAGTATGTTGAGCAAATCTCGACCTACTGGCGTGTCAACTTATTCGCTGAGTGTATCTAGATTCTAGAATCAAGATTCATAACTTTACGTTAATTGCGTTATCGCGATCAATCAGATTGTGCGATTCTACGAATATGTGAATATGTAATGTTTAGTGGGTCGCTCGCCTTTTATGTGGTTGACGTGGCCTGGTCGGGACTGTGTTGGCCTGGTTATGGACTGGGTTGAAATGGCTATTTGCTATTTTTAGGTCAACTGCATTTAATTTCATTTCATTTTCGTTAAATGGCCGCATGGTCAGCAGCAACAAAAGAACAACACCAGAGGGCGGCAACAGGCGGAGGCGACACCAAAAAAAAAAAAAAAGTTAAAAAAAAACTGAAGCGAAGCACTCGCCACAATTACGGAGCATTACTTTGAGGCATGTGGAATGCAATTTGGGTTTACGACCCCATTGCTGTTGCCGCCTTTGAGGCATAAAAGAAAACAAGCAGAAAGAAGAAGCACAAGGGAGGGTGAGAGACCACAGCAAAGAGTTATAAGAAATTGCACGGACTGTGATGTAAATTTGGGTCAAAAATTCGATGACGATATTCATCGATGATTACAAAATTCTAATTCGATGGTGTATAAAACATCGGTCAGAAACTTCGATGCATGGATGGTATCCGAATAAAAAAATTTCATAAGAAAAAATTAATACAAGTATTTTTTTTTGTTTTCATAACATTAGTGATGTAAAAATATATCGAAATATCGACAGCTCGATTTTTGCGAAAGCGATTATCGAGTACTTCAACTCGATGATTTTCTTGACGATCTATCGAGTTAATTAAATCGAATTAATAAAAAATCAACAACTCACTGGGGATTGTTTTTCTTAGTTAATTTGTAAAAATGAGTTTGGTCGTTAAATTGCTGAACGACCGTTATAAATAACCTACAAAATTGACAAAGGTTGAATAAAGTATGAAAACGATACAAGAAAAATAAGATTTGTAATAATAAAACGCGTATATTTGGTATTACAATTGCGTTTTTGAATATAAACATTTTTTGTTGGATAAAACCTCTATATTTTCAGCCCTATTTACTATTTTTTCAATACATCGACAACTCGATACTTATTTGTGGCTATTTTCTCTTTCGATATAAAACTCGATCTAAGATTTGGATTTACATCACTACAAAACATTAACAAAAATTATGTTTAAATTAATTATTATCACTATAAATACGTTTGATTCAATTCTGTTGATGCATATTTTTGATTAACAATGTTTTTAACTAATATTATTACAATTAACAACGCTTTCATAGCAGTCTTAATCGTTACGACCGATGTTTTTGTTAAACTGCGATGCATCGATGAACATCGGTATGTGCAAAAACATACAAAAATTCGATGTGCGATGCATCGATGTTTTTTTACATCACTAGCATGGACTCGCCACCGATCAATCTGCGTTTTCCCCCTGACTCCCCCTTGGAGCAGGTGACTCGACCGACTTCAATTGTAGCATATTTGCATGCGACACATGTCGATGGCGTCACTTTGGGCCACCTAAGGGAGTCTCCACCTCCGTCTCTTTGCCGTCTCCATTCCGTCTGCCTTCATGTCTGCATGTGGCGCATGCTCAGTGCCCAAAACCAAATATGGCAGCTTACGAATCCGATAACGACTCGGAATCCGATTACAAATCCGAATGTGAGATCCAACACCGCAATCCCCAACTTAATTAATGTCGTAAATATGACATGAGGCGATTAAATATATATTCGTGATTGGCGTGACAAACAGCCAATGAAATGGGCGTGTCATTTAATAAATTTAATGATTCCATAAACTATTAGAATATTTAGAATTAAATAAAAAATTATTAATTTATCTACGATGAACACTTTTATGTAAGCCGCTCTCCAGAGCATCTTCTCTGCATATTGATGAGTCCAAGTTTCCATTCTCCATTTACCTATTCCATCATTCCATCTTTCATTATCTTAGCCACTTAACTGAGACTATACATATAATTCTACAAGAATTATCACTATGAGTATTACGCTTTCAAAAAAAATGAAATGTCTGCAACTCCATAAAAATGTTTAGTAAAGTCATACCGTTCGATTTTGAGCTCTAAACTAAATTCAGTTGTTTTACTATTTCGGAACAAACGGAATAGGATTACGATTAAAGATCGAACCACCCAATCATACAACTTATCTTATGGGATTTTGGTTGGTTTTCGGTTGCTTTGTTGTTCTGAAACACCGCTGATAACTTGATACTTTCGCAAACATATTCAAATTGACAGTGAGAGGTAGAGGATGTTTATATCGCAGTAGTAGTGCATTTTAGTTTAGTTTTATTAGTTTTATTAGAGGTATAAATGATTTCATTGAATATTATGTTATATTATTCTATTCTATTTAACTCATCTGCATATCAATTATATTTCATTGTATTTCTGCCTATTCTATTCTAAAATTCGTTGAATTTCATATTCCATTATATTTTTTAATAAATTATATCCGATTTCATATCTATTCCATTTTGATTTAACTTTGTCTTTGATTGTTTTTTTTCCAATTTATTAGATATTTTTATTTAATTGCCTTTCACTTTATTTAATTTTACATAGTTTCGTGTATTTCTATTTCTTTCGGCAAAATTAAATTCAATTACCTATATTATATTTCATAGTATTTCAAAGCGTCTATGGTAATCGTAATCTACTATGAATTTTTAGAAGAATCTGAAATAACTTATCCGTAAAAAGTGAAAGATCTATATTGATTATAGAGAACCATGGTTTCTTGAGCAATTATTCCTCGCATTTATAGTAGATCACGCTTTTTATAGCCGCATTTTTTCATACAAATTGACCCACTTCAATGTTCATATTCTGTACTATTACATTTGCCAATTACATATGGTTTATTCTATATAATTATATTCTATTATTTTTCCACTCCATTTCTTTTCCATTTAATTATACTAAAATGAAATAATATTTCATTCAGTTGCATGCTATATGACATTTTTCAACGATTTAGATATTCATCATGCTGAATATCTTACAGAGTACACACACTTCGGATATCCCTAGCTATCTCCTTCTTATTATTGCGTTTTTTTGTGTATTTTTTAACTTTGGATGCCCAAGGTACGGGGGGCGTGACGAGGGCGGGGCGGTACGGGTCGGGGCGGTGTTCTCATAAACCCAATGGGGTCAGCTAGACAGTTGATGCTATCGCACAATTAGAATAGTCGCATATTCGCATAATACTCGGACTCGGATACGGACTACATAAATTTAGCAACAATAATAAAATTGCAAATTGCAGTTTGTTGTCACTGCCACTGTTGTTGCTGTTGTTGTTGCGTGTCTCATTTTTTTATTTTTTTTTATTTTTTTTTTATTGTTGTTTGTTGCGTTTTTCACACTTGTTGCACAAAAATCCAATTGGTTGGCATTGCAATTGCGTCTCGAGTGGGTTTTGGGTCTGTCATCGTCTGGGACAAGTGCGTTGTCTAAGGTCGTAACTCAATTGGATATATTTTGGAAATGCGTTGTTCATCGTAACGCCATAGACTTTGGGCTTCCATATAACACACACACACACACAGAGAGAGAGAGAGACCACACCCGGTATTACCCGGCATTGCCCGCCCTTTTGGTTTATTTGATTTATTTGCGCGCTTGTTTGTCTTCATGCATTTTAATGTATTTCTGTCAAATTGCTGTTGATTTAATTGCCCAAACGATTCTCTATGAAACTCGAATTGATTTTGGTATATTGTACATTCATTCATGCCGTAAGTATGCATGTTGTCATGGGGCTATGATCCATGATCTATGGCCGAATCGTGTCTATAAGACGGCCTTCGAAAAGTCAAAAAAAAAAAAAAAAACACTTGAAATTTTTCAAATGTTTGACCATCTAATTAAGCAAAACTTTCGGCAAACGGAAATTATGTGATTTAACATACATTTACCATACAAATATTGCTGCTGGTCAATTTTGCAGTACTGTGATGAATAAGACCGGAAGCTGCACAACTCTTTTATCTTAATAACTTCTTTTTTATTATATTTTTTGGGAATTTCCATTAATACCAACAATTTTGCTTCTTGGTACTGTGATAAAAATTTTAAGGGTTTCGTGTTTTTTTTTTTTATTTAAAAAAAATTAAAATAAATTAAATATAACTTAAAGTTAATTGAGAAATCATTAACTTTTAATGTTCGGAAACATGAGAAAATTAATTTCTGAAAAAAGACTTACAGTACACGAGATGCTTACACCAAAACAAAATCCCTTTAAAAGCATATTATTAAATATATAGTCATAAAACAAAACAAAAAATCGCACAAAAATGGTTGAGAAACATTTCGATTGCTTTGATTTGAGATATATGTATGTATATATCCGGTGGAAAGCCCAGCCCATAACCGCACAAAATAAACCTAATAAATGTAATCAAAAAGTTGACAAAATAAATAAAACGAAAGATTTACAAAGCAATTGAATAATCAGCGAGTGGAAAACCCCCTTATATACACTGAGAAAAAGGTGTTTACTAAAAATAAATATGGACAACAACTTTTTTTGTGTTGTTCTATAAATATGAACTAAAATTGTTGAAATCTCGAAACAACAATGAACTACACTAATTTTTTAAATATCGACAAGCAAATACTCTTACAGAAAATTTATTGCTTTAAATCAAATCTCAGATATGATTATAAATAATTAATTAAATTAATGAAGATTAGTCTACAAATAAATTGTTATATAACAAAATAGTCTATTATTTGGTTCAGCTTCAGTTTTGATCCTGAATAAATACAATCTTTTAAATTATTTGAGTCAGCAATAGCTATAATGCTCAGTTGTAATGATGCAACTGAACTAAATTCGCTATCAAGCTATAATAATATTAAACTTTAGTTGTAATTCAGTTCCCATGCACCCTTAGGATCAACGATTGCACTTCAACGAAGACAAAGATCTTGCATTGATCTATGAGGTTTGCGTGCCAGCATCATCTATCTCATTTTGACACATTCGCAATTCGTGACAGTGCAAATTGAGAGCACCCAAAGTTCAGGGACGTTTGGCGAATATTATAGTCCACATGCGGCAGCATTATACATAAATATACCCACATATATGTTATATATAAATCTATATATATATATATATATATAAATATATATATCAGATTGACGAGGGAAGACAGAGTCAGATTGAGAGGCTTATTAGCTGGTGACGGCGGCATCACTGGCATAGTCCATACTCGTACACTGATAAAAAAAATGGTTTAAAAAAAGATTTTGGTCTCAGAACTAAGATTTTTGGTCTAACAAATGTTTTGAGAACATGAAATTCTTAATTTAAGAGAACACATTTTGGTTTTAAGAACATTTAAAATAAGACCAAAATCATGTTTTAAGAATAAATGTTCTTTAAATTAAAATCACAAAAAAATTATTTTTTTTAACTCTTTTTTTTATTTTTTTTGATATTTGTATATATTTAATTTTGTCTTGGTAGTAAATGTTATTCTAATTTGTTAATAGTGGGGTTCGAACCGTCGCCTCCTGCTTCACAACTAAGGCAGTGTCTCTAACCAGCCACCATTTATTTTATATGAAATTGTACATGTTTATACCTTCCTAACAATTTAAGATTGTTTTTTTTTCTATGATTTTTTAGATTAAAAATCTTAGTTTTAATAATTTGATCTTAAAATAATCTTATCTTAAGGAGAAAATATTTTAGATGCTTGTTCTTGATTTTAGAAGCTGGTATTTTTTTTCAGTGTACTTGTACTCGTAGTCGGTATATTTAGAGAATGCCTTAGATTGTTATACTCAAATGTTGATTAAGTTGTCAGCAATCAGCGGTACAGCCGATATTATGATCCCCGAAACCCACCGGAGATGCCGTTTAGCAACTGTAACAATGAGTCTATATTACTGTTGATTTAACTGTTGCTATTGTTGTCGCCGTTGTTTCTGTTGCTGTTGTTGTTGTAGTTGCTGTTGTTGCTGTTGCGAGAGCTTCAGTTCCAAGTAGCTGCTGGGATGCAGCTGGCTATTAAGTGGCTGCCATTCAAAAGTGTATCCGAGATTTGAGCTAACAATTGACACCCAAGTTGCTGCTGTCACTCGCCTTGGCTGTATAATGATTTCAAACACACACACACACACACACACACACATACAGACTAATGGATGAATGGCACAGTAGCTGCTTGATAAAGTGTCTGATTGGATTCTGAAAACAAATGAATTGCCGCTGGCAAGCAGAGTGATATCAAGCAGTTGTCCCTTGGCTTGACAAAACGGACATGTTGCTGTCATGGCACAGCAGCAACATGTGTGTTTGTATTGCAGTCTGATGAGGGCGTTGCAATGTCTTATCAGTGAACAATGCCGGCAATAGACCAAACGGCGGCACCAGCTCATTTCGATAACAACTCAGACAGCAGCAACAGCAACAGCAACAACAATAACAACATCAACAACAAGAACAGATAAACCATACAAATTTATGCTGTGTCAAATTAGCAATAGAAAGATCAACTCAACAACTGAACAAACTTATCATTATTGTTGCTTTTTGTTTCAGTGTAGAATGAATGGCAATTGAAAGAATGCTATCAATGAACTGAACTTATTTTAATAATTATTCAATGGTACCCAGACTAAGTCAAATCTATTCAAATTGTTTCATACTGAAAGCCAACAATAAAAACATCTTCATTTAAATGGAAAAAATTTAATTAGTTAATAACGACGAAGCCGGACGGCTTAGTTCTAAACTTAAGTTGATCGTTAAGACTAAGAAAGAACAATAACATCTCAGTTCGCGCTAGTGACGATATACAATACTTTCATAACCAATGGAAATATAAAATTTTACATACATATTTCGAATATCTAAAAATTGAACTCTATATATTTCTTAGTCTTTTCAACTGTTAAGTTTAAAAGAACATTTAATCCATTTCCTAGCTTTACTTGAAAATTTCGAGAAGTATTGGTTACATTGAACTATGGCAAGCATGACACTAAAATTTTGTTAATATCCACTTGTACAAAATGCAATAATAAAAAAGTTTTCAGAATATAATAGACTTTTTTTTGTATATTTCAGAAAACATTTAACTGAGAGAACTCGCAACTCTCAATAGAAATTATGAGTATTTTTATGAGTTTCAATACTATGATTTTCTATTTACAAATATCATTTTCATATTCACCATTTTTTATTTACCTGATTCTAGTTTTTGTGCTGATTTTAATTTGTTTTCTTGATATTCTATTTACCTGCGTTCAACTGAACAGAAACACATTTTCTAGTTTCATTTCCTTTCTTCTCTTTTTCTCTCTTTCCATCTATCTCTCTATCTCGCGTTTTCTGTGTCTATTCTCTATGATGACTTGTTGGCCATTTTCGCATTGTCTCTTTTGAATATATATTTTCATAATTTTCGAATTTTCATTCCTGAGAGAAAATTCGAAAGCATCTTAATCTCAATCTCAACAAGTGTTCATCTGCCATCGCTTGTTCGGCGTCTGGCATTAATTCTAATTGTTTTTTTTGTTTTTTTTTTGTTTTTCATATTCATTTTGATTTTGAATATTTTGATATTTGTTGCTGTATTAAGTTATTTATTTATTGGCAGTAGCAGTGGAAGGAAAACAACAAAAACAAAAGTGATAATAATTCTCGACAAATGAAACTGAAACAATTTTGTTGCCTTTTTGCCTGTTGCGTCTGTTTAGTTGTTGAAGGGTATTTTGGGGTATATCCAATACCAGATGAGCATTGCGTATTTCTTGATTATTGACTTGGACTTGGACTTGTTGCCATTGTTGCTCAAGTTGTTGTTGTTGTTGCTGTTGCTGTTGTTGTTGCTGTTGTTGTTGCTGTTGCTGTTGCCCGCCAACGTTTGTTGCTATTTTCGTTGAACGTGCGTCGTCTGCGTTGTATTAGGTGGGCGAACCTGGCGTCTGGTTCGGAGAGCGCCAGTGCTGGGCCTCAGCATCCGACCAGTGTCACCATATCAGCCTAGCAACATAATCACACACACACACACACACACACACACAACAACAACAATATCGGCAACAACAAACATTTGCATTGCTTTTACGATACGCACACGCACAAAACAACGACAAACAAAAAATAAAAATAAATATAAATATAAATATAAAAACCAACAACAAACATATAAAAATAAATCAAATAAATTATTATAATACACAATGCAAATACATACATACAGATATATGTTAGTGTATATATATATATATATATATATTTATGGAAATATTTCAATTATTGTCGCGTGTTGTCACCTCTTTCAAACAAATTTGTGTCGCACCGAAAAGTCGCGCGCGTTTTCCAAAACGCGTGAAATTCCTTGCAATTTAAATCGCGCCGCTGCCTGGCACTTTATAATCGTTTATTTGCACACGATTATGCTGTGATAATTTTCAAAAATTTCTATAATATTTTTTTTTTGGTTTTCAAATATTTTTTTTTTGTTTTTTTTTTTTACTTTTTTATTGCTTGTTTTTTAGTCGCGTGTCTCGTCGCAGCGCTGGCTGCTGGTCAACTGAATTAAGAACGGAGCGCGTTGCGGCCGCGACTGAACGGCTGCGTCGACAGCGACGGCGACGATGATGACGACGCCGACTGCGACGGCGACGGCGACAGAGGCGGCGTTCAATGCGACTCGCCCAGACGAGGCACTTGTTCGCACTTTGCTGTTGTTATTGTTGTTGATGCTATTGTAATTGTTGCTGTTGTTGCAGTGCAAATTGCTGTTGCTGTTGCTGTTGCTGTTTTGGTTATAGCTGTTGCTGTCGTGCGGAAATCACGAAAATTAGGCGTCCCCAATGGGCATAGGCCGTGATTATCACATGAAGCCGACTCGTCTCGCCTCGCCTCGACTCGAGCCCGAATTCTGCCGGCTAACGCAACGGGTAAGGGATGAGCATTCACGAACAGAGAGGGGGTGCAGGGGGGAGGCTAAACTGAGCTGCGCCACCCAAACGGCCATTAAAAGCAATTTGTTGACAGTGACACACAAAAATGGATACATAAAGTGAAGCGACAAGTTGATAAACTGACGACAAAAATCTCAGCCCATTCCCATTTCTAAGGCAGGTTCACCACTACCCCCTTCTCCACCACCACCCCTCCTATAACCCACCCACCCTTATCGACAGTCTAGACCAAGGTTCGAAATCAGCTGCCAGATTTTGGCCAAACGATTGCATGACATCATCATTACAATTCCAGACTATACAAGCGATTAAAAATCGCGTGCTTCGAATCCATAGACTTAATAAGTACTTGTCTTCCAAATAAAACTGATAAATTTCAAGTTGACTTTGACCTTTTACTATATCAGTTGCAATTCAGCTTTCAACTCAGTCATTCTTTGTCCCTCTTTGGGCGGTGTCAATCAAAGCTATATTAAGACAACAGAAATCAATTATGTGATCAAGAGAAATTACTAGAAAGTTGAGAAATATATGCCCGCATGTGGTTACATATAAAATAAGCTTTAACCCAATTTGGTTTGCAGAAATACCACTTGAAATTAAAATTACCAAGTGCTTGCACGTAAATAAATAAATGTGAGCTATTACTGGTTTTTAGACAAAGAAATTATATACTAAATCTCGAAAGGAAATTTAGTTATTTATTTTATTAAATAATAACAAAGGGGATATAAATAACACAGTATTTCCTTACAAAAAAAATTAATTATTTTTTGCAAGATATTTTAATTCAATTTTTCAGAAAATCAACCAAAATAAATATAGGGGTACAGTTTCGGTTCCGGTACGTCCCGATATAACTGTTTCGGTAAAAGGTTCTATATCGGTTGTGTTTTTTCGGTTTCGGTTTCAGTACCAGTATGTAACGGTACAACAAATTTATTTTGAAAAATTTAAACAATGTTAAGTGTAGCTTAAAAATAATAATGACATCGAAGTTAATATCTAGTTCCAGAGAAATAATTAAATTAAATTTGAATGCAGATGCCAAACCATTATCAAAATGACATTCCGCTTGATATCGGTTTAGTTTTGGTCAAGTTATGTGTGTTTGAAATTGGTCGCAGTCTTAACTGTCCTAGTAAAAAATTTTCTTAAATTTGGCATGATTTTTAATACAATTAATTTTGAACAGCTGTTTAAAAATTTCCGAGTTATATAAATGATGTTTTAAGCATGTTTTATATAATAAATAAATTAGTTCAAAATAGATTAAATATACTTTACATTACTTCAATAAATTTAAGTTTTTTTCTATTCTTTTAAAAATATTTTTGTTATTTGCTTGCATAGTTTCAAAAACACCACCTTTTTGGGATGCTTTTACAGATCTGTAGAACACACATTTCAATGAGCAATATAATATGGTAGTTAAATTACTCTTTGTAGTCATTTCGAAACTATATATAAGCTAAAATTATTTCGGAGTCTAGCCTTTCTTGCGCACTCTGCATACAAGATCCTTAAAAAAAAGATAATACATTTTTTTAGCGACAAAACGGTTGTCAAAATCGTAATCTACAACGAATTCTAAGAAGGATTGCCCAATAAATCATCAATCATTTAAAATAAAACTTATTTTTTTTATCACTCCATACAAATTGACCGACACAAAAAAGCCGCCATCGAGGCCCTAAATATGAACAATGATGGTTTTAAATGTAAAAATTATAAAATTAAAACAAAAAGGGCATTAAATATTTTTTAATTTAATTTTTTTTGTACTAAATAATATTTAGTAAAAATTCGAATAATGAGTTCATCTTTGTGTACCCGCGAATAGTTCTAAGAAATTAAAACTCGGACACTTCTGTATCCACTGTTGGAATTCATACTTGACAATTTTCAAGCAATGAAATATCCATGTGACCGTGCAAATACAGAAATAACCGAAATTCTAAGCGAAACTGATATTCCTTAAATAATTTGAAATTTGTTTAATAAATTAAATGATGATTTGGCCATAACTGTGAATTAACCTCGAAAAACAATTTGGATTTAAAATCGCAAATTTGTTGCAACGAATCAAACGAAATCTCACAGTTGTTAAAATTCAGATTAGATCTGCGACCAAGCTTCACATTCGCCCTTTCGCTCTGTCTCTGTGTCTGTCTCTTTTTCTTTTCATCTCCCTCTTAAAATGTACATGTGTATGTGTGTGTGTGTGTGTGTGTGTGTGTGTGTGTGTGTGTGTGTGTGTGTGTGTGTGTGTGCGTGTGACGCTGGCGGCATTCGTAAGTAACCGGTATTGCTGGTGGGCGTCCTCAGATATCCGGTGCATCGCCACTCGTAAGTGGCCGGCTACGAGCTCGGGTTTGAGCTCGGGTTCGGGCTCGGCTCCGGCGATGATGCAAAGCCGGAGCGGATCATGGAAGCATGTCGATGGCGTGCCAACGAGCGAAACATTGAAATGTGTGTCAACAAATTGCACAAATTAACGGCAGCAACAGTTGCCGCATGGAAATGCGATGAGCTTTGTACTTGAAAATAACACAAAAACAACTAGTCGGAAAAGCTATAGTCGAGATCCCGACCATAGCATACCCGTTACTTATTTTAATATATATACAAATACTTTAAAGAAATTACTTGTATTTTGTACTTTGATAGCATTAAATCGCCTTAACTGCCCTTCTACTTGTACGATCTTGATGCGATTCAGTGGAATAATAGATAGTTTTACTAGATAAAGTTAATTACCATAAAAACTGTGGGCTTGGCGGTTTTTTGCGATTTGTGGTTGCGGAAGGGGGCGTGACTTAAAGTTGAAACAAATTTGATCTGCGTGGGGCTTATAGAAATCTGTTTGCCAAATTTGGTTACTCTACCTCTTATAGTCTCCGAGATCTAGGCGCAGACAGAAGAACATTTCCATATCGACTCGGGTGTTGATGCTGATCAAGAATATATATAGTTTAGGTGTGCCTCCTTCTACCTGTTACATACATTCCAACGAACGCAATATACCCTTTTACTTATTTTTTGAGTAACGACGCTAGGGAGTCGTAGCAAGGGGAAAGAAGTGTGTGGGCGGTTCGGGGTCATATATATGTAAATACTTACATATGCGTATACAATCAGCTAATCATGGTATTTTCAGACTCAATCTATATAGCTAACAATCTGCCAATGAAGATGCGCTCAGTACTTGAACCAAACAGCGCTACCAGTTACCTTTTAAGGTAACTGAGCACTAAGGCAGTGGATCGCTGTCAGCAAATCAATTAATCCACTTTGAATGTTGGCTCTATAACTTGAAGTGACACTTGCGGATGTGGGCGGTATCTGTTTAATGTCGGTGGGTAGCAAATCTTAATAAATTATGCATAGGCTGTGCCCCAATTAATCGGACAGGTGAGCTACCTTTAAATGATGACACGTGACTCTGGCGTTGTCAAAAAATAACCTTTTTAATATAGATTTTACGAAGATAGATTATAATGACTAAAAAAAAAGGGTCGAATATGAAATGACCCCAACCTACAGATATTCCATGAGACGCGATCGCATAGTATGCAGATTCATTATTCTGCATTGTCGGTGCTTACTTCTAAACATTTTGAAATAGTTTTTTTTATTCAGAACTGCACTAAGAGAGAATTTCCTTTAATTTTGTGTGGTTGCAACAAGGTGGTTACATGGTCTTAGACGAAAGTTTTTTATTAAACTCAATTCCCGACTCTCCACATTCCGTTGGCTTTCAGATCGCCTGACATTACTACACCCAAATTTTTTTTTGGTGGTCTATAGCAAAGAGGAAGTCTACAAGACAATACTGACAAATTTGGATGAACTTCAGCAATTCAAGCAAGAGATAATTGCGGTTATTCCTACCTAAAATCTCCGGGCAGTAAAAAACATCTCTCTGAAAAAGTGACGCACAAACGTTATCAAGAAGAGGGGACATTCAAATTCAATTATTTTTAAAAATAACGAAGCTATATTTAAAAGAATTGAATGAGCTTTAACATGAATAAAAAAAAATTTGATCCATGCACTGAAAAAAAAGTTTGTTTTTTTTTCTTAATGTAACAAAATTCATCAGCCTGTATTTTAACCAAGGCTGCAAACTGGATCATGAACCGAACCGTTGAAATTGTTTACTTTCCGAACCCGAACTTAAACCGAACCGCTTTTTAAAATAAAATGTTCGGCTCGAAAAAATAAATAATTACATAAATTTTATGGTTTTCTAATATTACGAAATTATTTAATACTTTGGATTAATATAAATCATATTTAAATTTTCAAATTTATTCAAATTATCATCAAAATTTGATTTCTTAAAAAAGAAAATTTAGCCAGATCAAAATGTATAACAATAAAAATAATTTTTGTACAAAATTGAACTAAGGCTCGCACCCAAACCTTGGGTTCAGTGGTATATAAGCCAATTCGCGAACCGAACCGATATCTTGCTCTATGGTTGGAACCGCCGAAACGAACCTTTAACAAAATTTTGGAGGTTTGCAGCTTTGATTTAAACAGAAGTCAAGTCAAATAAATATATGTGATATGTGTATTTGTTGATTTGCTCTACCATAAGCTAAGAGATCGATGTTTGGATTGTGACAACGAAGTCAATTGCAACTGCAACTGCAACTGTTGCATGTAGGTGGTTGCTGTTGCAAATGACGCCTACGCGATGATATCACCAATGTGTGTCAGTGTGTGTGTGTGTGTGTATCTGAGAGTTGCCCTTGGCCTTCCAAGTATGGTTAGCCCATACAAGATTTGGCAGACATTGGAGGAATGTTAGCAAAGGAGAGAGATAGAGAGAGAAAGGAGATGAGGATCGGGAGCAATTGAACTTGTCGCTGAGCTAATGAAACAACTGTAAGAGCAACAAGAACAACAACATCTTGCTGGGCATTCAACAGTTTGGTCTAGAAATTGGCCGACACTTTGGGGCACTATAAACATAAATTGTGCCTTATAAATTGAGCTCCCCTCGCCTTAAGCAGCTGTCAGTCAGCAACAAGGCAAATGTATCTGTATCTACGTATGTGTATGTATCTGTATCTGTATCTGTATCCGTATGTGCGAGCTGTGTTTTGTGTAGCGCACTTAGAATTCTCATTAATTAGTTGAGGAAACATTTTTTAAGTGCTCTACTTTTTCTGGCTGCTGCTGTTGCGCTTTCATGTGGCCCGTCCCCTTCATCCAATTGCCACTCTGCCACTTTGCCACTTGCCACTTTGCTACTTGCCACTTTCCATGCCCCTTTCCTGTTCATTCAGACTGCAACTATTTTGAGTTTGCCTCCAATGTTAGTGCTGACACACATTGAAGCCAAAAGGCATCACATATTTGTTTACAATCCGCACATCTTCTGCTGAGCTACTTTATTACGCAGCGTGTGATCCGACATATTACCCCCCCCTCCCCACATCCCTTTCATCCATTCTCCTATTCTCACATTCATCGCATCATGTCTCCATCCGCATCACACAGTCATGTCCCTCAACATTTGTTTGTCTTTTGCGCACTTTGATGGATTATCTGCGGTCTATTGAACGACGTTCTTGGCTATAAGTAGATGCTTTATGGCCTGAGAAGCCACAAGGTTTTCTTTCCAAGTATCAAGTCATCAGCATTCATCTAGATGCGAGCAAATCTATTCCAAATAATCCTTAATCGCTAACAAGAACCTTGAAGTCATTTCAAAGCCAATTGCGTTTTTTTGAATTATCCATTAATTAGGTTCTGCCTAAGCATCTTTATAAAGTACACATATATTTACTTTTTTATTTATCATACATATTTCAGCAATAACAAAACATCAATTTCAATGCGAGCATAAATAATACGATATAAAGTTTGCACATAACATACAATTCCCAGCTGCTCCTTCGATTGAAATTCATTTTATTTGCATAGTTTGTTAGGAAATCTCATTAAATATTGAGGGTGAAATAAAAAAGTTCGAAAAAGAGACTAAAATATACCCTGTAAGTCAGTTTTGTCTTTGTGCAAAAACACTGCAAAAAAAAAAGTTTTAAAATTAAGATTTTAGTCTCAGAACTAAGATTTTTGGTCTAAAAAATCCGTTGAGAACATAAAATTCTTCATTTAATTTTAAGAACATTTAAAATAAGACCAAGAAAAAATTTACTTAAAATTAAAATCAAAATAAAAATTATTTTTTTATTTTTTCTTTCATTATTTTTTATGTTGTATATTTGTTTTTTTGGCTTGGTAATTTTGTAAATGTTATTCTAATTTGTTAATAGTGGGGCTCACAACTAAAATTTTATGATTTTTTAGATTAAATATCTTAGTTTTTGTAATTTGGTCTTAGAATAATCTTTTCTTAAGAACTAAATATTTAAAATGTATGTTCTTGATTTTAGAAGTGATTTTAAGTGTATCCATTTGTGTTAATTGGCAGATTAACACACTACCTAATAGGCAACAAAAATGATCCCCAATAAGGAAAATGTGAAATTATGAGATTAAAATGGGATATAGCAAGATTGTTTAGAATATAAACTTTTGGAAAAAGAGGAAAGTTTTATGGAACAAACCACTCGATGAGAGCTTTGAATCGTACACAAAACTTCACTCTGCATGTAGTTCCATTCTCATGCCTGAAAGAAGTACTTACGTTTGCAGTGATGCAAGATTTGTGGCGGAGGCGCCAACGCCGCATGCCGTGGAATGCATTTGCCAACTTTGTTGTTGTTATCGTTATGCCAGTGATTCTCTGGATAGTTGGCTGCAACTGTTGCAAATCCAATGAATCCAACAAACAGCTGCACACAATTTCGCGCTAAATGTTTATGCCAATACACGCACCGCACACGGCAAAAAGGGGCAACACAACAGCAACAGGAAAACAAAACACAAAACAGAAAACAGAATACGAAAAACCGGAATTCAAATTTAAAAAAAAAATAAAAATTACAGAAATCACTGCGCGGGCACAGACAGCAAAAAAATACAAAAAAAATTGCCAAGATGATGGATGGATGGATGGATGAATGAATAGGTATGGTTATGGATGGCAGGAGTATGGATGTGGATATGGTATGGGGTATGGCGGCCAGGTGAGGCCTCTTGTTGGAAGTTCTGTTCTTGGTTACGGTTACGGTAACGATTACGGTTACAGTTTCTAGTTAAGCGAATTCACAGTTCGACGCACGACGTTCAATGTCTGACTGAATTTCTATTTCCGCTGAGGATGCTCAGAGAGCATCAAACGGTGATGGTGGCAACGGTGGAGATGGAGGTGCTTGATTGTACCAGCAACAGCAACACTAACAGCAGCAGCAGCAGCAGCAGCAGAGGCGCAGCAGAAACGCTAGCGTCAGCGGTGGCGACTCCCACACTCAGAATAAAATCACATACTAAAATTAGGTACGACCGTACTTGAATTTATACCGTTTTGATCTTAAAATTTTAGGATTGCTGTGTACTAAAAATCTTAAATTAAGTATGAATCGATCTCAAATTTAGAAATATATAAACCGTAAGTCTCGCTAAGATTCCTACAGAAATAAATGAGTTATTTGTTCTTAACTAGTTTAAAATTTTTTTGTACTTAACCCTCTACCGCATATAGTGCCATATATGGCTTTTCATTTTTAACGAAATTTATTTTAGTTTAAATGATATCTCAGCGAAGTGGATTATTATTGGCAAATATATTTGCACTATTTTCTATTGGAAAAAATTTAAAAATAATTATAATTTGGCTTTATTTCGTGTTTTTATGTATTTTGTTAAGACGTCTTTCGTGAACGAAAATGAATTTTGATGAATTTGATGAACAATGAATTTTCGTATGAAGTTTTCACAACAAAAAACAATTTTTTATGTTGAAGAGTAATTTTTGTCTCAAAGAACATAGAGTAATCTTTTATAAAAACTTATAATTTGACTGTAATTAAGCCTTATATTTATTATTTTAAGCAAAAACTGAAAAAGCCAATATCCCATTTTCTCCTAAACTATTTACCCAAAAAAAAAAGTTTGCTCAAATATTTCTTAATTTATACCAAATACACTTTTATATGCATGATAAAAATGTTTTTCTTTAATGATTCTATGAGCATGCAGTAGAGGGTTAAAATAGTTTTTTTTTCAAGATTGTAAGAAAGTTAAAAATAAGAACGTTTCGAAGTTAAATCCAGTATGTTTTGGAATATTTATTTTTCATTGTCGCACCTTAGAATTCTCAACTGGTTCTAGCGACGCAAATATGACGTTAGGCTTGGATCGCACCTATTTCGAAGGGTTGCTAGCCAAGAAAATACACCATTATTTAAAAGAATTTAATTTCGATATTTTTCTTAATTTTAGTTTTAAAATTAAAATTAATTATTTATGAAAATTTACTTGAAACAAGTGCATTTTGGATTAAGTTCAAGACTTTTGAGTAGTAAAAGTAGTATGTTTTCAATTTTTACAGACTTTAATTAAA
This sequence comes from Drosophila phalerata, assembly GCA_951394115.2. Lineage (NCBI taxonomy): Eukaryota > Metazoa > Arthropoda > Insecta > Diptera > Drosophilidae > Drosophila > Drosophila phalerata. The sequence continues at coordinate 24,912,344 of OX596006.1, read as the reverse complement.
TCCCCGAAAAATCTCAATTTAAGATTTCCGTACTTGCGAAAACCGAACTCGATATACGATTTTTGCTCTCAAATTTAGACATTCCGAACTTAGACAGATTTTGACATCGTTTTTACTTGAAAATGGCCTGTTTAAGTACGGAAATCTTGATTTTTTTTCTGAGTGCATCCACATCCATATTCACATGCACATCTACATACACATCCACCCACGTGGCTGACCGTGTTGTTGGTGTTGCTATTATTATTGCTTAGCATAAACATACAAAATATAAAAATGATGAAGAAGAAGAAGGAAATTAAATGCCGCTGCGCTCTGTTCCTGTTCTGTGTTGACGTGAGTCTCACTGAGTGTGTCAGTGTATGCGTATGTGTATACACATTCACACACATTCACACCACAATGCATGTCATTTTTGTTCACATTTTAAACAGTTGAAGCAGCATCAACAAAATCAAAAAGAAGCAAAAAAAACATTGAAAACAAAACAATTCCAAAGAACCAGCCTCGATTTTTAAATGCGATACATGGCGTATGCGTTATATTAGATACTAAACAAATTCTTTGAGTTGAACCAATTGTGGGAATTTACACCGAAATGACTTTACATTAAATCGTTGTAGCAGTAAAATGACATCAATCTTTTAAAAATGAGCTGCAATAGTTTAAAATTTTGCTTGTGAACTCGGGAAAAAATTGCAAAAACTATTTTGGTATATTTGCAATATACTGCAAATTATGGGCATCAATCTAAATTCAAATGATTATTATGCACAATATTATAATAAATTATATGTATACTAGCTTTCCATTGTTAAGTTAATCGGCAAAATGAAAATTTCTGAAACTTGAAACAATTGTAATATTAAGTCTCGTTCTTTGCCCTTTAGCCTGTATTTTTTTTAAATTTTGAGAATATGTTTCTAACACAAGTATTAAACTTAAGTAAATAAATAAGAACTAAGTCTTCTTCGAATTATCGAAAACTCTAAGTTTTTAAAGAATTCAGTTTCTATATGTAACTTTTAAAGTAATAAACATAATATTAATTGAAATTTTTATTATGGCTACTTAAAATTCATATTATGAAAAATTTTCAAATCTGTAACTTTATTGTTAAAGTTGCAACTTGCAAAACACAATTAAAATATCAAAATAATAAATTAATTAGCTTAGAACTATAATATATATTATATATTTTTGTATAGTATTTAAAAAGGAGCTTAATTTTCGGAATTTTGAATTAAAAGAGATTACAATTTATATTTTTAAATACACTGTTCTTATTGGAAAATAACAAAAATAATTAAAATCAATAAATATTACAATAAAAGTATAAATAAAGTAAACAACAATAAATCTATTGTAATTTAAGTAGGCGTTAATAGAATTTTTCACTGAAAAAGCAGCTTATAACATATATTAAAGTGACTGATCATTATCGTGATCGTGCGTATTATTTGTTAAGATTTTTGGACGTTAGAACATGTGGCAAGTTTTGACGGATATCTTTTGGTTGTTGGTCACGTCGAAAGTTCATTCCAGACTTTTTCCACCACATGTCGGTGTTGTACTTGTTGTTCATGGGCTGCTGTGGTGTGAATGAATCACAGCCAACGAAAATATAAAACAGAGCAAAAAAGTGCCTACATAACCGAATGAAGATACACAGATACAGATACGGTTACAGATACAGATACAGCTACAGATACACCTAGAAAACATTTTGGGCCTGGCCGTTGCCACGCCACTTGTTTGTTTACATTGGCAATGCCCCTGTAACACGCTCCGAAGCGAGAACAAGAAGAAGATCGCGTATACGCCACATATGACGATGGGTCGTTGTTAAACTAGGCGCGATTTGAGATCTTCCAGCTGGCATCTAATAAAGCGCACAACGGAATTGCCCACCACAAAGATGAAATAAAATAAAATACAAAAAAAATCTATGCCTATGCCCAGCTCCATGTGTGTGTGTGTGTGTGTGTGTTTAGATACATTTTTGTGGAGCCAAGTGGCTGCCTTTTGGCCACTTCGCCACTTGGCCACTTGACATTGACGGGGCAACTTGTGACATTTGCTCCCAAGCGCACTTAGACGCGCCTGAATCGTAAAAATTCCTATTTGTAATTGTTGTAGTTATTGTTTTTGTGGTTGTTGTCGTGGTATAAATGTATTCCACACTGTATTAGTACACTCAGAAAAAATTTCAAGTTTTCCTTACTTAAACAGACCATTTTCAAGTACAAACGATCTCAAAATCTGTCTAAGTTCGGAAGTTCTAAAATTGAGAGCAAAAGTCGTATATCAAGATCGGTTTTCGCAAGTATGAAAATCTTAAACTGAGATTTTTCGGGGATACTTTAAGTCCGTTTTGGGTTTAATTCAAGTCTGTGAAATTGAAAACCTACTACACTAAGAACACAAAAATCTTGAACTTAATCCAAAATGCACTTGTTTTAAGTACAAAAAATGAACTTTAAAATTTATTTTAAAGTTTAAAACATACACTAGTATGTATACTAAAATTAAGAAAAATATCAAAATTAAATTCTATTAAATAATGGTATATTTTCTTGGTTAGCGGCCTTTCGGAATAGGTGCTGATCTTACTAGCGATCCAAGCCTAACGTCATATTTGCGTCGCTAGAACCAGTTGAGAATTCTAAGGTGCGACAGTGAAAAAGAAATATCCCAAAATTTTATTTGATTTTGATATTGAAAAAAACTATAGTACAAAAACTCATTTATTTCTGAAGATATCTAAACGAGACTCACGGATAATATATTTGCCGTAGTCTTATATATTCTGACTAAGTTTGGTTAAATTAAAAAGAAAGTCAAAATTCTAAATTTGAGATCGATTCATACTTAATTTAAAATTTTTAGTACACAGCAATCTTAAAATTGTAAGATTAAAACGGTATAAATTCAATTACGGTCGTACCAAATTTTAGGATGGCATTTTTTTCTGAGTGTATATATAGTTGGAGAAACGAAACGCACTTCGTAATCTAAGCAGAGTGACATCAGTGCGACGTTTTTAGCCAACAACTGTTTGCCATTTTCGGTTTCGGGCCCCAGACAGGCGATTTGTACAATTGGTCACCGAAAAACAATTTCTATCCATTAATTTACAACTGACATACAAAGCTCAAAATTAGGAAACTATTCGCGAAACTAATGCAATTGACAAGCATACGAATATTCAATACGCTCTCAAATTACGAGTATTTATTAGAAAGATTTCTTTTTCCTTTCAAACTCTTTATAGTTTTATTAGCGAGTTTAATTTGTTTTATCAAAAATTAATTGAAGATCTTACACAAAATCGACTGTAATTATTCTTTCTATATAGCTCCAAATAAAATTAAAAACTGGTAGAATTAAGTTCAGTATAGTAATTCGATTATAATAACTTTTTCTGTAGTTTTCCTTATTTCTAAATATTTACTGATTAGTCTGAACTCAATTATATTGGTTGGTTTGGCTAGTAAATGATAACTTTTCGATACTCAATAATCATCCCTGATCACTTTAATCCATATAATTCTTTATTATAATTTAAATCCCATTTGCCATCAACACTTACAATATTTTTTGTTCATTTCTATATTTTAAAGTCCCATGGTGAATTAATCTTTCTTTCACTAAACTCAATTCCCCTTCATGACCAGTTTATGATCTGTAGTTGATCACTGTGAACGGCAGTCCGCGCTAGTGACGATAGCAATATATACGCATATATGGACAATTTGTTACTTATAATATTTTGAAAATATAAATAAGTTTTATTGATTAAAATCCATTGAAATGTTCCATTCTGATGTAGCAAACTCGATGACAAAGTGTGGTAACTTTTTGTTGAAAATTGTCTTGAAAATCGCTGGCCTACAGAAACTTGTTTGTTGCCGAGTGTAAACCGATTGAAATTGAAGTCGCGTGGCGATTGGCGATTATAATTATCTCCATTTGATAGCCGACCTCAAATTGGCTAGCAAGGGGTGCAGCACTTCCGGTGGTTCCCATTCTGCCTCCCTCTTCTCACATCCAATATAGGTCCCTTCAGTTAATGGGCCGCGTTCATTGGCCTCTTAGCGTTGGTTGCCTTGGTTTATTTATTCAGCTTGTGGCCTCATCCGATGCATTTGAAGGGCCATAAAAAGTGCTTTAACAACAATAACATCCAACATCCTAGTCCAGATAGGGATAGACTAGGGGATCCCGGGATGAGCGCAATGCTTGCCAGAGACTTTTCTTGATTTTTGGACCCAGCAATACTTTGCCCTGCAATTGACTGTAGGGAGGCGGACGGTGGGGCAGGATGAGACGTCGTCGCTTTCGCACCGGCGTCAACCAACGTAACTCTGTCTCCCGCCGCTGACGACGCTGTTTAAGCGTACGGGAGGCACAATACGGACGCACTGTCACATAGTAGACGATCTCAATGACGGAAAAGATGCTGAAACCCATAAAAAGTCCAAGCAAACCGCCGGTGTTGGCTGCAAACAGAAAAAGGTGTTAAGATCTCCAGCAATTCCCATCTTGTAGCCTGGCCTTACAGAGAAACTCGGTGAAGCCAAACATTTCGGATTTGGTGGTGCTCCGAAAGCTGTTGGTCACATAGTAAAAGTGTAGAATGGATAGTTCATTGTTTGCCGTATCATTGATGGCATTGAAGAGATCCTCGGGCAGATCCTCGCCACTCTGGTAGCTGGGACCCGCCACAATCATCGACGTGGACAATGTGGTCTTGTAGGTGAGCTCAAAGCAACCTGGCCAACAATTCTCACACGACAATTCCGTTTTCGATGACTCAATCTCGGTCTGGACGCGATTCGTGCAATTGTTGTCATTGGGTCCGCAGACACGTGCCGCCGGATCAATCCGGGGCAGATAATAAAGCACACAGCTGCAGTCACGGAGCAGCAACTTTGCCTCGCATTCCAGCTCACAGTTCTTGCGGGAATACGTGCGATAATAGATGAGATCGTTCTCATCCGAAAAGAGGCAACGACGCACCGATTTCTTGACCGATCTTATGCTAAGTGTGGCATCCTCATAAACGGGCTCAATGGGTATGCGTGCCTCCCGTCCAGATGTCACTATGAATCCATAGTTACTTACCTTGGGCAGCTCGGCGGGATTATGCACTAGCACCTGTTCACAACGAAAGAATCAGTAATCAGTAATCAGTAATCATTTAAAATTCGATTGCCAACGACCTTGAAGCCATTGCTCATGGACTTGGTACAGTAATACTCCGCTGTGGAGGCATTTAACACAACAGTGAGACCCATGCGACTGCCAGTTCCCCCCGATGTTCTTGGATAATAATATTCGGGCAGTTTCTTGGCATAACCACGTTCCGGTGTCCAATCGATGGCCTCGTAAACTGAATTCTCCTGCACCGGCTCCAGACGCACATCATCCGTATAGTTGCGAAAGAGAAAACTCGGATCCAATGCATTAAACGTGCAACACAGTCCGTCATCGGTTAATATCGACTTGAAGATCATCGAACAAGCTTCCTTACGCGAACCGAAACTACAATACAACAGCATATCATCACATGGCTGTGCCACATCCACCAGCAATGCCTTAAAGTACTTCCAGGTGCCAACATATGTGATTGTCTGGTCATCTCCCTGACTGCACAGACTCATTAACAACGAGTAATTACTGCTCGAACTTTGAAATGAGAGTGCGAAAGAATTATGAATAAATATCATTCGCAACTGTTATCATTATAAGTCTTAATCCTTATTCTTTGAGTTTTATTATTCTACTTATGATTACTTTTGAGCAAAAAAAAAATAAAACTCGGGAAAAATAATCGTTACAGAATAATGATTATTTCATGAGTTTCATTTTATTGAATCAAAAATAAAACTCAAGGTGCTATTTTAACCTGTCAAATTTGAGTTTTATTTCTGATGCAATAAAATAAAACTCATGAAATCTGTAATTTTTATTTTATTGAATCAAGAATATTATTCCTGAGTTTTATTTTTTTTTTTTTTTCTCTTAAAAATAATGATTATTTACTGAGTAAAATATCTGTAGGGATTCGTATTGCAAGATCTTTATTTTCTGAGAGTGCATTTCAAATATTTGATAGTCCAATAAATTTTCAAAAATATCATCTTAGCCTTTGGAATGAACACTATAAAATCTATGATCTGATGAGAAACCAAATCCCTGCGATACTCACCGTGAGATGCGCTGAACGCGACTACGAAGCGCCTGATTGAGATTGCAGATGGTAACAGCCGGAAATGGCATGTTGCTGGTGAGCAACTGCTTGGCGCTGGTCGAGATTATGATGGGCGAGGCGCTCCACTTGATGTAGATGTTTGAAATGAAAATTCCCGACAATATGACGACCAGAATGAAGGACATGCCAAAAAAGACGCTGCACAAGCCAACATCAAGAGTTCATATAATATTATTATATTTATATAAATTTGGAGTTGAATTCAGAACACACCGCTCTGGAATTGTAATCCGCTCCTCGGCTATGTACTTAAGGCCATGCAATGAGCTGTTCTGTAGATAATATTTGACGCTCTTTTTGATCGCCTCCCGGCTCCAGAGTGTGAGCTCCTCGTCGCTGGAGTTGCCACTGTGATTTTGGTTTTCCCTATTGGACGGCAAGTGGCGTGATCGCCCTTTGGGCTCCCCATGGATGTGCATGATGGAAACTGACAGAGGAATTTGTCCCGCCACTTGCATTTATAGTTGAGGCTACACTTCGATCCAAATCGCTGCTCATCAGCTTTAATCATATTGACACACAGCAAATACATATGACTGCAATAAGTCCCAAATTGAATTGCACCCGTCAAGTGTCGCTTAATGTCCACCGTGCACCGTGGAACAGTGTACAGTGGGCGGGGCAATGGTGCAATGTTTGCCAACACCAAAAGGGCTTAACGGTACTGTGCAAATTATGCAAATGCATTGACATTTCGCCAATGTGTTCAAAGCAAACGAATTTACACTCAGAAAAATATTCAATTCTAAAATTAAGTATCACCGTACTTGAATTTAAGCCGTTCTGTTCCTAAAATTTTGAGATTGTTGTCTACTAAAATTCTTTAGTTAAGCATGAAACGATCTTAAATTCAAAATTCTGACTAACCATTCCTATGTCTTATATATTATATATATAATAGTCAGATTGAATCCTAAATATAAAATCTGTGAGATTGATTGGAATAACTCCAGAAAAAGCTGAGTTTTTTATATTGCCCAACTAGTTACGAATTTTTGTATATCAGCGGTGTTCCAGAACTACAAAGTAATCGAAAACCAACCAAAATTCCATACAATTTTGGCTGGTATTCGGTGGTTTAAAATTTCTGGAACACACCTGTATACATAGTTTGTCACTATCAAGAAGAAACCACCATTATTTAATGAAATTTAATTTTTACACTTTGCGCGATTTTAGTGTGCATACTAATATATGTTTCAAAATTGAACAAAATTGAATATTATTATGTTTTGTACTCAGTTTCGAAAATTCTGAACTCTATCAGCTTTTGAGATCGTTTGTACTTGAATATCCCCTATTTAAATTCGCAAATCATGAATTTTTTCTGAGTGTATGTACATTGGGGGAACGGGTTCATTTGTAACAATCTTGTGCCTCCATCCATTCCATTCATCCTCCATCCAATCCACATGGTGCCGGCAACAGTATATAAATAGCTGAGGGCATAAAATACGAGTATATAATATAAACAATGGTCAGCGCGTAAACGCAAAAGCAACAAAGCAACAGAACTTTAAACTAAACAAAAACAAATCCCAATCTGAATACGATTTCAAAGACATCCCGTTGCATGCTGCGGCTATATTCTAATAATTCATTTGAATCAGATTCGAATTTAGATTACATTTTTCTGTGCTAACCAATAACACAAGCAATTTTACTTTTGATGATTACTTGAAAATATCACAAATTTTAGGGATAAATATTTTTAAGCTAATAAATTATTGTGTTTTTTATTAAAACGATTTCTCTGTTTTAAAATTCTGGGGAAAAAATTAAAGGCTGCTTATGTTTGAAAACGGCTTGAAAAAAATAAAAATTTAAAGTGGTTTTTTCTCAATTTGTAAAAAAGTTATTAAAGAAAAGTGCAATTTTGCTGAATATTGTAGTTCTTGTAGTTAACATACAAAAATATCAGGTATCACACTATTTGTGCGATACATTTTTTTGATAACGATACCAAAATTTGACATTTTTGATTTTTGAAAATTATTTGCTGAATGTGAAAAGTAGTAAAACCAGGTATTATGATTGGTGATCAAAATTACCTGCTGAATGCCCCATTCATTTTTGGTTTGCTTTGCGTTTGGCTTATATTTCTGGACACCGTGTATGCTTCTATATTCGATGGCGCTGTCGCTAGAAACAATATTTTAAATGTCCGCCTAATAGTATGCAACTAAATTGTTTTAGGAGATTTTTCCCCCGGGTCGAGAATATATTAAGTTTATGCAAAGATTGTAACACACAAAAGGAGACGTTACAGACCCCATAAAATATATAAATTTTTTTTTTTGTTAACATCGACAGTTAATTACTAGATCATTTTACAGCTAAAGACTAGAGTTTTGGCACATATAATAGGTATGATTTTATCGAGATAATCATAGTCGGATAGTAAATTCGACAGTTATTGCTGGATCAGGGTATCTTGTAGTCATACTCTCTCGATTAAATTTGAAACACTTTAAAGTTCAATCATAAAATTCAATGCAAAAGCATTTCATGTTCATATATTCAATTCAAAAACAATTGTACATGCAATTCACGTTTGTAAATAATAAGAGAGAGTTTGTATAAAAATACTATGTAAATTTGTATAAAATTAGTAAAAACTTGAGTGTAACTATTGTTGCTAATTGTTGTTGAACTGAAAGAAATCAACATTGAGATCCAAAATAGCCGCATTGGGTGTTTCCTTCATGCTGAGCGCCTCGACAGCATTGTCGCTAGCGTGATCGTAGTGCGGCAGCATTGCACCTGCCACGTGACCCACTGTGGGCGGTGCCACAGCCACCGGAGGTTGCATGAGATCGCTGACATTGCGCAGAAGACTCTCTTCAGATGGTGGCAGCAATTTACCGCCAGCGGACAGATTTAGCCGCTGTGCAGCCTCATCAGTGAGAGTGTCATCCAGAGACATACTGAGTCCCGGATAGTCGACCAGATTTCGTGGACCTGGCATAGCATTGGCGTGCATTAGCTGATGTGGCTCCGGTTCCGGAGTGGGCGCCTGCGCCGACTCCATGGCCGACATGTCCAGGGCATACTGACCCTCAGGAATGCCCAGGACACGTGCAATACGAGCGTTAACAAAATGCAGTCCAGATGTATTGCGTATGAGGCGTGTGCTTCGCAGTTGCAGCTGCTCCACAAAGTCATTTAGCTCGTGCAAAAATAGATCGGCACGCTGCTCCTCATTGAGGTGACCATGTCGCTGCAGTTGAGCAGTAAGCAATCCAAACAAAGTCGGCACATTGCTCTGCTGCTGCTGTTGATGTTGTTGTTGCTGTTGCTGTGGTTGCTCCTGTTGCTGTTGGCAAACGGCAATGGCACTGGGCATATGCTCGGGAAACTTAACATAATGTCGCTGCAAACGTCGACCCAAAAAGATCTTGTTGCAACCTGGACAAATGGCATTTTGTGGCACAGCTCTTGGCTCCCGCATCGCCACTGCAGTCGTCGTTGCAGAAGGCGTTGCAGCTGCTGCTGGAGCCCGATAATCCTTGTCTCTCAGCTCTGCCACAAGCATTTCCATCATCTGCGCTGAATTTGGAGCTGATGCTTTTGTTGTGGACATAGGTGCCGCCGATTGTGGCAACGCAGCGCGCACAATTCGCCCGGATCGCGTGCGATGCATAGAATCAGCATCTGCTGCTGGAATGGGCTCATTCAATTGCTTCTTGATAGCTCCACTTGGCGCTGCAATTGTCGCAGCTTTAGACTGTGTTTTGATTGTTGCTGTTGTTGTTTTCGTTGCGGGTGCAAGTGCCGTGCGTTTCCTTGAGCGGCACACCTTGAAGCTTGTCTGCGCTAAACGATTGCGATCAGTGGAGCACATGCCCATGCCAACAGGGTCCATGCAACGATAGATTGTCTTCTGGTTGGTCACTGCATTCGTGCGCACCACCTCATTTCGTTTCCTGTGATAATATGATAATTATGATTATTATAACTTAACATATGTACATCATGAGTTGCACTCACCGATCGATGACAATATGATCCTCCTTGGCCAGGCGATACAGATTATAGGCCAGTTTGGCCAACGAATCACAGTCCTTGTTTGCAACATTTACCAGCTCCGAGGCAGAGGCAACAGCAGCAGCGGCAGCGGCGGCAGCGGCGTCTGCATCAAACTGATAACATTCTGGCAGATCTGGCGGTGCCACCGCCGTTGGCATCAAATCGACGCACTGCAGCAATATTGGATGATAATCACCGCTGTTGCTGTTGCTGTTGTTGTTGTTGTTGTTGTTGTTGTTGTTATTATTATTATGGCTATGTTGCTGCTGCTGCTCCGCTGCTGCCGCCTGCAGCTGCATCACCGCACTGTCCAGCTGCTCATCGAGTGCAAATCCAAGCAGTGCATCTTTGTGAAAGTTGCAGTTGTTGTTGCTCGCAATGGGTTCGACATTGGTGCCGTTAAGCGGCACCAGCAGATTCTTCATCTTCTCCTGTCGCCACCTGATTTAAATGATAAATTCACGTTTTGTGGTTTATTTGAAAGTTGTAAACAACAACAACAACAAAATTGCAACTAATTTTACCATTCACAACGACCGATAACCATTCAAAAACTATCGAAATTCACAGATTGCGTTGCGATAGCTCGAATATCGTTTCGCCGGAGAATGGATTAAAATTTGCTTTTGATTCGCCATTAACAATAAAAGTGAAAAAAAAAACTAAATGCCTTCAAATTAATATTTTTATACCACTGCACAAAACAAAGCTCAACATATTTGTTATTTTTAATTTTATTTCGCTCACCTGCCGATAGCTGCCCGCGTAGATATCACTATGCGCCCTAAAATGATCGAGCTATCGATATAAAATCAACAATTATTGCTATTCAAATTCGCAAAATTATCGGCACCGGCATCATTGATAAATATTGCAAATTTAAAAACGCAAAACACTCAATAAAAAATTGATATTACTTATAAAATATCATTTGTTATTATTAATTACAAGATTTTATGTAATAAATAAATAAATAAATATTAGAGTTGTTCATCGTAGTTCAATTGAATGAGTTAGTTCAGTTGTTCATTTTTTTATGAACAAACTAATCTTTCTATAGTTCGGTCGTTCAGTAAATAGATATTTATAAATAATTATAAGATTATAAAATCAACAGTGTGTGTTCATACCGAGATTGTATTGGGATTCCGAAGCAAGAAACGAACTGCCTTGGAGTATTAGAATTTTAGTCACTAGTCAGGGAATTAGTTCGTTCGTTCACTTTAGGGACTAGTTCAATAGAACTTAATCCAAACGATTCGATACAACTCTACACAACAAACAGCACTTGTATTTTTTATTGAAGAGGAGCCGCAAATACACTTAATTTCTTCTGATTATACAAGTATCAACGGCGTTCTTTTGCTGCTGGCAACCGAAAATCCTTCCGTCTTCCCCATCCTCCTCAGCCCCGTCGGCGACCAACGAGCGATTGTGATTTTGTTTTTTTTTTTTTAGTGTTGTTTTTGCCGTGCATTTTGGTTGGTCCAAGATGTCGAAAAATAAACTGAACTTGGTGCTGCCGCCGGTGAATGTGGATGCAACTGTTGCTGCCACACAGGTGGCACCAACGCCACCATTTAAAACGCCATCGGGAACAGAGTAAATATGATTGATTAATTTGCCATACATACAATTTTAAGATTCCAAGAGTTTTTTTGGTTTCAAGTCCATCCCCACCTTCACCCCGCCCACAATGCAAAGAAAAAGTCAAGATAATAAGTTGTTGTTACTGTTGTTGTTATACGAAATGACGCACGCAGTACAAACAGATAAACACAAATACACCTACTCGCAGACATATATATGTATGTATGCATATACATGCATAGATATATGAATGTGTATCTATGTGTGTGTGTATGCGTCTGTCTATAGAAATCTTTGCAGTCCATCCTCCATCTCCCTCTCGCCCACCCACTCCCACACCCACGCACTCGTTACCCGTTCACAATCCCAATTATTGTTGTTACTTTTCGTTTGGTTCTGCAAAAATTCATTAAAAAGTTAAATTAAAGAACACACAGTTTGCTGGGGAAGCCAAAAACGAGCATCGATGCATTAACTGAAACATTGGAGGGTCTCGACATGGACGACACGGAACGCAAGCGAATCAAAGTGTTCCTCAGTCAAAAGGAGAAAATTGGCGAATTATCTGAAGAGGATCTGGAAAAGTTGGGTGAACTGGGCTCTGGCAATGGCGGTGTTGTCATGAAAGTCCGCCATACACTTACACACTTGATAATGGCGCGAAAACTGATACATCTGGAGGTCAAGCCGGCGATCAAGAAGCAAATCCTGCGCGAACTTAAAGTGCTCCATGAATGCAATTTTCCGCATATTGTTGGTTTCTATGGCGCCTTCTACAGCGATGGCGAGATCAGTATCTGTATGGAATACATGGACGGTGGCTCCCTCGATCTTATACTGAAGCGTGCCGGACGTATACCTGAATCAATACTCGGCAGGATCACGTTGGCCGTGTTGAAGGGACTCAGCTATCTGCGCGACAAGCATGCGATCATCCATCGCGATGTCAAGCCGAGCAACATACTAGTCAACAGCAGCGGCGAGATCAAGATCTGTGATTTTGGCGTTTCCGGTCAACTGATTGACTCGATGGCCAACTCGTTTGTGGGAACGCGCAGCTACATGTCGGTATGTAAATCATGAAGTATCTATATCAATTCAATTTGCCACATTTATACAGGGTATTAACCGTTACGAACCGTTCACCGAAATCGGAACCGTAACCAAAATAACAATTTTTTTAAGAACCTAAGCCCGAAATGTAATATACTTTTCCATTTTGCTTTCCTTTAAAATATATAACTTAAAGTTGAAATAAATCAGTTAATATATTTTTGTTTTAAAAATGCGAAATAGAACGTTTTACCGGAACAGTTGTTTTGGGACATTCGGAATCGATATTTCTTACGGTTTTATTCCCTGCATTCATACCAAAATTTTATGTATTTTATTCGTTGGTACATTGAATCACTTTCTTAAAAATTAAAAATTTGTTGTAGGCTTATCAATCTTATCAAAAAATATATTTAGTGTTTGCAAAATAAAACATGGTACACATTTCCTAAAATCTGGTACAAAATAATTTCTATAAGTGGCAACCGTGTTCCTACACTATGCTAAGATGATTAAATTTTCTAAGATAATTGCAACTATTCTAATTCTAAATACATTTGCAGCCAGAACGATTGCAGGGCACACACTATTCGGTGCAGTCGGACATTTGGTCTCTGGGCCTATCCCTGGTGGAGATGGCGATCGGCATGTATCCCATACCGCCACCAGATTCTGTAACGCTAGAGTCAATATTTGCGGATAATTTCAATGAGGATGGCAACCAAACGGTGTTGGAGCCCAAAGTGATGGCGATATTTGAACTGCTCGACTATATTGTGAATGAGCCGCCACCGAAATTGGAACACAAGATATTCTCCAATGAGTTCAAGGACTTTGTCGACATATGCCTCAAGAAACAGCCCGATGAGCGTGCCGATCTCAAGACATTACTGGTGAGCAAAGATCACATTTTAATTATGTTTCTATTAATATACTTAGCCAAGATTTTTTTCTCTCTGGCAGAGCCATCCATGGATACGCAAGGCGGAGGTGGAAGATGTCGACATATCGGGTTGGGTGTGCAAGACAATGGACTTGCCGCCATCGACGCCGAAACGCAATACATCGCCCAACTAATTATCATCATTCCTTTATTTTCACACTATCACACACGCATGCACCTATCGGCACACATACACGTTATTTATTTGTATGTAGTTATGTACTTGTTGTATCAACTTGCTCCCCACTCTCTGTCATTTTTCTCTCTCACTCTTTGTGCGTGTGCGTTCGTCGTCTCTCTGGTCTTTATACTCAAGTAAGCACACACAAAACACAAAGGAAGAAAGAAAGAAAAAAATCTAAAACTCAAAAAAAAAAAAAAAAAAAAAAAAAACACAGAAACAAAAATAAAAGATTCGAAATCGAGATCGAAATCCGTTATCCATAATCCGCCCGCTGTCATTTTCCATAAATTTATCCAATATACCAAATATTACCAGTAAGCTTAGAGTTTTAAGTAATTATAATTAGAACATGGCAAATGAAAATTCATTGTCTGTCTCACATTGTTGTAGCAATATCAAATTTTCATAATTTTAGTCCGAAAATTTTTTTTACAATTTGAAAAGGTTTTTTTTTTTTGTAACGAAATGTCCAAATATTTAAAAATATTTAAGTTGGGACGTACCGCGATAGCCCACTGTCGCTTAGCCAACATCCAGCGTTCGATCTCAGTTAGTGCTTTTCAGTTGCAAAACCTGAAGGATGGTCCTTTAAAGAATCCCATGCCTGAAGCTGAAAAGCCTGCGTTGCAGTCTCCGGAGGGCCTAACTCCATTACAGCACAATTTACTCGAACTGGTTACTGCCGAAATTGTAGAAGAACGACGCGTACAGTTGCAATTGCAGCCACCATATATGGTAGACGGTTTTACCGGTCACTTCTCAGGGTCCAAGGTGGAATTAGTGAGAGAGTCGCCCGGCGAGCGCATTAACATATTCTTTAATGTCAGCAAAAGTGTACCACGTCGCAGCGATGAAGCAAGCGATCTTTCCCCGGTACGAAGTGTTCCCAAATTCGAGGTGCTCATTAAAAGAAATGATTTGATGCTCTCCATATTTTGCGTATTCAAGCCATCAGCCTTTGAGGATCTGGAGTCAGATTCGATGGCTCAGCCGTTCCAGGAGAGTGATGTATTTGAGATACAGGATCTCTCTCTATACAATCAAGGCTGGAATGATAGCTGTTTTACCGTTGACGCATCGTTAATTGATGACGATCTACAGGACATGATATTGGAGACTCTGGCGGAGAAGGGCATTACACAAGAGTTTGGAAGAAAGCTTTCGGATTTTGCTACTGCACGTGAACATGCCTTGTACATAGAATTCTTGGAGAATTTATCCAAGTTTACCGTCGGCATACCTCAGCCTATCAAGGAGGTTAACAACTAAACTTAAATCTAAATATAAATATTATATGAAATAGTCCTTAAGCAAATAAACCAGGGACCGTAAATAATGAATTTTGTTTTATTTTTAATCGAAAAACTCACAATCTTTAATAATAATCTAGGAAGTTTTACCATGGACTTAAAATTGTTTGATTTTTATTGATTCTCTCAAAATAACGATTATTCCTTGAGTCGAATTTTGCAGTATTAATATTATTTACAAAGAATTATTTATTGAATCTTACAATGCGATTTTAAATGCTATTCAAATGGCGCGCAAAGCTACCCTCTTCAAACGATGTGGCAACACTGTTGCCAAGTCTAGTTAAGTACATTGGTCGAGCTTTGGGTGGCAACGCCGTAACCTGTGACGACAGCAATCAAAATGAAAACATCAAACAGTATGCGTTGTTATTGTTGTTGCGGTTGTTGCTCTGTCCGTGTGCCAAAATAAATATATCAATTAGCAGCTGTAGTTAGTTTTGATAAGTGTGTGTGTGTGTTCATTATGCTTAGTCACGGATTCAGTTTCAATACGCAATTGTAATTATGCATGCATGTTGTATTTCCTGTGCAATTGAAAATTGAGTCCCACTGTGGTGCAAAAACAAAGCAGCAGCAGCAGCGCCTCAGTTCCGGACGCAGTAAAAGTTCTTTGTCTGCGCGAACGCGACAGAAGCAGAGGCAGAGGCAGCGACGCAACGCGACGCGACGCCTACCGCAACAGCGTCTAGGTACGTGCGTTGCTGTAAAATTTGCAGTTGTTTGTTGACAGCGAACGTTGACAGAGACAGAGAGGCGCGACGACGGCGACGGCGACTGCGACGTCAACGACAACTGAGCGCTGTTATAGTTGGAGTTGGTGTGCATATACATACATACATGTGTACACGGACATATGTGTCTGTGTGCGAGACGAGAGAGAAATGCAAGTGCAACTAAACAAAGCAACAGCTTACCACGCGCCATAACAACAACAAGAGGCAAACAGTCTGTCAAACTGAGCGCTGCAACGCAGACGTTCGCGTCGCCAGTAAACAAAAGAAAGCTGGCAAATCTGCAACTGCAACAGGCAATTGACAATTGGCAACTGGCAACTGGAAATAAATTGACATGAACTGAGGACGACAAGTGGAGGAGGATTTAAGTGTTAAATTCAAACAAATCAAGAAAAAAAAAAAACAAAAAAGATAATAATAATAATAACAAAAGACATATTCAAAATGTCATCTGTGAATGTGAACCAAAAAGAGAGTCCCAGTCGCGATTCGACAGCTTCGACATCGGGACACATCTCAATGATGTCCGAAAATACGCTGGAGTCACTGTCGCGGGATTATAGCCTGGCCAGCCTCAATTCAGCTGGCAGCCAGGACGAGTTCTTTCGCTGTCGCGATCATGCGGACAGTGTCTTAAAGCGCATGCAATTGTATGTGGACAGTCAGCAGCTGTGCGATGTGGTGCTCATCGCTGGCACCGATGGCAAGCGGTAAGTGGCTTAGCGATCAGTGTTGCCAACTTGGCTATTTTAGAGCTAGCCTTTCCTTAGCCCCAAATATACGCATTTTAAATTTATGTACATTTTTAGCCATGTTTTGCTATTAATCTTTTTATAAAACCGTCAAAATATAAGCGAAACTGATCATTTATTTCTATAAGGTATAAGATATTTATAAGCAAAAATGTCAGAATCAGTGGCTAACATTTCCGATATTCAAACCTTGGAGTAAATTATATACGAAAGGTAAAATAAGGGAAATGTTATGAATAAACATACAGTTTTTTGTCAAGAAACGTTTTTTTTTTTTAGCTATTTTGATTTGAATTTTCAGTAAATTTTTGTCTTGTTTTTTAAAACTTTCCCACCAGATAGAGTTATGGTTTACTCCACAAGTAAAAGTAAATTGCAATCAGAGGTGCCACAGAAATCGAAATCTAACGAAAATCTCCCAAAACTCCAGACATATCTGGGAGATTTACGGATTGTTTCGATTTTTCGTGGCACCCCGGAATATAACAAAACTTATCATGACTTTCAAAGTATTACGAACTTAAAATAAAAGAAAGATTTGAATGATTATTATTCATATCTTAAATCTACACAGTTTACTAGTAAACTAATGAACATAATTTACGAATATATTGCAAAAGTATTAATATTAATTTGTTTATTGGAAAACATCGATTCTGCGTTGGTTTTTGACATCCCTAAAAGTGAACACACAAAACAGACAAAGAATGGAAAGTTGTTGGAATACGCAAAAGCAATTCTTTTTCTTTCATTTGGCTCCCCCTTTTCGTACCCCTTTAACCTATTGGACTCATTAGCAATTCACCATCCGGTATAAAATCTCCCGCCTCGCCATCGTCTGACCTTCAGTTTAGTGCAGTTCACTTGGTTCTTTGTGTCGCATTTGTACACCAGTTTCCCCAGTCTCCAACAGACGCGACAGTGACGCCGACGGCGACAACGACGACGGCGACAGAGCCAAACACCAACAAGAGCAACAGTCAAAGCAGCAGCAACGCAATTCCAACAGTAAACACAACGCGCCGCACTAATTGCGTTTACTGTATGCATGCTCTCTATATCTCTCTCTCTCGTCTGCTCTTTTTTACTCTCACGATCTTACGCTCTCACGTTTGCCAATTTATCGGCTGAGAGCAGCATAAAATAGCGGAAGCGAGAGAACGATAGTTTGCAATATATGGCGTATGATTGATGTGCTGCTTTGCACAGTGGATCATGGATAATAAACTTCATAGCGTATTCTAAATATTACCGTGTTCCTTTTTATCCCCATCACAGCCACAGTTATACAGGATGTTCTACAAATCTCTAACAGCGCCAAGACAACCCAAAAGCAATTGTTGTGGTTCCTGAAAACAAGCAAGCATTGCTTTCAAATGTCGAACAAATTTTTTGACAGTTTTCACAAAAGGAAATAATTATGGAATAAAACTAAATTAATTTTTAAATTGAAAAAAATTCCTTAATCTAAAAACGTTTTAATAACGGGAAGAAAGCCGATTCTTTTGACTTCGAAAATATGTTCTAAAATGCTAAATCTCTGACTTTTAAGGAACACCGACATTGCGAATGGTTGTTTTCAGAAGCGATTCTCTTTAAAAACTCTAGAGATTTCTGGAACACACCTGATTAAGATTTTATTACTATCATCAATCATCCCACTTAGTTTTTTTTTATCAAGATCGTTTTAATATAACACTAGTTTTCATTGTTTTAAGTTTTCGAGCAATTTAAACGTCTAAAATTTGAATGCAGTAAAAAACAAAAAAGCAAAAAAAAAAAAAAAATAAATTCATAAATAAATATGTTCATTTTAATTGAGTTACGTATATCTCAATTGTTCTAATTTATAGTAATTGTCATTCTATCAAAGTTTCTGGCAATTCGATCGAAGGTCACGAATGATTCAAAATTTTAAAATGTAGTCTTGTTGTTAAATTGATTGATTCGTTATTATCAGACATTTTCTAAAAACACCAGAAACCAATGTAAACATTTTTCTTAAAATCTTTTGAATAATATTATAATAACTATTTAATTATAAGTAAAATAAATTTAAAATAATTTTATTTATTAAATCGAGTATTTAATAATTCATAAATTCGTTGAAAATTTAATTAAATTTTAGGCAGTCGATTATGCTATCGTTTGGTTGTCTTGAAAATCTATTGAGCGAAGCTGCTCAGGAAGAGAGAGAAATAAAAGTTAGTGTGCTCTACACTTAGAGAATCGGACGTGAAAACATTTTTGTTTTCCTGCTTGAAATTTTAATTAAATGAATATTAAAATATTAAAACATTTGTGTATTGTGGATGCATATTACTTTTCTGTGATTTTGAGAATTGGATTTTTTGTTTTTTAATTTTTACAAAATATTAAAAGAGCCTAGAGAATTGTAAAAATTGTTGTGTATTTGTATGTTAATAATATTCAGTATATGTATATTTCTATATTTTTCCGTAGTGTGCCCGCTCATCGTTTGGTGCTATCAGCGTCGAGTGCGTATTTCTCGGCCATGTTCACGGGATCGCTGCGGGAGACCAAGGAGCATGAGGTGACACTGGGCGAGGTGAATGGGGATGCACTGCAGCTACTAGTGCAGTATTGCTATACAGGATTCATAGAGCTGCGCGAGGATACAGTGGAAACGCTGCTTGCCACAGCCTGTCTGTTGCAGCTAAATTCGGTGGTGAATGCATGCTGCAATTTTCTGGCCCGCCAGCTGCATCCATCCAACTGCCTGGGCTTTGCCTTCTTTGCGGAACAACAGAGCTGCACGACGTTGTTGCGATTGGCGCAGGCATATACGTGCCAGTATTTTATGCAGGTCTGCCAGAACCAGGAGTTCTTCCAGCTGAATGCCGATCAACTGGGCAAGCTGCTGTGCAGCGATGATCTCAATGTACCATCCGAGCAGGATGTCTTTCACAGTCTGATGTCCTGGGTGCGACATGATGCACCCAATCGAGAGCAACACATTGCCGAGCTACTGGCTCTTGTTCGTCTGCCATTGTTGCAGCCGGCATTTATCATGGATCACGTGGAGAGCGTCTGTAGCTCCAATGAGTGCCAGCAACTGGTGATGGAGGCCTTCAAATGGCATCTCATGCCCGAGCGAAGATCACGCACCGAGCGCACAACGCCTCGCAAATCGACAGTTGGACGATTGCTGGCCGTGGGCGGCATGGATGCCCACAAGGGTGCCATCTGCATTGAAAGCTACTGCCCGCGTCTCGATAAATGGACTTCCTGGAAGCATATGACCGGTCGTCGCTTGCAATTTGGCGCTGCTGTTATGGAGGATAAATTGATTTTGGTTGGCGGACGCGATGGTCTCAAGACATTGAACACCGTAGAGAGCTTGGACTTGAATTCAATGACATGGGTGCCATTGAATCCCATGGCAACGCCACGACATGGTCTGGGCGTCGCAGTGCTCGAAGGACCACTCTATGCAGTCGGTGGACATGATGGCTGGAGTTACCTGAACACCGTTGAGCGGTAAACTGACATGACAAATTAAATGAATTAATTGTAGAAAGTTGTGATTATGAAATTAATTGAATTGTTATCATTGCAGCTGGGATCCTATCACACGCACCTGGAGCTATGTGGCGCCCATGTCATCAATGCGTTCAACAGCTGGCGTCGCGGTGCTGGGCGGTCGCCTCTATGCGGTGGGTGGACGCGATGGATCCGTTTGTCACAGCAGCATCGAATGCTACGATCCGCATACCAACAAATGGAGTCTTCTTGCTCCAATGAATAAACCTCGCGGCGGTGTTGCCGTAAGTATCACCAGCATCATGTGAATCCTTTGCCTCTAAAGAACTCTAAAATGAACTGCAGGTGACTGTGGCAAATGGTTTTCTCTACGCCTTGGGCGGACACAACTGTCCTGCCAGCAATCCCATGGTCTGTCGCACCGATACAGTTGAGCGTTATGATCCTGTCAGCAACACTTGGACGCTGGTAAGCATATGATCTAATATAGCTAATATAACAGTCGTCAAAAATGTTCACATATCCAGTTGCGCAAAATCATAGTACAGCAATATTGAGTACAATCTGTATTACTTTTTGTAGACCGTTTACCTTAGACTTTATTGGAAGAAGTTGGCGAAAATATCGAAATTTATTTATTTACTTTGACATTCTTTTCAAATATTGTAATCATCGGTCGAGGAAGTCTGTCTAAAACGTAGATTAAAATGCCAATACTCTATGAGCTGTTGGAGTGCAGATACTATACGACTAAATATATCATCGACAGGCTAGTAAACTGACTTTAATGTGCTTGAAAATGCGTTTCTTATCTCAACACTTTTTTCATCAAATAAATTTTAATTAAGGATCTTTATTTTTAAAAATTTTTTCAAAACAAACAATTTAAATAACTTATTGTACATGGACAATAATAAAATAGAATCTAAATATTAACACGATATGGAAACCTGCAATTCAACTTGCAAAGCGGTCATACATAAGCTCTTCTCACGCTGTGTGTATTAAAGCTAGGATAATAAAATTTCGACACAACGTAGATTATAACATAACGAACATTTCTTCATCATTAACTCAACTCATTCACTTATGTCACTCTTCATGTCAGTGAGCGATATGATTTCGGCAAGATAGTCATTAGTTTGTAGTCCATTTTTTAAGAGGTTCTCATTCAGTAGAGCGCCACTGGGTCTCTCTCTCTATCATTTTTATCTCTCTCTCTCTATTATCTCTCTCCCTCACTCTCTCTCTCTCTCTCATTCTCTCTCTCTGTCTGTCGCATTGTTAATTAATACTTTATCTTTGATAGATTTGCTCGCTGACTGTGGGACGTGATGCAATTGGTTGTGCTCTGCTTGGCGATCGTTTAATTGTCGTTGGCGGATACGATGGACATCAAGCATTGAAGACTGTTGAGGAATATGATCCGGTGCGCAATGGATGGAATGAACTGGCGCCCATGTCACAGGCACGTGCTGGGGCATGTGTTGTTGCCATACCGAATGTTATACCGCCAGCGGCTCCACAACCGCCGACTAGTGCTACAGTTTAGTTACACTTCAATTATTGTTGTTGTTGTTGCCGTTGTTGTTGTTGTTGTAGTTGTATATAAGCTGTTGTACTGCTAAATGCACTATGACTGACCACTGCTGCTGCTACTATTCCTATTACCTATTACTACCTATACACCAACATAAAAACATACAAAAGACATACATATGTATTACCAAACAATGACGCGTCTCGCGTTTATGTTCTGGCCAATTGTGGCCTACTTTGGTCTGATCTGGTCTGGTCTGGTCTGGTCTGGCATTTGTTGGTACTTGGTAAACAGACACCACACCCAAATATACAACACACACACACACGCTGTTGCTCTGCTCAAAAGTAATCTCATGCCTAGTGATAAAAATATAAAATAAAAAGGAATAGACAATTGCTCAAGCGCCTGCCAAGTGACCAAGTAACCAGCGAGAAATGCATGCTGCGAGGCTTTTCAAACTCATTCCCAACAAACTAATTCGTTTTTGTATTTATATTTATATGTGTATTGTATTTTGATATTATTTTGCTTTATAATCTCATTTGATAAATGTAAGCAACTCTCATTTGTAATCCATCACATTTCATTTCAACACTTATTCGTACACTACAAGTATTTAAGGAACTTTTTCTAAATAAAACATTTTGAATACATAAATAATTTCAGAAAAAAAGAATAGTATTTAAATAGTTACTGAACATGAAAGCTTTTTGCACATTTCTAATTCAAAAACTTTACTTTTAAAACCTGAGTGTACGAGTAAATGGTTGGCCTAATTATAAGTCACGTTCATTCATTAACTAAGTACTACATATGGTATGCATGTCGTATACTTCATACCATATGTATATGACGATGCATGTTCTATTTGGTGACAGTTCACCCAAACACACACACACACATACACACTACCACTGATCATTTGTATGCTATATAAGACTGTGACCGAATTCTAAATGATCCAACTAATTATTTAGCTCAAGTGCACGACAAATGAATTTTTGACTACATACAGTGTATCAAAAATGTCCTTCTACAACGGCAACTTTGTTGGCTTACAGAATTGGATCACAAAAAAAAATGTCATTGATTAACTAATGCATTTAAATACGACTTTAATTAAGCGTTTGTACAATATAAATTCATAAAAATTTATTTATTTTAAATAAAAATTGCTGTACGAAGACATTTTTTTGGTCAAAAATACAAATATACAACTTTCACGACATATAACATGCATACATACATCCTATATACATTTATATAGTTCATAGATAGTGCAAATTTACAAAAGTATCACTCACTCAAGAAGCAAGTTTGATTATCGAGTATGAATAATTTTCAGCCTTGGCTGCTTATTTTGCACTCTCTCATATAATTTGCATTTAATTTAATGCGTACAAATGATGTACATGTATACATATGATTACAAGCATTTATTTCTAATTGTTTATTATTATTTTCTTTCTTTTTCCTCTTTTTTTCAACGTTTTTTCCTCACTGCATTTCGCGAATTTTTGTAGAAAAAGAAGAAGTGGAAGCCAGTTAGATTGGATCCAATCTGCTATAGGCGTCGTAGATCCGTCGAATTTGTCGACTACTATCATATGTAATTGTGAAAACTATAAATATTTAAGAAAACACAAAAAAAAAAAAACTAAAATGAAAATGAAAAAATATGAAACAAGCAAAAACCTAAACAAATGGTAACTTTTTAAAAAATATTACGTATTATTTTCTACAATCATATATTTATATTTTTACACAATCAAAACAAACATACACTACGCATAAATGTATACACTGAATATGTATTTTTTGTAATAAAATATATTCTTTATTTAGACGTTGCTAAATGCAACAAAATGAAAATCAAATTGTAACAGTTTTATTGCCAATTCTTGTTCGATAACAGTATTGGTATTTTATTTTTAATGATAAATTTATTCTTATTTATTGATCATGAGTCTGAAATGATAAAATTTTGGCAATTTTGATGGATTTTGTCAAGTGTAAGTATCCCATAATTTTTTAACGTCTGATATTTTTAGTTGCCACTAAATTTTTGGTATTTTGTATCAAAAATTTAATGCCATCGATATATTAAAATACTCTGTAAATTAAATTAAAACAATTGCTTAATATGGGTAATAACATTAATAATTAATTACATTTATTTAAAAACTTTAATGGTTGGCAAAAAATACTCCCCTTTGGTTTTTTTGATTTTACGATAAGAAAAAAGCATGGCACTATCGATAACGTAAAGTCGACATCGAATGGGATTCCAAACAAAACTGATATATCGATAGTGTCATCGATAGTTTTGCAGCTCTATTGGGCATTATTGACATTGAACTACAATTGCAACTACAATTAAATTAAATACAAATCCAATTAGCAACCATAGGGACTGACGAGGTTGACACAGTTGGCATCATGGATGCGGAGCAGCTGAAACGGCTTGAGCGCAAGGAAACAGCTCACATCACCGACATACTGAGCGAGTTTAATACAAAGGTAAAAAAAAAAAACTCACTCACACCCACTAGATTTTTGTTGTTGTGACTAATTGTATTTGTTGATTGCGGGTGATTGTGGCAACGCCCGTAGAATGCAGATCTGCTGGTGTTCGATAGCTTCCATACGGACAACCAGTGGCATGATCTCTGGCTGGCCATATTTGGCATCCTCGATGATGCGACGATGGCAACGCTGCATTCCCAATGTCTCAACACTGTGCGCATTTTGACCCGTGACGAGTTTAGCCTGCAGACGCACTACATCGAACAGGAGCTGAGCACACTGCTCTCGCTGGCCCGTATCGATGCCAGCAGGATCGAGGTGGACTTGGATGAGGAGCTGAGTGATGCACAGGCGAACATCACGGCGGAGGCATTGAAATGCCTGTGTAATCTGGTTTATCAGAGTGCCGATTGTCGGCGTCAGTGCTTGCGGCAACATTCCCTCGATGCGATTGTGAAGCGTTTGGCCACCGACTCTTCCATGCACCACTATCCAAGTACTTTGGAATATTACGACATGAAGCTGCTGTTTCTACTTACGGCACTAGAGCCAACTGCACGTACGCGCCTCCAAATTGATCTTAACGGTCTCACCTACATGACCAAGTGGCTGGACGACAAGTTGGCCGAGTCAGCCACTGTTGCCAGTGACGAGCAGCTAAACATTATCTGTGAGCTGCTCAAGGTAATGTTTACGGTGACCAGTGCGCCGGATAAGAGTCCAAACGAATACGAAATCCAAAGTCTCCATTTAACGGGCGTCTTGCGAGAGTTGCTGTTGCGTTTTGGCTGCCTAACCACGGAACGGGAACGCGCCGTTGTAACGCATGCCATCAATTTGCTGACCAACATTTCCGGTAGCTGTCTCTCCGAGCTGACGCTGAAGTGCAGCAATGCGGACACGGAGACGCAAACGGAAACGGAGTCGCTACCGAGTGCAGCTGCAAGTGCTGGTGCCGCACAGTCTCCGGGCAAATGTTGTGCCGTGTGCTTTGAGAAGCGTAATGTGCGCTGTCTGGAGGTGCTGCTGGAGTATCTGCGTGGTGGCCTTGCCCAGCAGGAGACAGAGGCTAGCTCCCATGAGCTGCTTTCGCCAGTGCTGACGGTGCTGGTGAAATGTGCGCGCAGCGATCGAACTATGCGTCATTATTTGCGCCAAGAGATTCTGCCGCCACTTAAGGATGTCAGCCAGCGTCCAGAGATTGGCAATGAGCTGCGCAATCATTTGTGCCGCTTCCTAACGCTACCCGCCATGATACTACGCGACTTGGCCGCCGAGCTGCTGTTTGTGCTGTGCAAAGAGGATGTCGGTCGCATGATCAAATATACGGGCTACGGCAATGCGGCCGGTTTGTTTGCAAAACGCGGCGTGCTCGACTGTCGACGCATCGAGGGTGCCGATTATTCGTCGGACAGCGAGGACAGTGACACGGAGGAGTATAAACAGCAACAGCAGAGCTTCAATCCAGTGCTGGGCTGTGTGGAGCAGCCAAAACGTAATCCACTCGATGGCATGTCCGAAGAGCAAAAGGAATATGAGGCACTGCAACTAGTCAATCTGTTGGAGCAACTGCGCAAGGATGGCATCGTGCAGCCGGCGTTAATTGATAAGGATGGCAAACCGCAGCCATTGGAGCATATTCTCCAGTTGCAGGAGGAGTTGCCGCAACAGCAACTTGAACAGAAGCGCAAAACTTAAACCTCGGATCGGATCGGATCGATCGCATCGATCGCAAAACGTTCAACATGCAAAACAATCGTTTGGGGTCTTCCATTTTGTGGCAGCAACGGACGCTGCAAAGTGCCAGACAGACAGTCACACTTAATAAATGGATCACTGCAACAATTTTATATACAAAAAAAGAATAAAAAAAAAAGAAAAACACTTAAAATACGGCCGGGAACAAACTTTTTATAAGCAAAAAAAAAAAAATCTCCGTTGCCGTTTTCAATCTAATAGAACAATTTAACTAAGTTTTTGGTGTAATCGTATATAAGTAATAAGTATTTAGTGCGTATAATTCCATTATACATTTATCTAGATAGAGAATGAAAAGTCGTTACTTCTTAACTCAATTTATCAATGTATTTAGGTGTATGCATGTATGTACATTTATAATATCATTTAACATACATTTATTAATTTTACGCTTAAGTTTAACAACCGAAAACCAAACTATAATCAGTTCCAAGAGTTTAAAACATTCGCTTTATATGTGTTATAATAACAACATAATTTTTATTAATCTTATGAACAAACGAAGCAATTTTAAAATTTTATTTTGTATGCATACATTAAAAACCTATATAGAGCTTTATTGTGTTCAATCTTGATAGTCAGTGGGCTGGCCTAGTTGCCCATTAAATTGCAATTAACAATACATATATAAAAATGTATTTACCATATATATATATTTACTATATACAGAAACACACACACACACATAAATGTAATTCTAGTTGTTGAAACTATCTACATGCTATATGCTTAATAAAAATTCTCAGTGAACATCTTGCAAATCACCAAGTCTTTTCTATAGGCCATAATAGCTATTAATCTAACCCGATATATAAGGTCTGATTAAATGCAATATTTATTCTCCAGAATTCTCTAGTAAGGCATCTATATTGTCGACAGATTATGTATATTCTTAATTTTAAATATTTTATTCTAGGTTATTGAACTTCAAATGGATTGTCGATTTTTACTGAACAAATATTGAATTATAATTTTACCTTCACTTAAGATCAGAAAAGTCCTGCCTATAAGTGTATTTTTCCTTTTGGGGATTTGAAAAATATTTCAAAGTCAATTCTGTCACATAATGTTATTAAAGTTTCATATTTTTGAAAACAAACAGAAATTTTGTAGTTTGAAATCATTTCGAAAATATTCGATAAAAATATAATTACTTTTCTGAAATTATAACGTTTTTCTTTAATATTAATAGAATGAATGAAACTGAAAATGAAACATTAATGTGATTTTATTAAACACTAAACAAATTTTTAAAGAAATAAACCAGAAATGAAAAGCTAAGAATATTCCTAGATTAAACTCTAAGCATTTGCCTAATAAATCTAAAATTGGAATAGAAGTCGAGTGGGGATTTGAATGGGATGACAGTTGCAATAAATAAATGAACCGATATTTTGGACTAACTAATTAAAAGTTTTAACTCTATTCGAAACTATGGCACATTATATATATACTATGTATGTATGTACATATAGTAGTTGTATATATCGCAAGGTGATTTGATTTGGTATTGTTTTGAAGCCATGTTGAAGAAGAATATCTTTTTAATTTTTTTTGGATCTTTCCCTTTTTTGAGGGAAGATCTTTTGCTTTCAGGCTACTTGCGAGGATGATGCTGATCCTCAAAGTTGGCCAGATCGTAATCCTGATAGAAGTTGGCCTCCTGAATACAAATGCGATCTTGATAGGGCGTCGATTGTTTTGGTTCATTCCAAGGACACGGCATCTCTTCTTCCGGAGTGAAGTAGTTGGAGAAGATTTGCTTGTGGCGTGTCTTCGGTGGCGCAAAATTGTTGGCGCTGTGAAGTGACTGCGATGAGCCTTGAGACTGGGACTGAGATTGGGATTGCGAGTGAGATTGGGATTGGGATTGAGACTGAGACTGGGATTGAGGCAGCATTTGGGCATGACAGCTGCTGACCTTGTAGACATTGCTGAGATTGGGCAGCTCATAGGCGTTGGCATTGCTCTCGTCACGGGCGAGAAATTCGCGCAACTGCAACTGCTTCTGCTTGTCCCGCTCCAGCTGCAGATGTCCCAGATTCAGTTGTTGCGTCGCCTGCAGTTCCACCTCCACGCCAGAATCGGTTTGCCTCGAGCTGGCCGTGGCCGGCGGACTGGGCGATGATTGCAGCAATTGCTCGACATGATGACGCACACTGCGCTTGTGCAGCAACTGCTCATTGTCCTGGACGTAGTGGAAGAGCTGACGCTTGCACTTGGCCATCTCCTCCTCCAGTCGGCTAAGGCGTGACTTGTAGCAGACAAAGGCGGCAGATGCGCTCATGTGACCACCCAATTTCTGTTCCATCTCCTGCTTCAACGATGCCTCCGACTTCATGCGCTTGAAGTCAGCGGGTCTCGCTTCCCGCACCGTTCCCTTGGCCGTGTAAAAGTCATCCGCTTTAGCTTTAATTGGTTGTTGTGGTTGTTGTGGTTGTCGTTGTTGTTGTTGTTGTTTCATTGCCTCCGCCTCAATGATTTTGTTCTTCTTCTTCTGCAGCTCCTCATGCTCCAGCTGCAGTCGCTCCAATGTGATTGCCAGATCAACGGACTGCTCCTTGCGTATACGTTCCCGCTGCACCTTCAACTCTGCCCTGGCCATCTTGACCGCTTGACTGTGTGCCAGCTCCTGCATCTGGGTCTGTGTCATATCCGAGTCTAGTGTCTGTGACTGCGACTGCGACTGTGACAGCTTGGTCTGCTGCTCATCTGCCGTATCCTTCTGCTTGCATTGTCGCTTCTCTTTGCACTCCTTGCGCAGCCGACGCACTCGAGCACGCAGCTGTGATGCTGTCATCATTGATTCCGGCTCCGGAGCCGGCACGGGTATCGGCAATGGTCCCGGCACTGGCACCGCTTCCGTCCATAAATGCAGCGCCGGCTGTGCCTGTGATTGTGGCTGTGATTGTGCCTGTGTCTGTGCCACAACTGGCGTCTGCCACAAGCCACCGCTGACAGTACGTGGCGCCGTTGCAGCCACAGCAGCAAGTTCCCTACGTAATGCTATCGGTGTTGGTTCCACAACGAAACCGGTGCTTCCCCTTGACTGTCGATTGTGCTCGGAATAGTAACGTTTGCTACGATGTTGCTGTTGTTGCTGTTGTTGCTGCTGTTGCTGTTGATACAGTTGTTGTTGCATCTGCTGATGTTGTTGCAGTTGCTGTCGCTGTGACTCTTGCAGATGCTTATGCAGCTGCTCATGTTGCTCCTGCTGCAGTCGCTTTTGCA
The DNA here is from genome assembly GCA_951394115.2 of Drosophila phalerata. NCBI lineage: Eukaryota > Metazoa > Arthropoda > Insecta > Diptera > Drosophilidae > Drosophila > Drosophila phalerata. The sequence goes on along the minus strand of OX596006.1, from coordinate 24,882,907 downwards.
GTTGCTCATGTTGCTGCTTGCGCTGCTCCTCCACCCAGACCTTGGTGTAATCCGGAAATGTCTTAGTCGTCAACACTTGGCTGGCGGATTGTCTATGAAGTGGAGTTGGAAGTAGGAGGGAGGAGTACGATAAGCATTTTTTTGTCGGGTTTTAAAAAAACAGCCGAAAGCAATTATTTGGATACAACGGTGGCAAAATTTGGTGGAGTATTGTTAGGCGCAGGCAGTTTATAAGATCATATTAAAACTCCTATAGGAACTACGTCTTGGCTCGCTGATTAAGAAAAAAAAAATGTAATAATAGTTACCCAAATTCGTAATCTACGGTCAATTCTAATTTGTTTTTACCATCCTTAGTCCCCGATTTGTAAGTTGAAAAATTTGTTTCTTTGAAATTTCTAGCATTTTATTTTTAGCATATCTTTGGTGTTTTTAGTCCAATCGTGACAAAATTGGTATCAACATTTTTGTTAGGACCAGAATTTTAAAAAGTTCATAAAAATCTAAGCAACAATTGTCCTTAAAACATTATTTTCGTCCATTAATGGACTCAAAACACAACAATTTTTAACTTTAAAAAAGGGGAATAGGAGTTTAATTTAAAACTATGGTTTCTTCTGAAAACATCTTAGGATCCACAGTAGATTTCGAATTTGGGTAAATATTTTACTTTATGGAAAAAATAAACTAGACACTCTAATGTACAAATAATTAGCCAAGAAAGTGTTTTGGCAAAATCACAATTTTTTTTGCACAAAATATATTTATTTCGCGTTAATTCCTATTTTAATAATTCTTATTAAAGTTCTTACAAGACGTTCATAAAATATAAAGAAATTTCAATAAATTTTAATAATTTCAAAGCACTTTCATAGCACTTTAACGTATATAAATTTTGGCCCTATTTCGTATGAAAAAGTATAGATTACAATTTGAATTTTGTTTTTTGAGTTCTGCTTCCAAATTAATTTGAAGCAACTTTACACAAAAGTTGAGCTAGTAAGATTGGACAAGTTTTTTTTTTAATATTTTCCTGAACTTATATTTTCAAATTTGTAGAATATAAAAAAAGTCCAACATTTTTCTTTATTGTTTGTAATAAATATATATTTAATTGAATGTTGTGTTATTTAAAGTAAGAAACTTTAAATATATGCACTGTTTTGGGCTCAACATAATTTGTGTTCGACCTATGTCGATATCCGGTTATATAAAGACTTGATTAAATTATTTTGACACTAACAGCTAACATTTTTTATAACTATTGTCCTCAAATGCATTACCCTAATAATTTGATTGTTATTACAATATTTAAATCATATATACACTTCTATATATAGTTCATAAAGGCCAGTTTTTTTAGCAGGGACAGAAAATAATAATAATTATTTTGTTTTATTTTTTTAATTAAAAAAAATCATTCACTTCTAGTAACTGTAAATATACCAAAATAATCATTATATTTGAGAAAAAAAAAAAACTCAGAAATAATCATTATTTTTAATTAAATAAAATAAAACTTATAAAACTTAATTATTCTTGAGTTTTATAATAAAACTTATAATGATTATAGTCCCTGATTTTTAGACTAGCCTAAAAACAATTTATATTTCCTATTTTTGTTGTTGTTGGTAGAGCTGCCAGAGCACCGAAAAAACGATCAAAAATATTGCCAGTCATTCAGTATACAAAATATAGCTTGGATAAGTATAGGAAGGAATTTTGGGGAAGACTTATAAAATAAACTATATTTAAAGTTGTTGCGAATGCGCATATGTCAAACGTCTTTGAGCTGATCGAGGATTGCGTTGAAGCTGTTGTTGTTGTTGTTGTTGTTGTTGTTGTTGTTGTTGTTGGACCAGTTCGTTTGATTGTGGATCATTTTGTTGAATTGTGGAATTGCTTGTCGAATCTATCGAGGTTGAAGCTGAAGTGGATGTTGACGTTGATGTGGATGTTAACGTCTCCCGCCCTGTTTTGTTGGCAGCCATTCGATGTTGTTGTTGTGGTTGTTGTTGCTGTACGTTTGTTGTTGTCTTTGTCTGTGTGGTTGTTGCTGTTGTTGTTCTTGTTGTTGTTGTTGTTGTTGTACTGGTCGCCATTGTCGCTGTGGATGACGTTGAGCGTCTATGCTACGAGCGACGAGATCTGCAAAAGCGAGCGATCAACTAGAGAAGCTCTCCAAATTCTCCAATAATGGCCATGACCACCACCTCCCCCCCCCCCCCCCCCTCTCACTTCCCACCCATCTGCCCTGACACGCCCCACTCCACCAACACAAATACTAGAAATGTATCTGAATTACTCACTTGGATTTCGATACGGATCTCATGCAACGTGTGGTGGTCCTCTGTGTCACCTCCGATCCACTGGAGGGTGTCATCGTCGTCGAGTTACTATGGCGGGCACTGGAACGCATTTCGGGTGAAATCATATCATACAGTGTGGAACGATAATCATTCACAGAGTAGCGCACATCATCGTCGAGCGGCGGTTTAATATCCGTGTTCAATTCCATTGTTGCCGAAGCGGTGCGAAAGCGATGCACATAAGAGTGAGCAATTGCCTCCTTGGCGGTCAGTCGTCCATCCGGATCCAGCACCAGAAGTGACTTGACCAACGATATGGCATCATGACAACAACTGCCCAGCATCTCATCGAGCGAGTGACGACGATCTCGCACAATCTTCTTGCTGAGCAGCACCGAACCGAAGCTTGCTCCGATCGATTCGATATCTCGATCTGTCACTTCCGGCAGCGCATTGACAATCTTCTCAATCTGCGCAACATGGAATACATGGTATACATTAGAGTGCATCGATAAAAAAAAATAATATAATGGTAACATATGCATAATCTACGAACAATTCTAAGAAACCATAGTTCTAAAATCGATTCCTAGTCATCGCTTTTTGAGTTGCAAAAAAGGAAAAAAATTATGTTTTGAAGACAACTGGTCTTTGGTTTAGAAAGTCCTGCTCCTAACAAGAGTTTTGATACCAGTCTTGCCAGGATTGGACTAAAAACACTAAAAATATGCTAAAAATATAAAAAAAAAAAATAAACACGGTTATCAACTCAAAAATCGGGCACTAGGAATTGATTTGAAATCGACAGTTTCTTGGTGAAAACATCTTAGAATTGACCGTAGATTACGACCATTTGTAAATTTTTTTTTTGCCCATAAAATTCAATGCTACCTAATATACAGTAGTGTGCGAAATTATAAGAACAGCATACATGAAAACTTATTTTTTCAAATTTAATAATCCAATGGATCAGCTATGGATAGACGATAAAAAAAGAAGTCAGATATGCTAGGGACACAAAATGATGGATAATTATAGCAAGAAGACAATATTTAGTATAATATTAGAATATACGCCACGCTTTTATAGGATCTATAGACTGCATTTGTGTCAAAATGTTCCTAAAAACTGGTTGACAGGATATGTATTCTTTTTGGAGACTTATGGTTAATATATAATTATAGCAATTTTTTTTTTATTATGCTGCTCTTATTATTTCGTACACGTCTGTACATACAAAGGTATATAAAGAGTATATAGGTCTTTTAGATATCCGAATATACATACCTGATTAATTGTGCTGGTGCCCTGAAAGAGCGGCTTCTGTCGTATCATTTCGCCCAATATGCAGCCGAGACTCCACATATCAATACCCTTGGTATATCTACATAAAAATGATTACAATTATTCGTCTTATTATTCTTTTTAACCTACATATGTATAATTCAGAGACTCACTTGCGACTGGCGACGAGAATTTCGGGTGCCCGATACCAACGGGTCGCCACATAATCTGTGAGCATGGCCTCGTTCTCCAGCTCCTCCTTGCATTCGAAGTCCAAATTGTTGCGACGTTTTGGACACAATGTGCGCGCAAGACCAAAGTCGGCTACTTTGAGTCTACAATTGTAAGGAATATATATATCGTGCTCGAATTTGAAAATTTTAAATCTTCAGTTATCATTTTGACCGACTAAAATTTTTACTGATAGAGTTGCTAAGACGGAGGTCTGACCAATTTCAAACACACATAACTTGATCATAGCTAAACGACCATTATCGCCAAGATTCGATTCCGATGGTAAGGGTACCCCCTTGTGATTTTCGAAAATTCAAAATTTTAAATCTCATGTTTTCACTTGTAATCAACTTTTTATATCGGTTTTAGTATAAAACAACACTTTAAACTTCTGACACCTTTCTTTTTATTTTAAATTCATGTCAAAATTAAGAACTATTTTGACTTGTAAAGTTGCTAGGACAGAGGATTGACCAACTATCATAACTTTATCAAACTTTATTTGATTTTTAAACAGAATATTATTTTGATCATCGTTTGGGCGCTTAATATTCTGTATTCAAATTTTGTTTATTTCGAAAATTTTATTATTTTTTAAGTCATGGTTTCATGTTAATGGTAAAGGTCCTCTTTAAAATTTTGAAAATTCGAATAAATAAAATGTGGACTAGGTTGAAGGTCTGACCAACTGCAAAACTCACATAGCTTTGTCAAAACTGGACCGATTTTCAACCGGAATATCATTTGGATCATGGTCTAAATTCATTCAATATTCAAATTTTGTTTCTCTACATTCTGGTTTTGGTTTTTTTGTGCAAGTACAACTCACCTGCACTTGCTGTCGATCAGAATGTTGCTCGGCTTGAGATCTCGGTGTATGACATTTCCGGAGTGCATGTATTTGATGGCATTGATCAACTGATACATGACAAATCGCTTGTGAATATCCTTGAGTACGTCTCCCTTTTTAATAACATTGTGAAGATCGCTGTCCATGAATTCGAATACCAAATAAAAGTCCAAATTGTTGGCAGCCCTGCAAGGTAAGGTATTTGGATAAAATGTGAATTCTATTAATCACTGAAGACTCACTTGAATATGTCCAGCATGCGAATAATATTGGGATGATGGCGAAAGGCGCGCAGAAAGACAACCTCGCGATATGTGCGTTGTGCATCGGTTTCATCACGAAACGCATCGTAGATTTTTTTGAGTGCAACGGTGTCCTTTTTGCGTTTGTCCGTTGCTTTCCAAACGATGCCGTAAGCGCCTTTGCCTAGACGCTGATAACATGCGATAACAATTAGTGATGTGCGTTATAGATCGATTTTAGAATGACAAGTTTTTAATGCAAATTAATCGATGTTTATGAAAAAATAAACAGTATTATCATTTTTCACATCTGTTTTTATATTACTTTCTTCAAATCTAGTTATAAATATGCCAAAATAATAATTAGATTTTTGAGCTTAACTCAATTTTTCGATATATATAGATTTTTTCACATTAGATCCTTAAATAGGATTCTAAAATTTTAGTTCGATCTTTTCATTTACATCACTAAAACCAATTTATGCTCATCGATCATTCGATAACGATAACGATTGCAACTGCTTACCTTGCGCACTTCAAAGTAACGCTCAACATTCTGATCGAGCTCATGGATGCGACGCTCTTGAGCGTTCGATTGTCGTTCTGCCATCAGCTTCTCCTTTTCCTTTTTATCCTTGTCTTTATCCCTGTTCTTCTCTTTGTTCTTATCCTTGATCACGTGACGCTGTACCGGCTCACTTGTGCGCTCATGGACAAGATGCACCTGAGTCTGTGTCACCTGCTGGTGCTGTCGCTCCACCGTCTGCTGCTCCTGCTGTTGGTACTGCTCCTGCGGCGGCGGCGGCGGTGGCGGAGGCGGCTGCTCCAGTTTGCGGTGCCGATGGCGACGATATTTACGCTTTGCCACCTCCAGTTCTGGAATGGCAATGATGTTGTCAACAAATAGACCAACTTTTTGAGCGACTGGACGTCGATTCTCTTCTTCCAAAGCGGGCGCCAGCTTGTAGCTTCAACACTTTGTAGCGGTATATGGCGCCTAAGGATTGAGCTACTGATAATAATTGGTGCAGTTTTTATCAACTCAAGTAGAACTAATTTTTGACCTGATTACGCTTGGAGCACACTTTCAGCTGAACTGAAAATCAATCTGGATTAAGCAATTTATAAGTTAAAAAAAAAAAAATAAAATAAAAGTAAATGAGTGCACAGTTATAAACCAATTATAGAAAATTCACAAATATAGATTTCATAGGCTCGAGAACCAAGAAAATTAAATTTTTTTAATTTCACCTTATTTTCAATTAAAATCGCATTTTATCGCGAAAGTATAAATACGAAACATTATATTTTGTTTTATCTTTTTTATCAATTTAATTAACAAATCTGGTTTTTAATTATTAAAGCAATTATTACGTACTTATATTTAAAAAATTGGTACATTTAATATTTATATAAGCGAATCGTTTTTGCAGAAAAATTTAATGCAAAAATATTCAAGCAATGTTAAAAAATTAATTATTTCCAACTTTTCGCACTTAATTTTTGAATTCTTTCTATTATACTTATACAGTAGTACTACAAAAAAAAGGCCATTAACAGAGCTGTTGAAATCACCTTATAATACCACTATATAGGATCGATCACACACACGTCATGATAAAATTAAATTAGGTGTCGTATTCGCTGCACCTCGGTTCTTATTTTATTCACCACAATGAGCGAAATAGAGTGAGTTTTATATTTTCATTACTCTTCACTCCACGAAGGTCATGGCAAAATTACCCAAATAAATTTCACCATGATCAAGCAGAGCTAAGCTGAGTGAGCTTTAAGCTCCGATAAGCTTACAGAGTTGCTGTTGTTACGCTTTGAGAGCTCGCGTGCGAATGCCGCTCAAGAATTCGGATTGGGATTCGAATTCAAATTCGCATTCGCCGCATTCTTATTTGAATTCATATTCGTATTCGCATTTTCCCCATATGCAAATGCTGTTGAAGTACGTACACAATGTATGTTAAAAAAAAACAGCAACAGCAACAGCAACAGCAACAATAATAATAATACTAATAATAATAATAATAATAAAAAAACCAACAACAAATAATATCATGAAGCAATTTGATTGAAACTGAAATATTGTTAGATCGATCGAAAAGTGAAAGTGGGCGACAACAGCAGCAACAACAACAACACACAAATGCAATGGACAGGAAACAGAAGCAGGGAAAATAATTTGGCCTAGCAATGCCTACAAATGGACAAACGTAACCCGGAGCCTCAAGTGCCCAGGGCAACGTCATGTGCTGTTGTTGTTGCTGTTGTTGTTGTTGCAATTGTCAGCCGGTGGCAACCCCAGAAAAAACAATCAAACAACGCCTCAAATGCCATCGACTGACTGACTGACTTATTCTCGTGCATGCAATCGCAAATGAAGTAAACTGAATTTGTTTAACAATAAATATGCATAGAAAATGCCTATAAAAATCATATGTACATAGACACATTCATACATTTGCAAGTAACTCCAACACTGTGCTGCCAAACAGCGGTTGTCTTCTAATATTTTGAACAACTCTTTCAAGATTTTGAAAACTTACAAGTTTTCTATTAACTTTAAGAATACATTGAAAACGAATGTCTATTAAGATTTCATCTAAATTCTTCAAAATATTTATAATATTTGAGTTGTACATGATGAGATTGGTTTATTTTGTATATATTTTTTTTTTTTTTGATATTTAAGATTTCATCGTAATACTTTATAATATTTAATATTTTGACATCTATATCAGGGACCGTAACAGTTATAATTTTTAAAATAGAAAAATTATGAAGTAAAAATAATAAGCTGATATTTATAAAAAAAGTTGAACAATAACTTAGTTTAAATTTTTTTTATATACATTTAAAATAACCAGTTTTAATTTATTTTTAACTAAAATATCAAATAAAAATGAATTTTAATTAAATTTATTTCTTAAATAATATTTTCGTATTTGCTTTTTAAACTTATAACTATTATTTGCAGTCCCTGAACAATAACATAGTAATTCGAATATAATCTTATTAAGTAGGCATTCGATCTAATACCCACTTTAACCATTGTGGAATATTGTGTAGTATAGTGTAGAAGTGCTTTGAATATGGGAATAGGAAATAGAAATTTGGCACAGCTACTTGAAAATCAAGTGGCAAAATGCATGTCACTTACCTGCCGACTGTGAAGGATTGGGGCCAGCTGGAGCTGGCCGTGTAATTGGGGTTGAGGACACCGCCACACACACACACACACACACCTTCACACCACCTACAGCACAGTACGAGAGTATGACTTGCTTGAGCTTAAGTGTAGAAATCGCTAAAAAAAAAAAAAAAAAAAAAATGGAAATATTGCTTGATGATGATGACAACAATAACAACTTACAATTTACTTATGATAGACAAAATAAAACGAAATAATTAAGATTAAACACGAATCCAAAATAAACTGCAAGAAATGTAATGAAATGGTAGATGAGGAATATAATATGTATGTATTTAATTTGAATGAACGCACCTCTAAAAATCCACAATTTTGAAAAACGCAACACAACGAAAAAAGCAAGTTGGAACACAAACTCGCAGTGATTGATTGATAGCTATATTCTTGGATCACTCCGCATCCAGTTGTTGTTGTTGTTGTTCTTGATGATGTTGGATATTTTTTTGATTGTTGTTAAGAGAATTGAATGTTTAGCTGCTGCGACTTGAAAATTTGAACGTTTTCCACTTGCGGACCCCGCAACACTTTCGAATTACGCGGTTCAATTTGAGTACTGCACTTGAACATATATACATATATTTTTCCTTTATATATATATATTTAGATATATATGTATATGAATAAGGGATACCGTCTCGGATAACTCGCGTTGCGATTTTTGAAAAAAATTAGGATCAAAAGTTGAATACAAAATTGTGTGTTTTTTTATTGTCGAGTTGTGTAGAAGGTATACAAAATATATTTTGCCAAATGTCTACGGCATTTCAAAGGGTCAATACGACTAACACCCAGACTACTTAGTTTTCACTTCACCTCACTTTATAGCCCTCCGTTTCGATAAGTTCCGTTCAGCTCTGTTCTGTTCCGTTCCGACACTGACAGCGATTGTATTCTATCCTACATACATGTCTACACTATATGCATTTGGGTCTGTTATCGGTTTCGTGGTTATGCCTATGGTTATGGTTTTCTAGCGTTGTCCCTCAGGACGTATCATTCACAAGCCGGCATATTGACAACAGGATCAGCTTTGTTTATAAATAAGTTTCAAATCGCTTCTATTAAGTCAAGAAATGCATATAAAGGAAATTTTTTCTTTTTCTATTCAATTAATTAAATCCACGAATATCAACCTTAAAGACTGGGACAAGTGGGGACAGTATAAGACATGCTCATTGGGATGCAGTTTCCTGAACACGGGATTTACTTAGATTTTTTTTATTAAAAAAATAAATTTTAAGTTTTATTTTCAATAAAAATTAAATTAAATCGAATTCGAAGATCAATTCGAAGATCAATATGTACAAATAGAATGTAGTTGTATAATGTATGTGCAGAAATTCGAAGATCTGTCTAAAAAACTTTAAAATTATTATAAAATAGTTGTAAAAATCAATTAAATGTTGCTTATGTCTGCTTTATTTATATACTTAATTTAAATGTGGAACTTGCTCGAGTTCTTTATTTGATCCTGAGTTGATGCAAAAAAAAAAAAAAAAATCTTAAAAATATTTATTTTATAATATACGAATTTGTATGTTGCTATCAGAATATGACCCAAGTGTAAATGATGTAAAAGGTTGTGGTTAGCCCAGTGTCAATTGCCGACAGGTTGCTATCAATAAATATTTTTGATGCTTAGTTTTCAATAACAAACAGGGGCAGGTTGAATAGGCACATAGCAACCAACACACGGCACAGACAGAGAGAAGCATAGATAGGTGCAACAGAGACAAATAGGGAGATGGGAAGAGTGATATAGTGATAGAGGGGGAGACAAGCCGGTTAGTTATAGTTAATTCTGTTGATCAGGTTGCCGATGGTAACGACATTATTGTTTAATATATAGTCAATATCCATGGTGATCAGTTTCGGTGTACTTAATATTTAATGCTTGTCAAATTTATTTGTGTTTTGCTTAATGTATAAAGGGTTGGAGTACAGAAGTGTTATATTTAATTGCTAAATATATGTGGAAAATGTGACAGATGTACGTTCAATTAGCTAGCATTTATATAGATTATTAATTCTTATTATTGATGTTGCAACTGTTGCTGATGGATCAGTTGCTGTTGCTGCAATTGCTGTTGCTGCGGTTGCTGCAATTGTTGTTGCTGCGGTTGCTGCACTTGTTGTTGCTGCTGTTGATGCTGCTGCTTTTGCTGATGCAACTGCTGATAATGCTGTTGCTGCTGCTGCACCTGCTGATAATGGGCCTGTCGACGCTTCTGTTTCTCAAGCTCAACAAAATGCTCCTGTTGCTTGCGGACCAGTTCGTCCATGACCTCGTGATTGTAGGTGGAATGCAGCATAAGACCGAGCAGATTGGCACGTGAGCTAAGTTGTTGTCGCAGCTGGCGCTCCTGCTCCATCAAGTCATCCATTTTAAGCCATTGACGCACACGCTCCAAATCAATTTCCGCCCGGCGTATCTTCTCCCAAGCATAATGCTTGAAGCAATTCTTTTTGGGAGCACGACAGAATTCGCCCGTGGGATTGAAGACATTGTGAACGAGCGGTGCACCGCACACATCCGTATCGCTAACCTTGGGATCCTTGCTGTGCTCCGGACAGAGTACGCGCAAGCGTTTGCAATACGTTTTGCTTGCCGGATTGTAAAAGTCACAAAACATATTATTGCCCTCCATGCGGGTCTGAAAGATGCTGCCGAAGCTCGCCTGCGATTCGTATTTGTTGAAACACTTCTCCATATGCTTAATAGCGGTGCGTGAATGTATCTCATGTCCGCAGGTGATGCAATACATGCTCTGTTCATCCTCAACATCGCCGTTATCCTGCGGCCGCTGTGTATCAATGGAACTGCGCTTCGCACGCTCCACCACCATGTTCAGCTCCTCGGCCCGCTTCTCCAGTTCGGCGAGTGCGAAACGTACCATTGATTGCTTCTGCCGTATGACCTCAAGCTGCTCGCGATTCTCCTCGGCCGCATGGCACGGTGTAAGGTTCCATTCCTGCAGACGCTGCGGCAACACCTGGAATATACGACTCGTTGCCAGATTGAAGCCGCACTTGTCGCTACAGTATTTACTCTGCGGTCGGGCCTGACAGCGACAGCCGGGACCATGACACTGACGTATACCCTCCAGCTCTGGATGCACAAATATCTCTGGACTGGCTGTTCGCACCACTTTGTTCTTGCGCTGCTGCTGCTGCTGCTGCATTGGATTACCCTTTTCCCGCTTACGTCCGCCTGTCGCTGGCTGCTGAGCAGGATTCGTCGATTGCATAACACAGTTCCGATAGATGCAACGCGGTTTGTGGCCAACGCGTGTGCGACAAGCGTCGCATTGATTACAATTGGGACGCCGACAGCCGTCGCAAGTGCCACAACGTCTTGTCGCCTTTGTTTCTTTGGCCACACTATTGTTATTGTTCCTGCGACCACTCGCAGATGCAGCGCCAGTGTTGCCTTGTCCCGTGGCAGCTGTGGCATTACCTGGAAGCGTTCCAGGTGTAATGCCAACACTGTTGCCGCTGTTGCCACTAGCTGATGTTGTTGTTGCAGCTGTTGCCGCTGCTCTCTCTGTGGCCACCAGACGAAATATCGTCTGCAATTCGGGATTCTCCTTCTTGCATTTGCGGCAGTAATACTGCTTTATGTGTTTGGCCTCCTTCTCCGTGATCCCGATACAGTCACCGTGATACCATTCCTCGCAGCCATCGCATCCGCTGCAATGAATGAGTAGCAATTAATTGCCTAACTGCTTGTCAACTTTGAAGTCTACTTACATCATGAATCTGGAGCAATCCGATGTTCGGCAAATACAATAGGCTTGATCATCCTGCTTAAGTATTGTTGCTATCTTGGATTTGCGCTCGGGCAAGTCAAATTCACGCGCAATTTCCTCTTTCTGCAAAACAAACATATACACGTACACATTTACAGACATAGTTATTTTTGTTTATTTACACTTGGAATTGTTTTATTTACCGATCGCTTGTATTTTCGTTTATCCGCCATGCTTGCTTGTGTCGGCCACCAAAAACAAAACTCCACCACCCACAAACAACAACAGCTAGTTATTAGAGTTGTATCAAATCGTTCGGATTAAGTTCTATTGAACAAGTCCCTGAAGTGAACGAACGAACTAGATCCCTGACTGTAGGTCATTTCGTTCAGTGACTAGATTCAGGTTATTTTTTTTTTTAATTTATATTAAGTTCGTTCAGTGAATTAGTCCCAAGACAGTTCGTACGTTTCATCATGGTACGTTTATTCACATCTGCAATACATCTCACTATTGAACACACTGTTGATTAAAGTTAAAATTAAATTAAAATCAATTAATGGTTTTTATTAAATATATAGAAAATTCATATATTAATAAAAAATTAGTAAAATGTTTGATAACATAAATAAGTATTAAAGCATCCATAAAATATATATATAGTATGACAATTTGTTATAAACAAAAAGAAATTTCCTTAAAACCCATATCAATACAATACATACGGTATGATCACAAAGTTCCTCAAACGAACTATGTTGGGATGGAGATCTATTCACTGACCCAACTATTGGGATTTATTCACTGGACGATCTATATAAAAGATTAGCTTAATTAAACTACAATGAACAACTTTACGTGGTAAAATCGTTACTTTTTTAATATCACCATCCCTAATTGGAGAGAAAATATTCAGTCATCAGAACAATATACATGATGTTTCGAAATTGAATTTGTTCACTATTTTCTAATAACAACTTTGAATAAATCAAATTAATTTATTGTAAATAAGCTAAAAAAAAAATGTTTATTATCGAACTCTGCTGTTTTCCCGCTACAGGAGCTGAACTTAATGAAATTTAAAAATTACTTAAGCTTTAGGTATATATCTCATGATATAAGGCGCACTTGGTAGTAGGATTTGAAAAAATCTGATTTAATACTACAATTAACAAACAATAAAAAATGAAAAAAAAAAAAAAAAAAAAAATTAAAATATTTGTTTAATTGATCACAGTGAGTCTGCTCATGAAAGTAGTTCGCTCAATCGAATCAAGTCGTTCGTGAGCTTCTGAAGACGGCAGTGTTGTTTCTAAAGTGTGTGTAAGTGCGTGCAGAGAGAATTTTACAAACTGAAATTACAAATTGTCAAACCAAATAAGAACGTTTTTGATCCAAAATAAGATAACACTAAAAGCAGCAATATGCTGCACTTTAATGTAAATGTAAGTATTGTTTAAACATTTTTATGTAAATGCACACACAACGCACACATGCACGCTGCATTGTGTGGTCTGTGGCAATCTCTTTTTTTTTTTTTTTCCTTTTTGTTACTTTTTTTTTTTTGCGACTGCACGATTATTTTGATATTTCTACGGTACCTTTGAGTTTTTCGCACTTCATGCTACAAAATTGTGTGTACGTGTGTGTGTGTGTCTGAGTGTGTTTGTGAGTGTATGGGTCGGAGAAAATAAGCGAAGCACCATTAACTGTATTCAAAATTAAAGAATTATAAAAATATTACGATTTTTTTTCTGCTAAATGCAAAATTTTGTTTGGTGTATGCACATTAAATACTTGAAGATTATATACATATATATTAATGCTAAAATGTCAGACCAAAGGCATTTGTTGCTGTTGCCTAAAATGCAATAACAACATTTTTGTGACCCTACTCTTTTTTTTTTATGCAGTGACTTTCGTAAAATGCACATACAAATGTACATTTGTTGCTACTTTTTTTTCCGGCGAATTCGTCTTTCTGTTGTGGTTGCAGCTGCTGCGACTGCGGCGAAGATGACACCTCAGACTGGTTGTTTATTCTAAGTGTGCGGCGCAATCGGAAGCGCACATTAATAGAAAAATGAAAGAAAATAAACAAGTTGCGGTTTACATAGTTACAGCACCGACCAACATAATGCTACACTCCTTTGCAACCTTGCATATGCATATTCATGTTCATGTGTATGTGTGTTCGCCTGTCTGCATTAGCCTGACTAACGCTCATTTAATAAAGGTATTCCCGCAAAGATTGACCATAAACTGAATTGCAACCAGCTGTTGATAATATTCCAAGTCTTTAACGCAAATTCTTATAAATTACATAAAGCAAGCTGCGGAAATGTAATAATGTAAAGCGAAAATCAAACAATTACAAGCTTTGGCATTTTGGTTGATGGCTGCCGCCGTCACTTGTGTGTATGTGTATGTTAGGTGTGTGTGTGTTGTGTGTGTGTAGAACAGCTGATGTTTATCGATAACATTTTGTAAATTTCTATCATTTGTCATTTTACTGTGAATACAGACGTTCTATGAATTGTTAAATTGTTTTTGTTTAAAATCATTTACAAAGTGTGTTTATATTTATTTGTACAATTTACAATTTAATTCATTTTTGACCCGTACAGACAGTGCGCGCGCGCTATTATTTTTTGTTTTTCGCTGTAGCTTTTTCGCCATTTCGTTTTTAGTTGCGATTTGCTGCCAATTGCCTACTGTTTTTTGTTATTGTTGTTTGCAAATTGAGGCGAATTCGGGAATTAAAGTGAATCGACGGCGACGTTGTTGTTGTCTTGTTCATCGCCACAGCTGACAACTGACAAGCGCAGTTAATTTTCGCGTTAATTTCATTTAGCCAACTTTTGTGATGTCAAATCTAACAAAATACAATTTTGTGCGTGAAATTAGTTAATTATTGTATTATTGCTTGCTGTTTATATTAATAATAACCTTTTTATTGTTTCTTAATGTTTGTTTTTCAATTGCAGTTTATTGAAGACTTTGACGTATAAAATTTGAACGCAAAAGAAAGAAAAAGAAAGAAGAGAAATACCCAGCTCGATGAATAGCTGTTAAAATAAAAAAAAAAGGGTACAAAATTACCTTTTAACGCATTATTCGCAACTGATAAGAATAGAGAGAGAGAAAGTGAGAGAGAGGGTACAACAACACCCAGCAACTTGATTGAGCCAACCACATACGCACGGCGGCGTCGGCAGCTGACGCAGCAGCAGCCGCAGCAGCAGCAGGCGTCAGCCATGAAAGTGGATACTGTTAAACTGAAGAAGGGCTCTTCGGAGTTAACTTCAGAATGTCGCGAATTAATCGATGAGTTAACCAAAAGACGCACACGTGCCGAGCTCCTTGAATTCTTGGACACGGTGCATGTGTGGATCTATGGCAAGTGTGAACTATATCATTGGATCGAAATACTCGATCGTTTTGATAAAATACTTGAGGAGGCGGCCCGTCATGTCAATGGCAATGAGTTTGTGCTGCAATGCGATACAACATTTCTCGATACGGTAAGTAATGATGCTACTTACAACTTGCTACATATATGTATATTGATTTATCAATAATTAATATTATTTATTGTATGTTTATTTACTTTTAGGATGTTACATTGCTGCTGCACGTGCTCAATTTTACAACATTGCTGATTGAGCATTCATTTTCGCGACATTTGTACAATTCAATTGAACATTTGACGCAGTTGCTCTCATCACAAAACATGGATATTGTTTTGGCCGTGCTCAATTTGCTTTATATGTTTTCCAAGCGCAGCAATTTCATACCACGCTTGCCATTCGAAAAAAAGGAATTGCTAATTGTTAAACTCTTTAACATAGCCGAGGTAAGTCGTCTATCGTTAATAATCGACAACACATTTTTTGTAACATTCAGTTAACATTTGAAATTTGTTTATTTACAGCGCTGGGGCGATCCGAATTATGGACTATCGCTTAAGGATTGCTGCATTGGTGAACCCAAACTGGAGTTCCTCTATCAGCTGTGCATTGACTATGTCGATGAGCATGGACATGCTGCACAGTTGGAAATACCAGATATGATGGATCTATGTCATACAGCGGCTGCGCCAGAGGTTATCAAAACCATTGCCGGACAGATCTCAAAGCCCAGTGAGGCCATTAAGGTTGGTTTTTTATACCCCCGATTTATAATACTTATAGAGTACATTATTTATTGTTAAATTTTATTGTTATTTATTTATAGATGCGTATTGCGCATCGTGTGCGTCTCATCTCTGGCTTCAACAATTACAAGCTGCGTCTGCAATTTGTGCAGGCTCGTCTGCAGGCTGTATCGATATTGATATATTCAAATGCACTGCAGGATAACACAGATAAGGTGCTTTATGCCGGCTTCGGTGAGGAGCTGTGTGAGCTTATTGATAAGGAGGATGTCCATCTGGTGGAGATACGTGCCGCTGTGCTACGCACACTCACATCCATGCTGCACTTTGATCGTAATCCCAGTGTGCCCAGGTATGTTTTGCGAAATGTGTTAGTTATTGATTGTATCTAATATTTTGAGAGTTAACGTAACTTAACTCTGTATTACTTAAACCTAAAAAACTTATTAAAAGATACGTAGATAGATAAATAATCGATTTGAAAACTGCAGCTATTTTGTATTATACTTGATGCTTTTCTAATTTCTTGAATTTGTTTCTTTTATAATTGTCGCCTACTTTCCTACTAAATGTTGCCTGCAGCAGAGCTGGATCCCGTTTAATGAAGATTGTACACTATACAGGCGCAGAGCGTCAAGGCGGTACATTGCCACTATTGGTGCGCGATTGCATTGATAATTTAACGACACACGGCTTAACGGAGCGTTATCCATTGATATTGGCTACCTCGTTATTCTCACTGCTTTATCATTTGGCCAGCTATGAGTTGGGCGGCTCAGCTTTGGTCAAAAGCGGAATGATGCAGTCACTCTTACGGGTTATCAGTTGGCCTGGAGTTGATCTGGAGCATATTACGTTTGTGACACGTGCCGTACGCGTTATTGATTTGATTACCAATATTGACATTGCTCGATTCCATCAGAATAATGGACTTAATGTCTTTATCGATCGCCTCGAGAAGGAGATCAAGAGTTGTTGTCGTGCTCTGGCTGAAATTGGCATAACCCTTAAGGAATCAACGCTGCGTGATGAGCACAGCTTAACAGACAAATTAGACAGTTCTCTTGAGCAAGCAGATGATGATGGTGAGTAACGCATGATTAAATTTGATGTTATTTTAATTTTACGACTAATTGTTCAAATAACAGAATTATGATAGAGTACTACGATTTTAAAAATATAAAAAAGCAAAGACAGTTATAGAAATAAAAACAGTAAATGTTTGTAGTTGATAGTGTTTTTTAATTAAAAAAAAAACCCTTGAGACATTATTGATTTTTATTTTTTCTATTTACAGATGCTGCCACAGAGAATGCTTCGGTGGCCAGCGGAAGTGCATCACCACGTCGCGATAATTCAAGCAGTGATGGCGGCGGCAGTGCCAGTGATCATGCCCAGCGTGCCTATCGTGTCTTCATGGAGCACAGTGGCGGCGATTCGCATCGTGGCGGCGGTTCAAATGCAGCAGCAGCTGCTGCAGCTGCCGCCGCTGGTTGGCTGGATATTGGAGGACGCGGCTCAGGAATGCATGCATTGAGCAGTCTGGCTGCAGCGGCCAGTAGCAGCAGTGATGCGGCTGGAGGAGGAACCTCACGTGATCGTCCCATACAATATCCGGCGAATAGTTACTATGCACGTCCATTGGCTGAACGTAAAGCGGAGTTATCGTCTCAGCTGCCAAGCAGTTTGCAGCCAAAGAAGCCATCGTGTGTGACACAGCGTGCAGCATTACTGAAATCCATGTTAAACTTCCTGAAGAAGAGCATACAGGATCATGCACATTTCAGCAATATGCGTAACATTATGGAAACCAGTTTAACACAATCGTTGCGTCACATTATTGCAAATGCTGAATATTATGGTCCATCATTGTTTCTGCTGGCGACCGATGTGGTCACCGTTTATGTGTTCAATGAGCCGTCTTTGTTGTCATCGCTGCAGGATTTGGGCATTACCAGTGTTATGCTCAAGGCCTTGCTCCAGAAGGATGTGCCAGCGACACGTGAAGTGCTCGGTTCATTGCCGAATGTCTTTTCCGCATTGTGTTTAAATGAGCGTGGTCTCTTTGAGTTTCTATCGTATGATCCATTCGATAAGGTATTAAAAGTGCTACTCTCACCGGATTATTTGGTTGCCATGCGTCGTCGTCGCAGTTCGGATCCATTGGGTGATACAGCCACAAATTTGGGCAATGCCATGGATGATTTGATCAAACACCATCCATATTTGCGTGCCGATGCAACCGAAGCCATTGTACGTCTACTTAATGAGCTGGTGCGTCTTGGCTCCGATCCGAGCTTCATTTGTTGGCGTGCCAATAAGGATAGCAGTGTGGCAAATGCCACAAACAGTGTTGCACCATCAACGCCCTCACCATCGGCAATGGTTATGGTTGCTGCTGGTCCTGTGCTGCAAAGTGCAGCTGATAATAATGATAGCAGCGGCGATGATGATGACGATGATGATGAAATGAGCTCGGCATCGCAGCAACAGCAACAACAAACGCAGGCAACACGTGCAACACAACAACAATTGCCACAAGGAAATCGTCAACAGCAGCAACAACAACAGCAACCTCAACAGCAGCAGCAGCAACAGCCACCACAACAGCAACAACAACAAGCGATGCAAACACCACAACAACCACAACAGCCAGAACGTGAGGCAATTCCTCTAATTGATTATATACTTAATGTCATGAAGTTCATTGAGGCAATCTTTAGCAATAGCCCAAATGGCGATCATTGTCGTGAGTTTGTACAGAAGGATGGCTTAACGCCCATCCTGCAGTTGCTATCATTGCCCAATTTACCCGTGGATTCACCAGTTTCAACCACATCCCAAGCGGTGGCAAATGTCTGCAAGGCAATCCTGAGCCAAGCGCAGGAGACAAAAGTTCTTGATGTGGCATTGAAACAATTAGCAGACATTGTATCACAATTAAAACCATTGATTAAACATTTTACATTTCCCGGCGGAAGTGTGTTGCTCGCTGAACTCGTGTGTTGTCAACGTTTGGAGGATGGATTTGCCAATGCGGAATATACACCGATATTGCATAATATGAGCTTTGTCCATGGCTATGTTGTGATGTTGGTACATCTCTGTCGCAATGCCTCCACAGAGATGCGTACTGTGCTGCTCAAGCGTTGGGGCGCCAATCGTGAAACGGGCGTCCAATTGTTGCAACAACTTGTTCAACTTTATATATCATTGGTATGGGAGAGTACCATATTGTTGAATCTATGCTCGGATGAGCCGACACAACATCCGGATCTCATTTGGGATGAGATCGCTGCACAAATGTCGGCAGCAGCTGGCACAGCGGATCCAATGACTGAAGCTGAACTCTCACGTAAATTGGAACGTGCTGCAGAATTTCGCACTAAATATACACCCGAGGAGCAGTTTCGTTATATTAAATCTCTGCTAGCGGCAAGTTCACGTCTGGGACGTGCACTGGCTGAATTACTGGGGACATTGGTGAAGCTATCGGTGGGTTCACCACAAACACGTCAGCGTCGCATCAACGACTTAATTAGCAACATTAATAAAGTTCCTACGCCAGAGGCAAGAGAAATTGCCCGCATACTCAGCTCAATACTGGTGAATGGATTCAGTCATGAGAGCATCTTACCCAAACCAGTTCCAAAATTGAAACTAACATTTCTCATTTGCTCCGTGGGATTTACTGGACCAATGCTCTTTGATGATAAACGAAGTGCATTCCATCTAATGATCTCACAATTTTGTGCTGAAAATGGACTCAAGGCATTCTTTGAGATGTTCTATTGGGCACTATCATTGGATAATGTATCACAAAAGTTTGTGTTTGATCAATGGGCACCAATGGATGATTTAATGCAATCTCATGAAGATGATAAACGTGATTGTCCCGAGGGCACTGGTGAATTCTTGGATGCCTGGCTGCAGTTGCTCGAGAAGATGGTTAATCCACGTGCAATGCTTGAGTCGCCATATACGATGAGTCCACGCTTGAATAATGTACCATTTGAGCCAGTTTTCTATCTGATTCACATTCATCAGTTGGCAATGCAGGCGCTCCGTCGCATTTGGTGTCGTCGTCCCATTCCCAACTATGGCGCAAGCATGTTTGAAACAATTATATTGATACTCAAGCATCTGATCAAGTCACATCAGATGCTGCTCGATCGCTACAATACGCGCATGAAGGAGATCAAGTTTGAGAATCTTTACATACGCAGCACCGATGATGGTCTCAATGCGGATCACATTCGGACATTGACGGATATGGGATTTAGGCATTATCACATCATCGAAGCCTTGCGCAGCAATGCCTCATTAGAGGAGGCAACCGATTATCTGCTCAACAATCCCGAAGCCAGTGCATTGTCCAACTCCGGTCTATCTGGTCAGGCACAGTCGGGTGGTAATACAAATCCTGGAACAGGAACTGGAACTGGTTCCACACAAAGTTTATCCCAAGGCAGCTTTGCATCGAATGCTGCCGTTGCCGGTGACATGGATATTGATATGGAGCTGCCAAGTGGTGGTGCTTCCAGCATGACGACAGATGCCACCGATACTAGCACGCCCAGTGGAGGCAGTGGCACCTCCAAGCTGCCACTACCGCCGTCAGCTGTTGGCGCTGGTGCTGCAACAAGTGCTTATGATTACAGGCAATTGAAATTGATGCCACCATTGATATTTGATAGATTTTGCGATGAGGCCGTCTCACGTGCCTTTGAATTCATGGAGGCAATCCCAGATACAGTTAATAGCGCTGCCGATCTCATAGCCGTGCTATACAGACGCCTTAACCACTTGAATCGTCAGGTGTTTGTCACCAATTTTGTGCGCAACATTATACAATGGGTGGACTTTACACTGCAGCTCTTTGAGCCGGGAGCAGGTGCATCTACATCTGCTGGTGGAGCAACTGCATCATCGGCCGCACCCAAGGCAGCACCCAAAGCTGGTCGACTGGAGGAATGCTTGACCGGCATGACAGCGACCCGTTTATTTGTGCGCCTCAAGACATCGACACTGTTGCTAGAGGAGAACTACAGTGATTTGCATCGTCCGCTTGTTGAAGCCATTACGGCCCAGGATGCCATGGTCTCGCTAGTAAAGCTACTCGATTGCATGAGTCAATGGATGTTGGAGCAGGCTCAACTGGAGGCCCAAACACGTTCCACAGTGCCGCGTTGGGTTCAAAATCTGGTGGATCTAATTGATGCCATCGATAGCATCAGTCATATACTGCAACGCAAGGCAAATATGCGTGCCGTCAGCAGTGATATGTGGCGTTGGTATGACGCCTCTACTGGCAAATGGAATGCATACTCCGAGGCCAATAATGAGCTCATCCGTAATGCTTATGCCGCTGGAGAGCGTTGGCTTCACATCAACATTGGACGACAACGTTGCACTGTCAGTTTCAATTGCATGACGCAGGTGAGCGAGGCAAGTGGCAGCCATCGTCCCGTGTATCCGGCTCTTAAGATCTGTGAGGCCATCAGTCAATTGCAGAATCCAATAGCATCACATAAAACTGATAATCTATTGAATCGTGTGGTGAGGACCGCATCCGATGGCAATGGCACGACAAACACCGATGAGTTAGTACCGTTGCGGCAATTAATTAACTTTAACGAGCCTGCCGTGCCACAACAGGAGTCAACAGCAACTCCGCAGCAGCAGCAACAACAACAACAACAACAGTCGGAGGAGACCTCCATGGATGATGCAAACAATTCTCCACCACCAGCGATGACAACGCGCAGCAAATCGCGTCAGAAAAGCGCTGCAGCTGCGGCCAAAGCAAAGGCAGCTGCAGCTGCTTCCAGCAACAGCAGCGGTGGCAATACCACCATACCAACCATACCCAAGCGCACGCAGAAGATTGTGCTCAATGAGGAGAATGTGGGACTGAGTAAATTTGATTGTGGTCGAATTATTGGCAGCATTGTGGCATTGTTGCAACCAACGCAGCTGTTGCATCACGAGACCAAGTTGTCGTTGTTGCGTCTGTGCGCCCGATTGACGCGCAACTATGAGAATGCCCAGGTCTTTATACGTTGCGGCGGTGTTCGCATGTTGTTGCAATTGCAGCAATCGTGCAGCTTTATGGGATTCCCCACCTATGCCATCATCATATTGCGTCATGTGCTGGAGGCGCCACCAGTTTTGCAGGAGGCCATGGAACGTGTGCTGGGCATGCGTGCCGCTGGCATTGTCCCAGTTGGACATCGTGATCTCATCTATGTGCTCACCCAAGTCTCGACAGCCGTCTCGCGTGATCCACAAATCTTTGTGGCCGCCGCCAAGGAGATGCTCAAGGGCGAGTATATGATCAATGCGAATAGCAATAATTTATGTGACGATGGTCGTGTCATGGTCAAATCCAAGTTTGGACAACAACCAACAACGGCTGCAGCTGCCACTGCCACCACTTCGTCTACCACAACATCGACTGCAACGACAAGTGGTACAGCCAAGGAGCAGCCATCGCTTAAGGAGGATTTAAAGGATGATCCCTTGGTGCAATCATCAGTGGCTGTGCTGAAGGAACTGCTTCTGGCACTGGTGCAACCCTGCTGTCATTATGGTGGCAATGTGGCAGATCAACCACCAAATGCCGCAGAGCTGTTGCAACCGGATCAACCGCCAGGTGCCACTGGCTCCATGGGCAATCTGGACGATGAGGTAAGTTGAAGAGAGGAGTAATCCATTTCAGATAGCATGCCATTTGTCTGTAGAAGTCTTGTCAGACAGACCCTGTAGACAATGGACGATACATGTACCGTGTAACAAGCAAAAGGATGCATTCGAGCACACTTTACTGTATGCATGCTGTTAACTAATCCTCTCCCACACTCTCTCCTCTGTTTTTGTAGGACTCTTCGCCCGCCGTGAAGAAACCAAGTGGCAATACAACGACTCTGGGTGGTGCTGGCACAGCTGGCAATGCTGCCACGGACAAGTATGAGCCGTGCTGTTGCACGTGGCACATACCGACGAGTGCGCACAGTCACGCCAAGCCCACGTTATCACGTGCCACACTCCTAAAGCTGCTGGCGGACGCAACACGCGCCTATCAATCGCTTGTGCCACGTGTCCTGCTCTCCCATGTCTATATGCCAGCGGACAGTCCATTGATTGGCAACGGCAACCACAACAATAACAATGGGGGACAACAAACATTCTTGGCTGTGCTCCTGGATCGCTTCCTGCCGCTTACGCAACGTCAACATGTGCCCGAGGTGAGCACAATGGCGAGAGTGTTGCTATGCTCGCTCTCGGATTGTTATCAACAGGCGGGTGTGCAGCAACAGGTTGCCGAGGAGTTGCATGCCGCGGTTGCACGTGCCTTGGCCCAACCGGACTCGGCGGAGAAGCACACACGTCTCCAGGTGCTGATGAGCCTATTTCCCAATCTAATTGAGTCGCCCATGTTGTATGACAAGGTGCACATGCATCGCAACACAATGTACCGCGTTTTGTTGCGTCAAGGTGTCATGACCTATCTGACCAAGGTGGCCCAATACAAGGATCTATCCAATCACAATACGTTAAGCACTCTGGGCGCCATTCTGCGTCCCATGGAGATCTTGTTGCGCTTCAACGTGGCAACCACAACATTGGGTTCAAAGCGGATTCTCTTTGGTGGCGCCAGCTCTGGCGCGAATGGCAACAGTGGGAATAGCAATGCCAATGGACTTGGTGGTGCCAACACCGTCAGTGCCATCATCAATCGTCGTCTCTATCCACGTTTGGCCGCAAGATCCGCAGTTAGCGCTGCAGTGGATCGTTCCAATGCCATTGGTGGCGAGCATGTGCTCCGTGATATCATTCGGAATGTGCTGTCGGATCGTCGACATGCCTTTGAGTTTATCTTTAATTCGGATGAGATGGCTGTCGATTCGGAGGACTCTGCGCCACCAGCAGCATCGGGTGCAAATGTGGCCTCTAGCGGTGGTGGTGCTCCTGGCATTATTGGCAGCAATAATGCAGCGGTTATAGATGTCGTCGACGACCGCAGCAATGGTACTGAGGCAGCTGAACCACCAGCACCACAAGTGTCGGGCAATGCCAGTGGTGGCAGCGTAGGTAGCGGTGTTGCTGGTGGTGCTGGTGGCACCACCAGTGGTGGCAGCTCCTCCTCAGTGCGTCCTGTGCTTAACTTTGATCAACTCTGGGATGATTTCCTGCAATGCGAAGGTCTCTTTTTGGCATCGCGCAGCAACAGCAGCGGTGGTGCTGGAGGTGGTACCGTTACTGGTGGCAATGCCGGCGGTGCAAGTGGTGTCGCAGCTGCACAGCAGAATGGCAGCAATGCAGGTGGTGCCGTTGGTGGTGCCACAAACAGCACAACTGGCAACTCGGGCGCTGGCAACATTGGTGATCCACGATTACGCAGCAATTCCGATGTGGATGTCGGAGGTGGTGTCGGTGGTGCTGGAGGCAATGCTTCCAGCAGTGCTGTCAATGACAATGGCCTGAGTGGTGGCAGCGGTGGAGGCAGAGGTGGCGGTGGTGGCAGCGATGGCGCATCCACATCATCCGATACAGCTGGCGGTGGCAATGGTGGTGGCAGTGGCGGGCGTGGTGGTTCACGCAGTGC
The DNA here is from genome assembly GCA_951394115.2 of Drosophila phalerata. NCBI lineage: Eukaryota > Metazoa > Arthropoda > Insecta > Diptera > Drosophilidae > Drosophila > Drosophila phalerata. The sequence goes on along the minus strand of OX596006.1, from coordinate 24,858,252 downwards.
TCGGGAAATGAACGCCTCATTGCTGGGTGATGTGAGCACAAGTGATTCAGATTCGGAGGCATCTACCGATGAACGCAATGCGGAAGAGGAGGATGACGATGATGATGATGAGGCGGCCGATGAGGATGTGGATGAGCACAGTGAGACGGATGTCGATGAGGAGCGTCCTCGACAATTTATTGAGGTCTTTGATCACATCTATGAACCGGAATCCTCGGAGACGGCCTCCAATGATGCGGATGTGGATGCCGAAGATGATGATGAGGATGATGACGACGATGAGGATGATGATGATGATGTCGATGACGTGGAAGCAAATGCACAAAATGTCTCGGATGTGACATTGATTGATCAAGTGCTTGCCCAGGTTAATGGTGCCGGCTCCGGTTCCACATCCTCTGCAGCTGCCTCATCCAACAATCGTCCACGTCGCAGTGCCGCCATCGAACCAAATGGTGGTCTCGGTGGCAGCAACAGCGATAATCGCAGCCTGGAGGATGCCACACGTGAAGCGAATGCTTATCTGTATGAACGCCTTGGTGGAGATGGACATGGACATGGTCATGTGATGCCACAATCCTCGTCTAGTTTCCGCGTCCGCATGAACAGTTCCATCGCGCTGCCTCTGGACATTGATGTGAATGGAGGCGCCTCCTCTTCGTCGGCTGCAGCGGCTGGACCTGGAGGACGCAACAGTTCGAGTGTCAATTCTGTGGCTGCCGCATTGCGCTCCTCATCCGAATCTTGGATGGCGCCCGACTTTAATTTCATTGGCAGCGGCAGTGCCGGTGGCAATGCCTCCGATGTCAATGTGAATGCTTTTTTGCCTCCCGCCATCATCCAAATGGAACGCAATGCGGGCGGCGGCGGCGGAGGAAGTGGCAACAATCAGAATATGAGCAATTTGCTCGATGAACTGCCGCCGGCATCAGCTGCAGCTCACAATGCGGTAAATGCTGCTGCCGCTGCGGCAGCCGCTGCAAATGGCAGTGGTGCTGGTGGTGGTGCAGGTGGTGGTGTTGCTGCCACATCAGCTGGCAGTCATCAAAACAATACCGGAACCCTTTGCACCAATGGAGTGCGTCGGCGTCTTCTCTATCTCGATCAACAGTACTGCGTCTGCATGCCAACGCATCAGAATCCCACGGAAGAGACACAAATGGAGATATTCACACAGGATGGTGAGTAATATTCCCCATCAAACACTTTATAAAAAGTTAAAAGAGTTGAGCATGCTTGGTATGGGTTCTTTTTAATAGGAATACACTTAAGTACATATAAAAGGTATAAATTTATGCAAGGATTTCTGTTAAGAAATAATTTAAAATTTTAATACGATAAAGAAAGAGATTTGGAATATGAAAGAATTATTTGAAAATATGAATTATCGATAAATACCAGACATTTTTTGTTAGAATAAATTAAATAAATAGAAAAGGGAAGACTCCAAGTATTAGACAAACCATCTAAAAGATAGAAATATGTATTACGATTTCAATAAAGTAGTAATTGAGTAATTAGAAAATTTTCAAAATATTTGAAATATTTGCCGTATCTAATGAATCCTAAAGATAGAAATGCTAAGAATTCGTTTAAGACACAATAAAATACCACGTTATGAAAATTGAAAAAAGTTAGGTAAATATTATGCAACATAAAATAATTTGCGGAACTTTAGATAAACCTAAGAAGTATTTTTTGCATAAATAAATTAAAAGATATAACGATTACGAATTCAACTAAGAATAAATTGATAATATTAAAAGGAAATTCGGATAAGATATGAAAAAAGTCGACCTATATTAGTTTATTTAATAATTCACAAAAACAATTGTGATTTTGTATTAGTTTTAAGTTCCCGGATAACTTTTTGTTGCTTGTAATAAAGCTAATTTATCTTATTTATCTTTTTTTTTTGCAATGCAGCGCTGCATTGGTGGCTGGAGGAGGCGAAGGCCTTGGACATGGAGAGCCAAACCGATGCATGCCTCTATGCAGCACATTTCCTGCTGCCACATCTGATCAAGGAGTTGAAGGCAACTCATCAGCAGCGCAGGCAGGAAGAGGCCAATCGACAGGCGACAGTTGCCGCTGCAGCTGCAACAGCCGCTGCATCGAATGCGGCAACAACAACCACAACAACATCAGCAACTGCAACTGCAACAAGTGGCAGTGGTGGTGCTGTTGTAGTTGCACCACTTCCAGCCAGTTCCCTTGGTGGCAATGCCAATTCAAATGCAACAACCACAAGCAACAACAGCAGCAGCAACAGCAGTGGCAACACCTCAATTGCTGTTGCACCACCGACAACGACACCAGCAGCTGTTCCTATACCGACAGCAACAACACCAACCGCAACCAACAATTTCCGCAGTTCCATACCGAGACTGATACCCTCGATGCAATTCGTGAATGCCGCATCCTTGGCATCCGTTGCATCGGAAACAGAACCATCTGCATCAGCATCTGCCAGCGATAATATCGTCTCAGCAAGACAATTGCTGATTCATGACAGCAGCAACATATATGCTGTGCCAGCATCGGCAACATCGGGTAAGTAGATACCTCTGACAGCTCTTTCGTTTTATTAAATTCATATATTTCTCATTGCAGGTAACAGCATAGAGTCCCTACGAGCACGTCATCGCACCAATGCATCCCGTCATCAGGCACTTTATAATATTTATGCTGAAATTGATTTGACCAATGAACAGGAATCTTCTGCCGTTGGTGCTGGAGCATCAACGGGAGTTGCCGCCGCCTTGAACGATATGGCACGCCCATTGTTTCCCAGTGTCCAGGCGCCGACGCCATCAAGCGTTACGGCTCGTCATCCCCCCGTGCCGCATTTGCCCTCAAGCGGACGACCACGTCCACGCCCCGAAATGGTTGATCTCTACGAACTGCAGGTGAGTGAAATTATCCTGCTGTATATCAGGCGGTGAACCAAACTTAATGAAGATTATAAATCCTGGGGCATATATTATGCACTGGTTCAGAAACATTCAGTTGTAGGACTATTTGTTCATGAAACTTGTCAGTTCTTCTGCAAAATATTCCACCAGTGGAGAAAGTTTATTTAAAATTGCCCACTCTATTTTTGTTGCAGGTCAACGAGCAGCGTCAGAATGCCGCACGTCGCAACAACAATGCAAATGCGAATTCCTCACGCACCGCAGGTGCTCTAATATTGAATGCACGTACCAATCGGGATTTAACCGCCAGTTTGCAACGTCGCTCGCAGGCGATGACAGTGCGACTTAATCCGGGCGGTGGTGCTGAGGCAGCTGCAACAGATGAACCTTGGCCTGAGACTCCAGTGCGTGTATCAAGCGCCGTTATGAATTTCCCATTGCTTGCGCCACTAAATTTGGATCTACCCGAGTCGCAACCTGAGCAAGAGCAGCAGCAACAACAGCAGCAGCAACAACAACAACAACAAGAGACCACAGTTGATGCACAGCCTGTGGCAGCAACTGCAATGCCAACGGTGACAATCACTGAGTTGGCAGCCCAGCTTTTGGCCAATGAGCAACAACAACAGGAGTCCAATGAGCCGCAGGACAATGAAGCAGCCACAACAGCTGAGAATAACGATAATGCCGCGTTAGCTGCCGCTGCTGCCGCCGCTGACAGCGCGATAGAACCAACAGGAGAAAGCGTTCCCGATGTTGCCGCTGTAGTTGCTCCAAATGTGGAGTTGGAGGCGGCGGAAGAGTCGCTGGAAGTGACAGCTGAGCGTGAACGTGAGTCCGAGGCTGATGAAATTTCAGTTGTAGCTGCCAATGTTGTTGAGCCAACAGACGCGGCTGCAAGAGCAGCAGCAACAGATTCTGTAGCAACTGCAGCAGCAGAAGCCACTGGAGGAGGAGGAGTAGCAGGTGCAACTGGCGGTGCTGCCGCCGCTGCAGCTGTTGTCACCGACATGAGCCCCGAGGTGCGTGCCGCTTTGGGGGATCTCGAGGTGCCCGAGGGTGTGGATCCATCATTTCTGGCTGCGCTGCCCAGCGAGATGCGCGAGGAAGTCATCCAGGAGCATCTGCGCATGCAGCGGATACGTCAGCGTGCCCAACAGAATGCCATACAAATTGCCCACGATTCGCTGGTCGAAGTAAATCCTGAATTTCTTGCAGCATTACCACCGAACATACAATCCGAGGTCCTAATGCAACAACGCATCGAACAGCAGCGTCAGGCGGCGCAGACCGCAAATCCCGATGATCCCGTCGATACGGCTGCGTTCTTTCAAAATTTGCCCGAGAATCTGCGTCAAGCGATCCTAACGGACATGGAGGACTCACAGATAGCCAGTCTGCCGCCGGAGCTGGCTGCGGAGGCACAGTTTCTGCGACGCGATTGGGAATCCCGCAATGGCACACGCATGGATGCACATCCGCCGAGAGATGCGCTGTCTCGCTTCCAGACAACGCTTCAGAATCTCGATGAGGCACGTTGGCACAGCGCCATTTGGTATGATGCCAGTGGGAATGCGCAGCCACAACATCATCAGCATACGACAATAGTGCATCATCATCATATTGCGCCGACACCTGGAAAGCCATTGGCTCTGCTCATGATGGAGGATGAGAATATACTCTTGGATCCAGATTCATTGGCCACACTCTTGCTCTTCCTCTTTGTGGAGGATCAAAAGGTGAACAGCGTACGTTTGCATCGTGTGATAAGGAATCTATGCCATCATGAGCCGACACGTGATTGGATAATAAAGGCATTGATAAGCATTATACAGAAAACCAACGAGGATAATTCCAACTTTGGTGCTGCCAATACGGGCAGTAAACCGGAATGGCTTAAACTCCGTGTGGATGCTGCATTTGGGTATAAGAGTAACATATTTTTGATAAATCGCTTGTATGAGGGCAGTGCCCGGAGTATCAGCATTAATCCTCAAGCAGCCCAGATGATTGTTCGGAATTGTTTGGATCTACTCTTTGTGCTTGCTAAGCATTATCCGTTTAGCTTTTTGCCCTACAATCGAGAGCCAAAATCAAGGACACGTCTGCTAAGCTCCGTCTTTAATATGCATAATGCGTCACGGCTGGATGATGCCGCATCATCTGTTGCAGCGGCTGCAGGTGGAGGAGGCGTTGGAGGTGGTGCAGCATCTGGTGATTTGCGTTCACGATATCATCGCTATCAAATTGCGAATCGCTTGCGTGGCTTTTTGGACGATCATCAGTTCCAGCAGCATTTGCAGCAGCAGCAACAACAGCAGCAGCAGCAGCAGCCAAAGACGCAGTTGCTCAAAACGTTGCCACTGGATGAGGCGCCATCCACATCAAAAGCAGCTGCCGCCAAAGCAGCCGCTAGTGCAACCAAGCAACCAAATAACAACAATAAGGTTGTTGCGTATCAAACGAACGCACAAAACTTTTGGGATGTGGTGCTTAACATTGATAGACAGACGCCACTCCGCATGGCGAATGTCTCGCAATTCCCGCTGACCTCGCAACCCGCCTGGAAGTGGCAAACGAACAGCAGTGAATTTTTATCGTTTAGCGATTCGCCATTTGGTCAATTGCTCGAGATGTTGCCCTATAAGGTTATCTGTCGTTCGCCGCATCTAACCGATATGCTGGTTAAGTTGCTGGCATCGCTGAGCGTTGATCTTCCCAAGGAGGAGGAGACGCAGCCACAACTGCCAGCACCACCTCAGCTGCAACCGCGACCACAACCGCAAGCGCAGCCTCAACAACCGCAACAACAACAGCAGCAGCAACAACAACAACAACAACAGCAACAACAACAATCACAGGAGGAGCCGCCGTTGCTGCCTCCCTTAGTGCCCATCAATCAATATCCAGCTACAGATCCCTTGGCTATGCCTGCGGACAATCCACTTGCCACAACTACGGCTGAGGCGCCACAGCAAATGGATCAACAGCAGACGCTCGATGATGAGGACGAGCATGATGATGACGACGATGAAGATGAGGAGGACGATGACGATGAGGACGATGAAGATGATGATGATGATGAGTTAGCGTCATTAAGAGCGGCACCGCCACCACCACCACCACCGCCGCCACCACCATTGTCCAATAAACCTCGTCGCAAAATCTATGCTAAGAATTTCTCGCAATTGCAACTGGTGATTGAGGTGTTGACACATCAATGTGGCACCACCGAGGGCCTGGACAATGTGACCAAGCTGATTGTCAATCTCACACAATGCTCGCAGGCCTCCAATGCCATCTTTATACAATACTTGACAGCAGCCATACTTGGCCTGGCCGAGGAAGTGCGTCAGGCGATTCAAACGTTGCTCAATGAGATTAGAGCTTACAATATGCTTGGCCAGCAACCACTACAACAACAGCAGCAGCCGCAGCCACAACAACAACCACAACCAAGTGGAAGCAGCGCCGGTGCCGCATTGTTGACCAATTTAACCGTCCATGAGGGTACGATGCAGGATCGTTTCACATCCGAATCGGTCATCATATCAGCCCCAAAGAATGCCAAGCCCACCTGTGAGCTGCAATTGCCTTCGATGAAGAAACTCATGTCAAATTCATCCGCTCAGCCATATTTCCTGCGCACACTCAAGATCTTTATGCAGGTGCGTGATATTTACGAGTTCCAGAATAGTCACAACGATGATAGCAACGAGGATATGATTGATATTGTTGGCGATGCACCTGCATCTGCATCTGCATCAGCATCGGCTAGCGGTGGCAGCATGGAAACTAGCGATACATCAAATAGCACCAACAGCAATAGCAACAGTGGCAGCAACAGCAATAGCAACAGTGCCACCACCAATAATAAATGTACGAAACCGACTCTAAGTCAAATACTTTGCCTCGATGTCTTGTGGCACACGTTGAGCGAGTGCCTGGTCGCTTTGGAGGAGTCCAAGGATGAGTTTGCAGTGCTGGTCCTGCAACCGACTGTTGAGGCATTCTTTCTCATTCATGCCTCGCATCGTGTGATGCCCAAAAAACCAGGACGTGGTGCTGCCGCTAGTGCCGCAAATGCTGGACTGCGCGTCGTTCCACATCCCGTGTCCACCGAGCACAGTCCACAGCTGGATGACACCAACAGCAGCAATAGCAGCAGTCAAGCCCACAATTCTGCCAGCTTTGAAGGTGAGCATTAAATTTATTATACCTTTTGGTGTATTTTATATATTAATATACTTATGTCGTTGTTCTTTCAGATGAATCCCGCATGCAGGATGCCTCCACAAGCACAGCGAGTACTGGTCCACAGTTGACGCTGACGGCGCACGAAGCCCAACTCAAACAAGATCGTCAAAAGTTCCTGCAATTTGCGGAAAAGCATCGCACAGTGCTCAATCAAATCCTACGCCAATCGGCCACACATCTCTCCGATGGGCCATTCGCCGTGCTCGTGGATCATACACGCATTCTTGACTTTGATGTCAAGCGTAAATATTTCCAAACCGAATTGGAGCGATTGGACGAAGGCATTAGACGGGAGGAGCATACTGTAAGTGTGCGTCGCGTCACCGTCTTTGAGGATTCGTTCCGTGTGCTCTATCGTCTTGGTCCTGAGGAATGGAAGAATCGCTTCTACATTGTCTTTGAGGGTGAGCATTAAAAATACATAAATATACTTACAGTGAAACAAATCAATAATCTAATTATTGAATTATTATTATTAACATGGTTAAGATTTCTTAAATCTATTTAGCTGAGCATTTTTTTTTACTTTATTTGTGTTAACATGTTCAAAACTTATATCTTTCGTTGTTTTTTCTTGTGCAGATGAGGAAGGCCAAGATGCTGGCGGTTTGCTCCGCGAATGGTATGTGATAATCTCGCGGGAAATCTTTAATCCAATGTATGCATTGTTCTGCGTATCGCCGGGCGATCGTGTCACCTACATGATCAATCCATCGAGTCATGCCAATCCCAATCATTTGAGCTACTTTAAGTTTGTCGGTCGTGTTATAGGTAAGTAATAAGAATAATTCGTTTGCCGCCTTCACTTGATATGCATATTAAATCTTTTCTCTGTCTATCTTAATCTTTTAGCCAAGGCCGTGCATGATAATAAGCTGCTGGAATGCTATTTCACACGCTCATTCTATAAACACATATTGGGCAAACAGGTGAAGCATACGGATATGGAATCACAGGATTACGAATTCTATAAGGGATTGGACTATCTGATGAAGAATGATATATCAACGCTGGGCTATGAGTTAACCTTCTCCACGGAGGTGCAAGAGTTTGGCGTCACACAAATCCGTGATCTCAAGCCAAATGGACGCGACATTGCCGTCAACGAGGAGAATAAATTTGAGTATGTGCAACTTGTTTGCCAACTAAAGATGAGCGGCTCCATACGACAGCAGTGAGTATCCCCAAAATAAACTAACTACTTGATTTATATAAACTTGATTGTATAAAATTAATATAATTTTTCACTTGTAGATTGGACGCATTCCTTGAGGGCTTCTATGACATTATTCCAAAGCATTTAATATCAATATTTAACGAGCAGGAACTAGAGCTTCTTATATCCGGCTTGCCAGATATTGACATTGAAGATCTAAAGGCAAATACTGAATACCATAAGTACACATCCAAATCGGCACAGGTAAGAATACTCGCCTTTAAAGTAAATGAATTGTTTTGACCAAATCTAAAATTTACATACATTTTTTTATATGAAAATATATTAAATACATTTAATTTTCTGTTTGATAGATTCAATGGTTCTGGCGCGCTTTGCGCAGCTTTGATCAGGCGGATCGTGCTAAATTCCTGCAATTTGTCACGGGCACATCGAAGGTGCCTCTGCAGGGCTTTGGTTCGCTGGAGGGCATGAATGGCATACAAAAGTTCCAAATACATCGCGACGATCGTTCCACAGATCGTTTGCCATGCGCACACACCTGGTAAATATTTACAAACATAGATGAAATTAATTATTAAAGTGCAACTTAATAACATGAATATGTTTTATAGCTTCAATCAACTGGATCTGCCCATGTACAAGTCGTATGATAAGCTGCGCAGCTGTTTGCTCAAGGCCATACACGAGTGCTCAGAAGGATTTGGCTTTGCCTAAGCTATTATTATAATAATTACAACAACAAACAATAGCAACAATAACACACACATGTACACAGAAACAACAAACACACACACGAACACACACATACACACGAACACACACAGAGAGAAACACATTCAACAATTCCTAAATAACATAAAATAAACTCTGCGACGAAAATTATTTAGAACAGCCACTGCAAATGTGCGATAGCAACAACAGCGACAACATATACAGTACATATAGTTATATAGTATATATAAAAAATGTTGAATTAATTATTAATTTTCGCGCGTATATTATATACAATATATATATACATACATACATATATATATATATAAATACATATATATATTTTCTTAAATTTTCAAAAGAGAACGGGATAGGAAAAAAACTAAGAAACAAAAACATGGTAAAACAATAAAAAAAAAAAAACAATTTAAAAAAAATACAGTCATATTGAACGAGGTATATCAGTCAACAATAACGTATTCGAAAGCTGTTTATGATTTTTTTTTATATTTAATATATTTTTTGCATCCCTATTTTTTAAATGAAAAAAAAAAAAAAAAAACAAATACAGCACTAAACGAAACATAATAATTAAATGTTTATTTTCCTAAGTCTAGTAAAATAAAATAAAATAGAAATCTGAAAAAAAAAAACAACTTTGATATGTGTGGAACAAAGCAAATTGCATAAAGTGCACATAACGCTTTGATTCTTGTTTATATATATAAATAAAAATAAAATAAAGAAAAATGCACGAAAAAAGTATGAAGAAAAGCAAAGGTATTTGACGTAACTATAAGTCTATGTTATGCATTTTATGTTTATCTTTTTAATGAGTAAATGTAACTTTAATTGATGAAACGAAGGAGAGGGAGAGAGATGAGTAAACTCATTGACTATATATAAATAAACTTCAAAGAGCATCAAACTACATGAAATGCTGTTTTACTTAAAGAATTGCAAGTTCAAAATGCCAGTGCTGCCCAATTCTCTTGGGTGGTGTTTAGTGTTAAGAAATAACAGTTGGCAGGGATGCATACTGTTGGCGATAACAGATCTAGCTTAAATACATTTATCAACAGTTTGAATTATGAAAGTTTAAATTGGTCACAATGGAGTATAAATTGAAGAGAGCATTAAACTAAGTGCAAAAGTGTTTAATTAAAAAATTAAAAACAAAAAGTGGCCGCACTGTGTGATCTTATCGAGATTGCATGAATGCATACTGTTATCGATAACAGATCTGGTTCAAATGCAACAATAACAAAGGCAAACTGCACAAAATGAATTTATAACATAAAGATATATTACACGCAAATGCTGTTGGTTGAAATTGAACTTGGCAGCGATGGAGGCATATATTCGAAAGGAGTTGACCGTAAGCAGCGATTTAACACTGGATCAGGCGGCGACTCACTCGGCGAAATTGCTGATCTGGTTGCTGGATTGCCAGGATGAGATGCAGATGCAGCAACAGCAGCAGCAGCTGGAATTAAATCATACGGACATCGAGTGCATGTTCAAGGCCACACTGTATCTGTACGAATGTTATGTCCGACATGGCGATGAACTTGTGGAAGCTGTGCTCCTGCATTTCACCTATGCCCAGGCGGCGATTCGACAATTCTATGAGAGCTGCGAGAGAAATCGGGAGCAGTGCATCAAACAGTTGTGTGGCCACATAATCAACGGTACACGTAATGGACACACACATGCACCACTCCTGTACCAAATGCACAAAGCCTACGCGGATGTGCAGCCATCGTGGAGTGTGATCAAAGAACTCAACTGGTCAGCATTGGTGGAGAGCAAGAACAATGAGACACTAGATGTGGCAACAGCCACTGAACTGAGCACAGATGTCCTGCAAATGCGTACACTGGTGAGACGCATCTTTCGCCTGGCCACAGTGGAGGACATGAGAATCGCACTGCAGCGTTCAATGCATCACATTGGCTACGAATTGTGGCTGCAATTGTTTCGTGAGCCCAAGGAGAGTATTTTGTATATGCGCTGTTATCTACTGCGCCAAATGATCTGTGATCTGCTGGTGGAGGGCATCTCCGGCTCCTCCGTGGTGGCCAGTGCCACTGCAAGATTTGTGCACAACATTTACCGATTTGTGGCCTATGGCAAAAGTGGCAATTTATCGCGTTTATTGCGCTCCTTGATGCATGTCCGTTTTGCCAATGCTCTTGGCAGCTATTTGCAATCCTACTGGACACAACAGTTGCCGCACTTGCAACTAGATGACATACAGTTGGCAGATGAGGCGCCAATTGTTGATCTTTCCTTGGATGAGATGCTCTTCCTCACACACTTGATGCTCATGCCCAAGTCACCATGTCGCACCCAATTTATCGAAGAATTGCGCACAATGCCGCTATTCAATCGTTTGCTGGAAATACTCAATAAAGTTGCCTACGTTTATAGTTAACAAATGCTGTATTTATCTTCTATATATATATATCTATATCTATTGTTTAATCTTTTGGCAAATATTCATGTTTGCCACCAACAATTTTAACAACTTTTTCTCCCTTTTCGGCGAGTATCTCTTCAATGTTTCGCTTGCCATTGAGATCCGTGAACCAATTCAAATTGTCCGCAATTAAATGATGATTTTGGCAACCCTTGCAGGTGACAATAACCACACCACGATTGTACGCCACCTTTGAAATGGTCTCCATGTTTCGACCCTGGCACACCTTGCATGTATAAATCAGCTGCATCTTCGTCTCCAGCTCAGCCAATGGAATCCTATTGCTAACCTCGCGATTTGGTGCATCCTGCTGTAACGGAGATTGGCATTAAATAAGCCGCACTTGTTTAAATTGTAGTTAATACTTACTATTTCTGTTTTGCACTTGTTGTCGCTGAAACGTTGCACGCACATGTGTTTGTTGTTTAATATTGTTGTTGCTGTTGTCAGCAAGTGGTATTGACGTTGTGCATTATAGAAACTCCGTGTTGTCGGAGTTATGGTCAGTCTGCCCAGACTGGCATATAATTTGTACATTTGTTTCAAGGCGCTCATTTTGTTAACGTTTTGTTTACAAAACTATGAAACGGACAAAAATCTATCGATAATATTACACAACAACCGATAGTAAGTCGATGATGTTACAGTCGACAGTTCTGATGAAATGTCTTTGTGAGCAATCGATAACAATTCGATAAAAGACGCTGCGTTGCTGAATTTAAATTTTAGGTCATTACTTTGCATTCAAAGTGGAAAAAATTCTAACAAAAACTCCTCAAAGTTTTTAAAAATTCTAGTTTCAAAATTTATAAATTGTCTACAAATGGTATACAATTTTTAAGTTACCATTTTTGGCATTGTACCCAAAGTGGTGCATGCCGCAGATCGGACTTTGCATGGTGGCAACCTTGTGGGCCAAAACAGTATTTCTCCACCAGTGCTGCCAACCTTTAAGAGAAAACAAATATTTAATTGATGGATGTCAATTTAGCCGAGACAAAAACCCTAAGGGGTTATTACTGTTAGATTTAAAATTAGTTTTTCAAATTTTCAAATTGCCTTAAAAAGTTAATTAATTAACAATTGAAAGAGAATTTAAAATTCGAAATTCAATAAAATTATGGTAAGAATTTTAAAAATGGTTTGAAGTTCGTCCGCCTTCGGGAAGAGAAGTTACAAAACATAAACTGAAAAAAAAAAAAAATATATGAAAAAATCTAGAAAATTCCAACAAAAATTATGCAAAAATTTAAAAAATTCTAGCTCAAAAAAAAATTTAATTTAGTTGAATTTTCGTAGTTGCAACTAAATTTTATTTTCAACTATGTTAGAAAAAAGTTGCCAGATCCGGGGAATTCAGTAGGGTGGCAACCTTTAAATTAGAAAGAGTTGCCCGATCGGGGAATTCAGTAGGGTGGCAGCCCAATGAAGGGACGCCGCGTTCTAACGGTGCTTTCTTTTTCTTTGTCGACACAAATTGAACAAATTTGATTTCGACAGATCGAATGAGAAGAGAGATATATAATCTATTAAATATAAAATGGCCGAAACAAAAAAAATTCCATATATTTTGGATGGAGGCATCTTCAAAATAAAAAAACGAAACTGCGACCGTGTTTTCGTCGAATGTGTGTACTGCCCGCCAAATCGGATTTTTCGCGGGGACCTCAGATATGGCACAGGCAATTTTCACCAGCACATCAAAGTAAGTAAGCCTTCTTAGGCCTCCCAGGCCTCCTTCCCCAGGAAGTTAAGAACGAATTAACTATAATTGAAACATTTAAAATTTGCAGCGACGTCATCCATATTTGATGAGCAAGGTGCGATCACCTAAAACAGGCAAAGGAAAAAAACGCGGCCAAAAAAAAAAAGTCAGCTTGGAAGAGGAGTTTGAGAAGTTGGACGGCGGCGAAGTCATCTTCGACGACGACGTGTTTAATAGTTGATGCGCACCTGATGAGCACAACCTGAATCTAAAGTGTAAGCAATATAACAAAGGTATCATTTGGATTATCATCTTTGCCTATTGTATTTTGCTTAATATTATTCTAATTTCTTAAATCGCAGCTTCAAATACAACGTATATTATTTATCAACCAAAAATATCTGTACAATGTCTGAGAAATTGATCTACACGGAAGATGTGAATTCCAATGAGCCACTTGCTGCCGCCATTTTGAAACTGAACGATCATTGTCTAGAGCATATACTCGAAAAATTATCGCTAATTGATCGCATTCGATTTGCACGCACCTGTTTCCGTTTTCGCAACATTTATGAGGCAATGTTCCCGACGTTGGTAACAGACATTAGATTTGAATTATTTGAAGAAATGACTGCATGTGAATTGCGTGATTTTTTTCAACTTTCCGGACACAATGTTAGATCGATACACGGTACTATACCAGAACGTCACTGTAATTTCGTGTGCGAATTTCTTGGCGAGTACTGTAAGAATTTAAAGTCAATGAGAATCAGGTTTAACAAATTAACAACGAATATGTTAAAAAGGATTGCAAAAAATTGAAATAGTCTTACACGTCTTCAATTATTTCAATGCGATCTCAATAGTGAGAATCTGCAAACGTTCGAGCATTTGAGTCAGTTGAAAGGCTTGGTACTTGACATAGATATTAGTGCTGCAGAACGTTTGAATTGTTTGCCAAAGTCTATTGAGTTACTTTTCCTATCAATCCGGAATAATATACGGCCCTTGGAATTGTTGAGCACAATATTTCGCAGGCTACCGCTGCTTAATGAATTGATCATTCCACATTATAGTCTCGCATCTCCATGTCTCGAGCAGCTGATTAACGACAAATGCTGTGAATCCTTGGAGTCCCTCCATATTGACCTCGACGATCAAGTGATTGATGAATATATACATATTGCCAGGCTGCCAAGACTTAAGAAACTGACATTGAGCAAATCCAGTGGTAATGCAAATGTGATGCATCCAATGCTAATAAAATCGCTGGTGGAGCATAAGTCCAAGCAGTTGGAACATTTTCAAATACATTCATTTTATTCAAATGATATCGATTTTGAGATCCTTCAGGACATTGAAAAGCTGATCGCATTGCAAACGCTGATTTTGAGTAGAACGCGTATGATCACCGATCATGGATTAGAGGCACTATTTACCTTGCAAAATTTGACAAATATTAATATCAGTGTTAGTACGCAAATCACTGACAATGGTGTTCTTCGACTGATACTTGCCTGTCCCAAACTGCAAGTATTATATCTATTAGCTTGTGACCAACTCACGGACAAGCCAATTTTTGATATTGTTTTGAATTTACAAAACAATCCACACAATCGTCCGCTTCCAATATGCCTGCAACCAATATCAATGCATCTACACTACTAAATCCTGCTGTGGCTGCTAAGAATATTATCCATGTAATATCTAGAGAGAGATTCAAATTTCTAGAAAATTAAAATTCATTCAAAAATTATTTCCTGCAATTTTATAGCTTTTAAAAAATTATCTTCTTTTAATTCAATAAATTCACTCAACCCTTTTTTTTTCATTTTTATTAACGCTTAAAAAAAAATTTAGTCTTATTCATAGCTTAAGGCATCGAGCTATAGTTTTAATCTTGTTTGTATGTAGTATCGTGTAGGAACTTTTAATAAATAAATAAATAAATTAATTTCTCAAACACACATAAATATTAGTATAAGCAATATAGACAATAAAGACTTGTCTTTTGTGCGCATTTGGAATTAATAAACTTAGAAAAAAAAACACGTGGGAAAGGTTACAGTCGAGATCCCTGACTATGGGATACCCGTTACTTATTTCAAAATATATGAAAGAACTTTAAAGAAATTGCTACCTAAAAAAATTAAATTTCGGACATTTTTGAATCTTTTAAATACTTCCATAAATAGAACCATATAGCTACTAAGCTGGAATTCATACTCAACACTCGCAACATTTTATGACAACAGTTCGACATTTTATGATGAATTTAATTTGGTAGTTTTCAATTTTAAATTTCTTTGGATTTGTCATAGTTGCTTTTTAAGCAGTCTTTTTTTTTTTGTAATGTTCAAGGCGCGCGCTAGACGTTCAAACTATTGATATTCAGAGATTTAAGGTTGCCACACCGATTATAGGTTCAAAGCTGCCACCCTGTTTATGGTTAGCTTTGCAGCTATGCAAAATTTCAGCTTTTTTTCGGATGCTTTCCAGCCAGAAACAGCTATTTTTTCCACTAAAACGTTGTCAGCACTGCTTATTGTAAACATCTCTAGTGTTAGTAAACACTTTTCGAAACTGTGTGAAATTGTTGAAATTGTAAGCAATAACAAATTATATAAATCTCGAACATAAAATGGCAACACGTGTTGTGGCAACAGCAACGGTGCGCGCTGTTACTGGACGCAAATTAATAGCGACACGAGCCGCATTAACGCTGGTAAGTGCCACCAATATATTGTGATGAAATACGCATATGTGATGAAGTAACAGCCAAAAAGTTGCATTCAATATATATGTGTATATATGTGTGTATATTGTTGTTTACAATTTGTTTTGTTATCTTTTTGGGCAGACACCAGCTGCAGTGCAACGGATCAAATCACTGCTCCAGGATAAGCCCGGTGTTGTAAGTATGCAATAAATTGTATTTCGTTCAGTTTGGCTCACATTGAGACTTGTCTGCAGATCGGTCTTAAGGTTGGTGTGCGTCAACGAGGATGCAATGGACTCTCCTACACACTCGACTATGCCAACAGCAAAGGTAACAGCAGATAATTATTTAATATTCGTTTACTAGCTTATATTGCTCACTCACTCTGATTGTATGTGTGTCATTTGTCCAAACAGATAAAATGGACGAGGAAGTGTTGCAGGACGGCATCAAGGTGTTTATTGACAAGAAGGCGCAACTATCTTTGCTAGGCAAGTGCAGCTCATTACATAATTTCAATTGCTTCCAGAACAATACCCTGTAACAGGCATACATTCATTTTCTTCAATAACATACAGTGGGAGACGTAGCCGATCGTATTGATAATTGTGTTGAGGTGCCTCAGAAAGTGAAACCAACTGAAAATCTCCCAAATCTCCATACATTTTTGGGAGAAAACAACTGATCTCCCAAATCTCCATTCATTTTTTTTTACTAAATGTCTCTCAAATCTCAATACATTTTTGGGAGGTTTTCAGTTGGTTTCGATTTCTGTAGCAACCCTGATAAAGTTCGATTGTGAGAAGAATCAAAAACAGCGGGTGGATTGAAGTCTGGCCTATTTTTATTTTATTTTTTATTTATTTTTTTTTTATTTATTTATTTATTTTTATTTATTTTGGTTTTTCACTTTACTAGACAAGGAAAAAAAATGCACATACAATTTTGAAAAAAAAAAATGCTTTATCTGGTGTTTTCCAGAAATCTCTAGAGATTTTGAAGAGAAATGTTTTTGAAAACGACCGTTCAAAATTTTGGTGTTCCTAAACTGTAGAAATTTAATATTCTTGAACATATTTTTTTTTTTTTTTTTTGCATTTTTATTCAATTTTAAATCTTTCGAGAATTTTGTAGACATTTAAAAGCAAGTGTTTCTTGTTTTCAGGAGCAACAACAATTGCTTTTGGGTTTCTATAGGAGATTTGTAGAACCTGAATATATTTTAGTACCTTATTATCCTTAAAACTAGTTCAATATGATTTTGTTCTGTTAATTTTTTTGTATAATAGAAATAGGCAAACAATTTTAATTGAGAGATTGATTTTTTAATTAAATGTAAATTAAATTAATAGACGTTTAGGTTAAAAAAAATTTTAGTTAGAGATACTGTGAAATTAACTAAAAATTTAAAAGTGAACCAAATATTAATAAATCACTATAATACATCGTCTTGCTATTTTCTAATGAACTAGGAAAGTTTTTTGTATGCCAAATTTTTTTTAAATATTTGTTATATATAATAAATAATAATATAAAAATAATTATTGTATAGACTGGTACAGGGTATATCAACTTTTCGACCTGCTAATATTGATAATTTATGTTTTTCGTGCAGGAACCGAAATGGATTTTGTGGAATCGAAACTGTCGAGCGAGTTCGTGTTCAACAATCCGAACATTAAGGGCACCTGTGGTTGCGGCGAATCGTTCAGCATGTAGAGAGATGAGTCCAGTGCCATGATCTCTACAGAACCGCACCCGCCTCGCAAAAATATATGAAAATTACCTAAATTATCTAAGTTTATTTGTTATTTGCGAATTATGGGCAATTGTTGATACATCTCGCTAAACATATTCAATCAACGTTTTAAGGTGCTTCCTCAAACAAAGTGTGTTTTGCCACAAGCAATTGTACTACAAAAAAAATGGAAAAAAATGATGGATATAAATATGCTTAAGATTGGTTTTTTTTTTTTATTGTAGTTACATTTTAGTCATACAATTTAATAGCAATCGGTCTGCAAATGACTCAACTTGACTCTGTTCTTAGGTTATTGTTAAAATAACATTATGCGTATATATGTATTAGCATGTATATAGTTCAAATATTAAAATTAAATATGTTAAAGCAATTGTGTGTCTTTAGCTTTATTGA
This sequence comes from Drosophila phalerata, assembly GCA_951394115.2. Taxonomy (NCBI): domain Eukaryota; kingdom Metazoa; phylum Arthropoda; class Insecta; order Diptera; family Drosophilidae; genus Drosophila; species Drosophila phalerata. The sequence continues at coordinate 24,840,125 of OX596006.1, read as the reverse complement.
AATACAGCAAAAAAAAAAAAAAATGAAAATCTGTAATCAACTTAAAAGTTGATTAATGTTCTTATTGAAGTTATTCTAATTTCCCAAAGTCGACAATCTATGTCTCGAATATAAATAATTAGAATTATTAAATATTCCACTGACAATCTGTTAGACTTGATTTTAAAACAGAGAAGAGAAAATATTTAATTTAGTTTGTATAAAATTAAACCCAGTTCTATTTAGCGTTCCTCGATTCAAACCAAAATCGTATCGTCCTTAATTCCCCTGTTCCTGTTACCGAAAAGTCAATTTTGTTTTCTTTTTAAGGACACACACACACTGCAATGGCTATTTCTTTAATACACATATCTATACAATTTACGAGCTATACAAATAAATTATAGGCCTATTAAATTAGTTTAAAAAAAAATAAGAAAGATGATTGCCATTTAGCGCTGCTGCAGTCCATGGATGCCAAACTCCTCGTAATCGTCTCGGGTGTAAATGAACTCATCAAAGTTTGGACTGGTGGCGACTTCCCGGCCGCCATACCAAGCGTATCGCACCGGATCCTCGGGACAAATGAGGGATACCTCCAGATCATCGGGTACCAGAGCACGCAGGTCACGTTTGAGGCGTGGCAAGAAGCCGGGAAACTGTGAACTGCCGCCCACAATAAGAATATTAAGCAGGAGCTCGCGATGCGCCTCCCAGGGACACGATTGGAGTGCATCCGCAACGGCCTCTGGTATGCCCACCTGTGATATGCCAATATCCGAGGGATTGAAGAGGACCTCGGGTACAGTGAAACGTTCATTGCACAATGGCACCATTTGTTGTTGCTCCTCATCCTCACGCGGCTGGCCAGGCACACGTATGTAGCCACGCTTCACAGTGGTAAAATCGGGCAGGACATAATCCACGGCGACATCTCTTCTCCGTTTCTCGTTGTGATGCACACTCATCATGTCCTTAAAGTCCTCGGCTACGTAGCAAACATCCTCCTTGATTTGATTCACCACATGACTCTCGTCCATGACATTTAGATGGCGATAGGAGATGAGTTCTTTTAGGTGATTCGTTAACGCCTTGCCGCCCACATCAATCCTCCTGATCCCCTCGAGCACTCGTCGTCCCAGCACAAAGGGAACTATGTGCGTGAAACTATAGCCAACATCGATAATGATGCAGTTGAGATTTTGCATTGTGGTGCGCTCCTCACTGTCAGCCACATAATTGAAGGCAGCCAGATCGGCAGCTGTTGCCTTATACATTCCCGCCACACGATACTCCTCGAACAGCATCTCGAGCATTGCCTCCTGGACGCTCTGGAAGTTCATTTGTGGCTCTGTGATGACAATATTGCGATTCTCCAGCGTACAGCCGATGCCCTCCTTGCTGAATATGTAATCCCATACCGTCTTCTGCGTATCCCAATTGAGCAGATATCCACGCTGGAAGGCCAGGATGTAAAAGAGCGCGGATGTGTCGCGACATTCCTCAATTTGATTACCCACAAATGCCCGGCGTCTTTCGCTCTTCGCCTTCATTATGCAGTTGGGCACCACTTGCGGCTCCTCCTGTGTGGCGAGTCCCACCTTGGCTGTGTACGCACCATTGTCAAGCACAACCACAGCCATTCGACAAATTCTATAAAGTTTTTTTTTTGTTTTTTTTTGGATTTATGAATCTGTTTTCTGCACAACGTTGCCACACGGTAAAAAAAAGACGACAGTTCATTTGAACGTCTGGCCAACTTGAGAACTGATCTAGATCATTGTTCAGTGCCTTTTTTTAATCATGTTACTACTCTAAATTTGGAATTAATTTAATCTTATATCGAATTAAAAATTTTTACCAAATTTCACATTTTATTGCTAACTTAATGCTTGATGAACTTAAAATAAGTTCACATTTAAATGGCGCGGCGATTTGCATCATTGTAAAGACCACACATAGGTGGCGTATTGGAAAGCGAGCAGCGCAAAAACAGTGGTAAAAACTGTTAGATTTAAAATTTGTTTTTCAAATTTTCAAATTGCCTTAAAAAGTTAATTAATTAACAATTGAAAGAGAATTTAAAATTCGATATTCAATAAAAATATGGTAAGAATTTTAAAAATGGTTTGAAGTTCGTCCGCCTTCGGGAAGAGAAGTTACAAAACATAAACTGAAAAAAAAAAAAAATATATATGAAAAAATCTAGAAAATTCCAACAAAAATTATGCAAAAATTTAAAAAATTGTAGCGCAAAAAAAAAAATTTCAATTTAGTTGAATTTTCGTTGCGACTAAATTTTATTTTCAACTGTTAGAAAAAAGTTGCCAGATCCGGGAAATTCAGTAGGGTGGCAACCTTTAAATTAGAAAAAGTTGCCAGATCGGGGAATACAGTAGGGTGGCAGCCCCATGTGCGTGTGCGAGTGCGAGATAAAGAATCCCATTTTTTTACGTTACGCGGTGTGCGGCGGCCAGGCGGCGCTTCTTTGCGCTTGTTAAAATAATTTTTTTTATAGATTTTCGTAGCATTAGCGTCTTCAAATGAATTAAAGTGTAAACAGTGCTAGTGTGTGTGTGTGTTAATATGCCTTGTGTACTTGTGAATTTGTAGTAAAAATGCGCCAAAAGCAAACATCGGCTTCAGTTCAACAACAACAACGAAACACAAGTGCGTGCTGCACAGCAACAACAACAACAACAATACAAAGCTAGTGCCAAAATTAGCCGGCATAGTCAGAGAGCACTTGTTTGAGTTCTCATCCCGCTTATCGCTTGCGCCAAAAAAAAAAAAAAAAAACAAAATAATTACAAAAAGAAACGAACATAAAAAAACGAATCGAATTAAATCGGAGCAACAGGCGGCAAAGCAACAAGTCCAGGCGAAAGAAGAAGCAGCAGTAACAGAAGCAGAAGCAGTGCGTACAACAACAATGATGTACACATGACAACAACATCGTTGAGCATCAGCATCCTATATGTGCGTGTGCGTGTGCGAGTGTATGTGTATGGTGTATGTGACTTCATTTGCAAGACGCCTGAAACATGCGTAGACCGTCCGCGTGGAGTCGCAATCATTATTTTGTGATTGGACTGCTGCTGGGCCTGGTGCTCAGTCGCTATATACCGCAGGACATTTGGGAGCTGGTGCAGCAGGAGGAATGTCCACAGGAGGCGGCCGAAAATCTATTTATCGAACGCTTTGGCCAGGATTTTGAGCCACATCTGAATTTGATCAATAAGCCGCTGGCGGCCAAAAAGCCGGTAAGCAGTACTAAATTCAAAGCAGTATTTAATACTCAATTCAAGCAGTATCCCCATCTCACTTCAATTTCGCAGTCACAATCTTTTCACTGCTTTTCACTGTTTTTGCACGTGGGTCACTCACCAATCAGAAATCAGAGATCAGTAATCGAAGAGAGTGCGAGAGCAATTGTCATTATACAAATGCAAATGCAAATGTGTATGTGTGTTGAGTGTGTCTGAGTGTCTGTTTGTATTGGTGCACATGGCTCATTATATGAAGCAATTTATTGACCTTCTGGCTTATCGTATTTCGCTTTCGTACTTCGCCTTTCCTCATTTTGGGTGGGAAATAAACTTGTGTGTGTGTGTTTGTTTTTTTAATGTACATATATAAAGTTAGTCAAGCAAGTGTTTGGACAAAATACAAAATATTCGCAAATTTAATATTGAAAAAAAAATGGTATTCTATTTTGTTTGTCTTATCTATTAATTATAAAAATAGTTTCTTGTCAAAATAATTACTTGACTAACTGTACACATACATACATATATGTTTGTACAAATGTATAACGATCGTCAGTGCAGACGTCATTTTTCTTTCAATTGCTGTTATCATGGCCTACGTTTGTACATTATGACTTAGCCAGCGGAAGACGTGCAAGATTTTAACCTAACTGCAAGTCCAATGGCCAAATCACAACAACAATAAGAACAACAGCAGCAACAACAACAATAATAATCATTGCTGGTCGCTTCTAGACAATTAGCACCTGGCAGTAATTTTAACCATACATCTCACAGTTTGACAGTCAGTGTTAATGTTACTGTTAGCTGTTAACAGTTTGATGGCAATTGATACATTGTCAACAGTTACATTTTAATGCGATTTAAGATATGTGCGAATTTTTGCTTCGCTTGCAAAAAAACTTGATCCACAATAAAAAAAAATATTATATTCAGAAAAAAAAAAAAAAAAAAAAAAAACAGAAAACTACTTATAAAACAGGCGATGAACAAAAATTCCACTGGCGCGCGCATAAATTACAATTAAATAAATAAACGCATTTCAATTATAAACCAGAGTCAAGTAAATATAACGTTAGCTGATCATGCATCATGCCACACTTTAATAAATATCCACATACATGCATGCATACATATGTATGTGTGTACTTAGGCCACCATAAATTGAACGCTGCAAAATTTATTGAATTAAATACGAGTAAACATGAAAAGTATCCATCCAATTTCAATTAAATATTGATATACCCTACTTCTTATATTATTATTATTTTTTTTTTTTCCGAATTTCCCTTAGATCCTGGCAAACTTTAAGCTGGAATGAAATAATATATATATTTTAACTACATTCGGAATGGCATTCTACAAATATTTAGGAACTTTTGCACTTAATAGCCTTGAATTGGTCCTTTTTTCCATATATCATGCTGCTTATTATCCAGAAATAGCTGAAATGAGACACACATTAAAAAATTAATAATATATATATTATTTAATTTTGAATATTCATGATCTATATCATATATTATCTAGAAATAAACTGAAATAAAAACACTAAATATAATTAAATCATTTTGAGCTTTAAACTTGAAAAATTATAAATATATTATGATGTTTTACATATTTCTGATCAATTCATTCATTATATAAGCAATTTCAATCCAACTCAACAAATATGCAATTAAAGGGTATACAATCGATCGATACCCTAAAAATATCAATTTATTTATTGTTCCTTTTTTCACCTCATGCGATTTGCGTTTTGTTTGTCTCTCGCTTTTTATTCAGTTAACAATGCAAACGTTGGCGTTTTAATTAATTAAATAAAGAACAAAAAAAATACAACAAATTTTTTTAATAACTTGATAAATTTGGTGTTGGAGTTCTCCACTACAGATAATGCATATCGTCCAATTGGATTTAAGTTTTCGTGGCATTTTAACCATAAAACGAACAACAGTCGAGTTAAGCTAATCATGGATTTGGCAAATGATTGTCCATCAAATTAATGTGGCATCAATTCAATTGGCATTGCCAATTCGTTAACAACAAGTAAAGTTAACGCCACAGTTGTTAACAAATTGCAATTTATTTAGATTTACGATTTTTATTGATGTGAACGGCATCTATCAAGAACAAGGCGGTACCCTCGACTGTAGTATACCCTGTGCCCAAATACTCTGCACTAAAAGTTGATTTTCGACCGATTATTCCTATGGCAGCTATATGATATATTTAACTGATTTTAACCAAATGCATATTCTGTCAGTATGGTTAAGAATTCTCAAAAAACAAAAAACTTTTTCATACTAAAGCTAAATTTTCGACCTATGATTCCTATGACAGCTATATGATATATCGGTCCAAACAAAAAATAAAAAAAAAACTTGATCTCTAACTTTTATAGTCTCTGAGATCGACGCGTTCAAACAGACGGACAGATGGACAGACGGACAGATGGACATGGGGTCTGCCACGTCTCCTTCTGCCTGTTACATACATTCTAACAAACACATTGTACCCTTTATTTTGTTCATTTTTAATGGACACAGGGTATACAAAATATCTTAAAATTAAATTAAAATGGAGATGAGATAAAGGAATTGGTAGATTTGGTAACAAAAGAGGTAAAAAAAAGTGTTGCCAAGTAGTTTTTTGTAGTAACAGGTTTGCTTTTAAGATGTATTATCTATCGTTTATCGATTTAATCAACAGTATAATCAATTGAACTATATGGGTTATCCTGAAATTTACCTTGCAATTGCTTATCGATAAATCATTGTTGGCTCGAAAACTCGTTATCGGTAACCATTAACGGATATCAATGCAAATGTGCAATGTCTTGGAACCACCAGTTGTGTGTAATTAAATTCGAAAAGTAGTTTCAGTCATCTGGTCAATGCTGAAAATGTTTAGACTTTAACGATGATTTGCGTTTCGTGTGGCAACAACTACCGATGCTTAAAATTAATGTTTTTATACTTTTATTATTTCAACTTTATGGGCCACTGTGTATTTTAATGGTGTGTGTGTCTGTGTGTTTTTAATGTGCGTAAGTTACTTACTTTAAAAATGTACGATAGAGTAACAGAGTAAGACAGAGACAGAGACAGAGACAGAGACAGAGACAGAGATAGAGATAATATATATATTTGAAACTCGTTCGTAGACCAAAAAAAAAATTGAGCAAAAAGTCGTTTTCCATTCACTTAATAAATGACAATAACTGAGTTTACTTAACGCGCAACATTGTTAATGCTGTTGTTGTAGCCTAAGTAAACACACATTGAGTGTGTGTAGATGTGTGTGAGTGTGTGTCTGTGTGTATACTGACTAAGTGCCCGGCGACACAGTAAAACAAAAAGAAGACAAGCAAAATAAAATGGGAAAAATAAAGTGAAATCATAGCTGTCGGATCAGCACTTTAAACTCTGACCCGACATAACACAATATCTTGGATGTTGCGACGGAATCCGAAACGAATCCCATTCTAAAACAGTTGAGCTTCTCTATACCGTAAACTTCTATACATACAATGAAGCTCTCCCAATTTTTAAATTGATTTAAATTAAAAAGGAAATGCTGAAGACAAATTTTATAGAAAAAAAATAGAATATTCGAATGTTTTTTTTTTTTTAATTTAATCTTAAATTTGTTGCCGACTGTTTTTTGTCGAAATAGATACAAAATAATTGAGTAACAATACTTTGATTTTTTAATGAAGGGTTAACTTTTTGGTTGTTTCTAGATAAAGCCTCGTTTTCTTCTTCTATCGAGCGATTGGAAATCATGTAACATTATGAAAAATGTATTTTTGAAAATTACCGCCTTATGTTGAAATAATGACAACCTATAACATATCCACACTTTCTATTGAAATTACACTTAACTAAAATGACTTTAATAGTTTTGTGTAACAATTTTTGGCCAATCACGGTGATTAAGATTGAGTTTGTAGTTTATCAGCACGAGAAACACGGACAATGCCGGCTTAAACCAGCTAGTACTATAACAAAATGCTAACTGATTGATCGACCTAGTAACTATGCCGGCATAACTCAGATAAAAATCAAAAACTACAAAAACAGAAACAAAATTCAATTCCTTTTATATACTTTATTTTTTTTTTTGCTAAATTTTGGTCAAATAAATATGGTAAATTGTATTCGTCTGATCACACGGCATATGTGCATGATAATGCGTCAAAATTTTGCCAAAAGTTGTGAACAAAAACTAAACGATCAAATTAATATGGAGCTAAAGGCGTGTCATCAATATCTGGCTATGGTAAGGGGGCAATTAAATGGTTTAAAGTTGCAGCATTAATTTTAATATTCTTTCTGTATTTTGCCAACTGTAATAGGCCTTTCATTTCGACCGGGCCGACGTTAGTTCTCCAGGTATCTTTGGCTTTTTTTTGAAGGCCAGCGCCGAGGAGCGTGAACATGCCGAAAAAATAATGAAATATATGAATAAACGTGGTGGGCTTATTAAACTTATTGCTGTTCCGGAACCTGTGCCCTGCTTTCCGGATAGTTTGTCGGCGCTTAAACATGCACTGCAAATGGAATTGGAGGTTAATCAACATTTATTGGATGTCCATGCATTGGCTAACAAAGAAAATGATCCAAATCTTTGCGATTTTATTGAGGCCAACTTTCTGCAGGAGCAAGTCGATGGCCAGAAGGTTTTGGCCGACTATATCCGGCAATTGGAGAGGGCTCAGGATGATCTTGGGGATTATCTATTTGATAAGTATATGCTCAATGGGGGCATGCATGGCAATGGTCATGCCAAATAGATAGAAAAAGAGCTGTATTACCCGTTCAGTTTTGTTGCCTCAATAAATGCACGACAATTGTGTTAGCTCCATGACAGTTTCAATTCATAACTTGTACTACTTATCAGACCTGTCCATGGAGCACACACGTTGTCTAAAAATAAAACCACTTCTTATCAATTAGTACTACACATAATATATGGAAAGTACGCTCAACGTTTAGCATTGACAAGCGAAGACTCCGAAGAGGTTCAGTAAAAATGCGATACGATTGTCATGCTGTCAGTAGATCAACTGGTCAACTGATCAACTGATCAGCTGATCAACCGATAAGCATAGAAACAGTCACAGGATCTATAAAATTACAGTCTCTTATATTAGATAATGCCACATCATGAAACAATCTACTTGATTAAGAAGAACTTTGTTTGACTTAAATACAAACTTATTCGAAAAAGATCTTACCTAAGCTATTTTAAATAGTTAAGAGAAGTAAAGCTTTATCAACAATTTTGTCATATAACCGATTCTACATTCAGTTTGAGTCAATTTATATTTTCATCCAATTAATTCTCAACCTTAATTGAGATATCAGTTAACTTCCATTTGCTAACAATTCAAGGATGAAAGGGAGCTTCAAAGTTGTAGTTAGCTTGAAGTCATTATTTAAGCTAAACTGAGAGATCTCTTGATTGAATTTAATTATTCTCAAGTCTTAATGAAAGTGGAATTAGAAGCTACAAAGCTTTTTACATAACAATTGGGGTGAAAAGGAGCTTTTAAGATTGCTTGAACGCTTACATTTATCAGTCTATCTATGATCAATGATCTTCTGTTTGATCTATTAGGTAGTTCTTTCTACTCTCTCTCTCTCTCTAAACAATTTAAAATTGCAAATATCTTTGAAGATAACAAGAAACTTTAAAGCTGTAACACTTTCTGATAAGTCTTCCATTTAATTTGTAATTTTTTAAAGTTATATCTATCAACTTCCTGTCGTCTTTTCACTTCACTATTCAAAGAGGAAAGCAGCTTTAAAGATGCGTCAAATGTGTGCTTATCGTTCGATGTATGTCAAGCACAGTATACGTATGTATGTATATGTCAAGAGCTTTGATCGTCTAGTCATAAAAAGACATAGTTGATATACTTCTGATTTAGATAGAACTCACCCAGACGCAATAACTAAGTAAGTGAGTCTATTGAGCAGCTTTAGCTGTTGCCTTAATTGAAAAGCGCGTCGCATTTCCGGCTTAAGGCCCACATACTTACGAATATATGTATATACATATTTATAGATCTATATATAAGTGGATATATGTCTATGTGAACTTGTGTGTGTGTGTGTGTGAGTGCACAACAGCGCTCTCAATTAATTGTCATAAGCGCGAGACTAAGTCGACCCAGCGATCCACCGTTCATAGCTGAACCACCAACCGGCAAAGCTTCACCACCACCATCACCTCCACCACCATTCCCTGCAACAATATGTGGCAAACAAACTCGTAGTCACCGCCTGCGCACTTGTTTCAATTAAGATTTGTCAAATCCAATGCAATGCCACAGTGTCTACTTTGTGCCCGATTGAAAACGAACTGAGATTGGGACACATGCATTATATATCATTCCATTTACCCCGTACTTAACTATCTATATCCATACATATCATGTATAATATGCCCATTATAATCTGTTGCACTTGTTCGATGCTTAGATGTAGGCTAAATTGAAACTAAAAGCATTAAAATGCACTCAAATCAGTCCAATCATTTGATTGAAATTGATTAATTTTAATTGTTTGTGGTGTATTGTATTGAGGATCAATTTACGCAGCTTCACAGCTCTTTGATGAATTGCAAATAATTTCAAAAAGCAAACGAATGCAGTCGAATTATTTAAAGCATTCAAATCATTTGATTAGAATTGATTTACTTCATTTATTTGCGCTGTATTATTGAAAATCAATTTACACAGCTTTACAGCTCTTTGATGAGACGCAAATAATTCGAATACATTCGAATACATGTGAATTTATTTGAAATAGTTGAAATTTTAATAAACTATTGCAACTGAATACTTTGAAATATTTGTAATGTTAAGCGTAACTATCTTAGCAAAAACTTGTTAAAACTCATATAATTGCTGAAGTAAAATGAATACATTCAAGTTATTTGAAACATTTGACTGCAACTGAAGTACTTGGAACTTATCTCCAAATACTATTGAAAACACTTGCAAAGGAATAAACTTAACAATCTAATAAAAGTGTGACATATTACAAAACATTCCTGAAAACAAATGTATTCGAAATACACTATAAAGAGAAATATTGTGCAATCCCAATAAATACGAGCATATTTATATGTATGTATTCATATGCATAAATATTTATAATTTTCAAGCCATTGTATACTTCATATTACGTGACACAGAAAAATTAAATTAGATATTGAAATTGCATCTATATCTAAATAATTCAGACCATCTGCGGTCTTTTGAGGTATTCGGCCTTTGGGCTTTTGCCTTTTGCTGAAAGAGCACCCAAAGTAGCCGCCATATAAATGGGCCATATACGAGGTGCTCGTGGCAAAAGTTATCTCTAGATTTATTACACCAAAATGCCGACCAGAAACTGTAACTGAACGCGAACCTGAACCAGAACCAGAACTCGTAGCCATTTGCCAGGCCATATAATCAGTCAACTTGAACCATGGTTTGAGTCATCATTCAAGTGTGAGTGTTATTTGAATGAAGGGGACTGCAAAATGTTAATTGTATACCAGGTGGATCGCTCAATTGAAAGGTGGGTCAAACTATTCGATGGCCAACTGAACAAATAAATATAACATAACCCAATATCAATGTTTAATTAAAATTTTCTTAAATGGAAATTCAAATATTCATCGTTGCCCTTTGTCGTTGTCATTGGTGACGTTGCCTCGCTTTTGATAAGACCACAAAATTTGTTGTTTTTTTTTTATTTTTATTTTCGGCTACTGATAAGATGGCTAACACTTGGAAGGGGGGAAATATATGACATTTTGTTGTAAATTCAGTTTTGTTAGTTTGTTTTGCACCCACAAAACTATCAATTGAAATTATACGTATTCGTGAGTTGCTCATCGTAACGTTTTTCACTTCCTCTTACGTCACAAGGTTGCCGGGGCTTCAAGTCATTGTCTTATCAATTTCCAACAATTTCTAAGAACAAATCAAATTCAATGAGATTGCACAGCCACGTGCTGCGAATAAACCTACGCATCTGCATTAATATATAATCGGTATGGTTTTTGAACGTATTTCGTTTCAAATTCACAACTGGTTAAAGCGCTGACTTCGTTATGTGCCGAATTTAAGTAGAAGCAATCTATAAAGATGCTTCTTAACTGATTTTACTATTATTTGCCTAGTGCCAAAGTTTTAGTATATAAGAATGTTTTCCCAATTAATTTCCTTTATGATTGATTGGCTTAAGCTCAGATTTTTTTAAAAAAGAGAACGCTGAAACTTAAAATTTCATTCAAAGATCAGTTCAGTTCTAAATTTAGCTTGATGTGTTAATAAAATAGATGAGTGTTTTTTTTTTCCAATCTGTTGATTCACCATCATAATTCATAAGAAACTGCGAAATGCCAAAGCAAATACACTTTTCAGGAATATTGGGCGTGCGTTGTGCATCAGCTTAAAACGATCCAAATTTTGTTCGATTTTGGAAATTCACAGAATTTCAATGCATCATGTTCCAATATACATACACCTAAACACATGCGTCTACATAATTTTGGAAAGTATTTTCATTTAGCAGCCATAAGTAAAAAGAATAGATGGAATCAATATAATGATTCTCCATGGGGAAAAAAGAAACGTAGAGAGGGGGTAATCCATTTGTGGTTTGGCAAATGTTTACCTATTACCTATATTGAGTGTGTGTGTGTGTTTACGTGTGTGTTTGTACAGTGTGTGTTGTGCTTAGATATTTACACTATTAATTGCGTATATGGATGTATCTACGGCGACTGCTGTTGTAGCATGAGGTGCCGTAATTTCAGCACAAGGTCATCTTGGGTTAACGCTAACTCTACAGACGCATCGGCGAGGGGGGGGTTAATAGGGTGCATTGGCCAAGTTATTAGCACGTTGCTTTAAAACTCGACTGTCCCCCCTCTGACAATTAAAAAAAGGAAGGCATAATAAAGTTGCATTGATTTCTCAATCATCACAGCCGAAGGTAAAGGCATTGATCTAGTCATCTTTATACACTTGCACCTTGTTGTACCCTGTACAAGACGTTAACAAAGGGTAAACACTGGTGTTTCCACTTTCGTTACATTAAATTTGAGAAATTAAAAGAATTGGGATTCTTTTTTCTTTACTAGCAAACGGTATATGGGCATTTCCATGATTTACATTTACGTACATTTGTACGTCTTTAAATGAAAAAAAATGTCAAAAATTTAATGCATTTATCAACACTGTTTTTATTAGAACAGACAAGCTTTGAACACTTGGGTTAATTTATGTGGAAATTGTTAAATCAAGTAACTTGCATTCGTTTCCGGAAGGAAATTTTACAAGATGTGAGTTTTTGATCAATTTTAAGATTTTGGTCATGGCGGACCTTTTTTCCGAAAATGCCCATATACAAAATTGAATAATAAAAACTGAATCAGTGTCACTCGAATTCTCAGATTCTAGTTGATAGAACTTCAAATAGAGCAGCAATAGAGAATACTTGTTTCTATGATACTATCAATTGAATTGTATCTTTATCCTAGTCTTGTAACAGGGAAAAGTGTTTCTCTTTTACTCTACTCTTCATATTCTCTAATCTTAATATGTTTAATCAGAACAGCTAACCAATCGAAGAGGTTTCAATAATTTCAAAAACAATTCTTTTTTTGATTTCTTTATTATTTTTGGACAACCTGTGAACAATTATTATAATTTATGGTTTTAAATATGTTACATATTTAGTTTTTCAAAAACTTCAAATTCTATTTTAACTCTGTAATAGTTAAATTTATATAATGTATAAATGTTTTATCAAAAGCTTATTAAAAATATACTCTGTAATTATTTATAGAAGTTTATATAAATGTAAAATATTAATTTAATTTACATATTTAATTTAAATGTCTATACATTTAAAAAAAAAATTAATGATTTTATTCGACAACCATAACACTGTTTACAGAGTGTGTTTAAGTCTGTTATTTTCTGGCGATGCTCGTAGTGATTTGTTTTACGTATTTTTTTTTATAGTAGCTGCAATTAGCGCTAATTGTTGCACTAAGCTTCACTTCAAAGTCGACCAATTGACCCGAGTGTCTTGGTGTGTGTGTGTGTGTATATCTGTGTGCGTATGTGCAGCTGAAGCAGATGCACAAGATATTGAGACTTAAAACTTCAGCAATAGCTAAGATTATAATCTCCAAGGGTCAGGCAGGTGGGCGACTGACGTCAGCGTCTATAAAACGTGTCCGACCTCGAACGAAGGCCGCCAGTTTACGAGCTCCATAAACAGTGGCCAATTATGAAGCATTTGTAATTGACCATAATTCCGGCTAAGTCTATGTAGCAGCCTTCCATACACCAACATAAATGAAATAAAAAAGAACTCAAGATTACAAAAATTCAATTCAAAATAATTAAATGAATATGGCATATTTTAAGTGAACAAAACTTAAGATTGAATAAAATCATATATTTTAAAAATCATCAAAAATATGGCAAATTTTGCAGAAATAATTTATTTAAATAATAAAAATAATTCATATTACCAATAAAAAGGATTTAGAATTAAATAGATTGAAATATGTAATTATAAAAAAAAAATTTGCAAATTTTTTTAAGTATACTCTCTTGGAATGCATTGACTGCTACAGTAGTTACTCGTGTTGCTAAACTATTCGCAAGTTGATCAAATTCAGATATATACATTAACATTCTTTCTAGGAAACTCGGCTCGAGAGAATCGTAAACATTTAATGCCAAACGTTGAACTCGGCTTTTTTTTTTTCAAACTAGATACAAAATAGATAAACTCATTCGTCTTATTTTGTTAATGTATTTCCTTTACTTGTACTTCATTTATGAATAAATGAATAAACATAATCATCTGTAATCATCGCGAACCATAGTTTGAGTACCCACTTGAGCTGTCTGTCTCTCAATTTCTCTGTCTTTTAGCGGTTTGAGTTCTCAAGTGGGCAAACGTGCAGGCCAGGCCCAGTATGCAGCTGCTCAGATAATTTTAATTATGTCAAAGTACTTAAATATAGCTATATAATTGTATATGTAGATACACTTACCCTTCGAACATACTTCTTGAGTTTAATTGTTCTATTAAGCGATCTATTTTCGCATTTTCATATAATATCATATGACGTTTAACTCATTTATTTTAATACAATCTGCGAAAATATTGAATTCTGCGTTTTAGGAGCATTTTTGAAAAGTATTTGCAATTAAAAATACAATTAAAATATTCTAAGTTTGGGTATTTCAACTGTTTGAATAACATTTTTTTATGCATTAAATCAATCAGTTTAAAGGCTTTCAATGTGAAGTAGATATTTAGTATTTATTTAGATATCTAATCAATATGAACAACAGACATTATATAGCCTCATTTTATTTGTCTTGAAGTTCTCAAAGATTATAGTCGCATATAAGTAAGAGAATGGTTTCTACTATGTTTGTTGTAAATTATTCGAAGTTTCAGATTGCATTTCTCCCATTTCGATTAACAAATGCAAATCTGAAAATAAAGGCCTGAACTTTGGCATAAATTTAGGTACAGTATCACTCTATTAACCTTGGTTATAAATTGGATTACGATCAAAGAGAACATATATTAAAACTAGGCAAGAAACTGTTTCCAGAGTATCTCGATATTATCATATAATTATACTATATTGTTTAAATATAATTCAGTAATAATATTACCACTACTGCTTATAATACTATAGAAACAAAAAGAAACAAAGTATCTCGATGGATCTTTCATTTAACTGTGAACAGGGCAGTGGCTAGTCTAAGTTACCCTCGTTTAGAGTAAATGCTCAGCTAATTTCCAACCACAAGTCTGATTCTGATTCTTATTTTTTTATTTTCTTGTGTCAGGTTAAAAATGTAATGCGACCGCGTTATTACTCCTCGGAGTTGGGCATAAAGGAGAAGATCTTTATTGGTGTGCTGACCTCCCAGGAAAACATCAATAGCTTTGCGACCGCCTTTAATCGCACCACCGCCCATCTGGTCAATAAAATCAAGTTCTTCATCAATGCGGACAGCGTCAAGACCAATTATCAGTTGAAGAATATTGTCGGGTTTACCGACACCCGAGAAAGTCGACGGCCATTCCATGTGATCAAGTATATAGCTGACAATTATCTGGATGATTATGATTACTTTCTGCTGGTGCCGGATAATGTTTATGTGGATGCGCGTAAACTAAATGCATTGCTCTATCATATGAGCATCACCTTCGATCTTTATATGGGCGGGACACGTGTAGGAGCTGGAGGCGGGGAAGCGGGAGGATTTGCTGATGCAGGTGCGGGTGCAGGTGCGGGTGCAGGTGCTGGAGATGCACCACCAGTATCTGATGATAATGCCGGAGATGAATCGAATGATGATTCGGATGCTGCCGGATTAAGTGATCGCAACTATTGTGCCCTCGAGGCGGGCATTCTCCTCAGCAGCAGTGTCATCCGCAAGATGCGCAACAATCTGGAACGATGTGTCCGCATTGGCATCACCAGCGATCACAGTGTCAACATTGGCCGATGTGTCAAGTATGCAAGTCGTGTGTCCGGCTGTCAGGACACTTTTCAGGTGAGTTACCACTACGATTTTGTAAAAAGAAAAACCCGGGAACTAAAATTTCAATACCTTTGCACCCTACTGTCAAAAAATTCGTTTATTTTAGGTAAAAGATTATTAAAGTGGGGAAACCTGGGTAAAATATCGCAAATTAATTAGAGCTTTCCCTTCGTGTTCAAGGAGTATAAAGACATATAATCATAGTAAGGCATGTTCCGAATTTTACTTTCAATGGAATTTTTATGGAATGTGAAAATCTTTGAACTCTTCTAATTTCATTTTGGAAATATTTTAAGTTCACTTTGAATTGTCGAATTTAAGCCTGATAAAGTGTAAAAATATCATTTTTAAATACTTAGCCTTAATGTAAAGTAAATAAAATAAATTTTATGAAATCCCATTAAATAGATAGGAAATAGAATATCCGGAACAAGCCGGAATATGTGTTTAAAATTTACATACATTTATTTTAATTTTTGTGGCTTTTATTCAGTTTAAATTTTAAAGTGTCTTTAAGATTTATAAATTAGAATTTAACTGCCGTTAAGTTGCATTCAATGTCAGTTTCTTTTCCTACCGACTATCCCTATGTCAGCTTAATGATATGGAACTCCGATTTTGACACAAGTTTTTTATTTAAACTTACAAATTGTGAATTCTAATAAGATGTTAAAGTGGTGTGTTTTTTTTATCTCTGAAGGAATTTGAATACTTTCACATATTTAATAGAAGCTATTACATATGCATACATACATTTTAGACATTTTCCATGTGTGTGTTATTTTTTGCAAAAAAAAAAAAAAAAAAAAAAAAAATGCAGCTTTAAAATTGAGCATTTGCGGAATGTAACGGTATGCCAAGTTGCTTAGTAATTAACTGTCATGCTTTTAAGAGCTAAGAAGCTTAAGTTAAGAGCCATAAACAAGTCTGACAACCGAACCACTAAGTTAGTGATGAGTTAATTAACGCTCTTTCGGTTGAACAGTTCATATTTAAATGTAAATGCATGTTAGCAACTTAGCACTGTACATAAAATCGCATACTATTTTTCTTTTGCAATTATATACTACACCCTTTAACTACAAAATGTGTTATAAATTTCTTTAAAACTTTCTACAGAGTAACGCTTAGTCGATCACACTCGCATAGAGCTTGATAAGTGCAGAGTTGCAAATAATTTTTTCAGTTTAGTATTTAATTGCAGTTAGTGAAGATAGTGTTTTAAATAAATTATTAAACTCGATGAAAAAAATATATCTTATTTAATTTGTTCTAAGAACCTTAGACAAAAGTACAACAATAAAATACAAATCCATAAAAAAAAAGAATAAAATACACAAGTGAAATTATGTAAATTTTTGATTTTGTCAATAATATTTCTTGCCTAACTGTATGTGCTAAGCGAATCTAAATCTTAGTATATGATTACGCTTAGTTGAGCATACTCGTAAATAATCTTATATTAAGAAATTTATAAACACATGCTGCAATACAGCATCCACAGACTATTTACTATAAATACGTTCCCATCTGCATAGCATTCACATCCACAATGTAAACCACAACAACTGTCAAACGAAAACGTGAATGAAATGTAGAACAAAGTTACAACAACAAAAACAAAGACTAAAACAATTAGCACAGATCTGTTGCAGCTGCAACTGTTGCAAACTGTAAATGTTATCTGTCTGCAGCAGCTGTTAACAGTTTGGGAGTCACTGTTGTCGGCAGCATTTCGTTCATTAAAGAAGCAATCATACATACATATGTATGTACATTCAGATGTATCTATGTGTAGTGTTAAATGTATTTGTATGTGGATGTGTGTGTGTGTTGCGAGTTAATTTGCCCGTTTGCTTGTCGTGTGATCTTTGTTGCTTCCTACACGCTGTTTTATTTATTTAAACAATTTGCCGTTGACTAAAAAGACGCACAGAGAGGCACACGCACACACACATACACACACACACACACACACACACACACTGGCACATACACATGCATGCTAACAGAATGCCAGCAATGAAATGAAATCAAATGAAAAAAAATCAGTTCATTGATACAGAAAAGTGACCCTGAAAAAGAGCATCAACGGCTGAGCGAAATGCGATGCGGAAAGAGGAGAAGACAAACAAAAAAAACCAAAAAAAAGAAAAAGAAAGAAAGAACTAAATAAAAAAATATAATAATTGTCTACGACATGCCGAAGATTTGATTCCCTTGCATAGCTTTAAACTCTATTGGATTTTTTAGTCCGATCCTCACAAGATTGGTATCAAAACTCGTGTTTGGACCAGGACTTTCAAATACAAAGACAAATTATTAAACACGCAAAATTGTTCAACTTAAAAAACGGGGACTAGGAATTGATATAATAACTTTACTTTCTTGATAAAAACATCTTTGAATTGACCGTAGATTACGAATATGGGGTACCATTTTTTTTTTTCTTTGAAATTTCAATGTACCCTAATGTAAGTACACAGTTGTCCGATTTTAGCCAAATAATTTCTTAAGATACATATCTAAAGATATAGCATAATTTTTTGTACTAAAAATCAGTTTTTTCAACCGATCGTTCCTATGACAGCTTGAATTTGTTAATTAATTAAATTAACTATTTAATTTTGTTTAACTTAAGATATTAGTTGTCAAATCTGTGTTTCAATTTTCTTTATACAGATATCCTTCAACTTTCAAATTATAGGACATGTTACTCCGGAAGCGAAACGATCGCGGAATAAAAACTATAACCAAAAATCATTAATATTTTGTGGTTCAAATAAATTGCGAGGCAAATTGCCTACATAGTCTGCTACGTAGGAATGTTGATATTTTTGAAAATATCAATATCAAAAATATTGATAATATCGTTGATATATGTAAATATCTGGGCGCGACCTAACATATGTCGTGTTTTAACTTAAAATTACTTGTATTTCCACAAATTTTCATATTTTATTACACGGTTGGCGCTTGGATGCAGTGTTATACATTTTGACAAAGAATAATATTGCTTTCATGATCCATAAAAAAAAAAAAAATTTGCGAAAACGGCAAAAAGCAACGGCTAAAGATTTCGCAAAATAACATCAAATAATTAAATCGATATTGATATTATCGCCAGAATAATATATCACTCAAAACTATATCATCACAAAAAAATATCTATCGCTATAGCGATGATATTTCGACATTCCCACTGCTACGCCTCTTTAAGTGCGTTACTTGCATTATTTTTCGTTGATTTTTTAGTTTAGTGCTAAAAAAAAAAATGTGAAAAAAAATATGAACGAAGTAAATAAAATTGAATTTGCTGAGTTATTGTCATATCTCTTTTAGATTATTTTGTATTTTGCTGGTTGAAATATGCTGTGAGCTACTGTCTTTTGTGGGCAAATTAAAATACCCTCTGCAAGGGTATACAAAATCTAAAGAAGCAACAAAAGTTTTGTTCGTTTTGCTAAAAAACGCTCTTGTTGCACGCATACAGACATTTGGACATGCCACCAACACACCAGCACTTGATGGGCAGTTTATTTAATTTCCAAGAGAGAGGGAGAGAAAGAGAAAGAGAGAGTTTCACAACTTGCCACTTTTTGGCAGAGTGACACGACTGTAAAGCTGAAAGACCGACAGTTTGACATGCATTGGCTGGATGGCATTTCCTTTTCATTGAACTTGCGTTGGGGTTTTCGGTGAATTATAACAACAAATCGAAATTGGAATCGCATTTTGCACAAACAATTTACCAGGCATTATAATTGTTGTTGTTTTTGTTGTTGTAGAATGTACATTTATATGTATGTATGTATGTATATTTGTGTGTGGATAAATGAAACGCAGGGCCAAAGAACTTGACGCACGTCTTTCACTTGAAATTCGTTTGTTTGGATTTTGGTTTTTTTTATTTATGCGGCAGAGAGGCACCATCGAATGATTTATGTTTTATGCGGTGCTACATATATGTGTGTGTGTGAAAAAGTGTTGATATCCGAATTTTAGCTTTTTGAAAATTAACTTAATTTGCATGCTCTTGATAAAAGTACGGGTATACTTAGTCGGAATTTGCATGACTAAATCATTGCAGGATATTTAAATATTTTCCACACTTATTATTTAAAGAATTATTGTTTAAAGGAGTAACTTGCTTTATAAAATATATTTATATTTATTTGAAAGTTCTGAAATACGACTATATAATGGTATTTACATTTTCCAAATTTTAATTGATTGATTACAGATTTGTTAAATAAAGAAACTAAAGCAAATGCTATGAGAATATGGTCTAAATAAAGATACAAATTTTATTTTCTTTAATTGTTTTATTTTCACCCGGCCCTTGTCGTTTGTTTCATTTCTTTAATTTTATCTATCGTAACATTTTTAAAGCTTTCTAATAAAATTTTTTTAACAGACAGTAGGCTTACACGATACAGACCTCCAAGGTAGAGCAATTTTCTCTGCTTCTATTTTGTAAAAGTATGAAGTAATTTCACTTGCTTTTTACAGTATAATATAAAAAAGTACACTCACGTTTAGTATAAATATGACTTGTTTCTAAACGTTTTTGTTATTATGTTGTAAAACTTGTGATTAAATGTACATATGTACGTATGCAGGGTATCTCAGAGTGGATTTACTTTTGCCAATGCCAGCTTTAAAAGTGTCGTTACTTATTGTTGTTGCTCTTATAACATTTTAACATTTGAATTGATTAATGAGTGCCGGCAAATTAACTTTAACTTTGAATTTTCTGCGAAAAAAGAGCTAAATGCAATAGGAAGAGTCATTTAGGTGGGAGGGAGAGAGAAAAGAGGGAGAGGGAGATAGAGTGTGTTGACTCCTCGAAACAAGTTGCCGACTGTTAGCATGGAAATGTTAATTAAATTATTCGCTTGCTGTTTCCACAACCCGCACCCATATCCTACATGGAATTGCGAATGGGAAATGAAAGAGGAAGGGAATTGGAAATGGGAATGGGAATATGACTGCTGTGTTGAGAAAATTAGAGGGGTCTTAGTTAATTTTAATGGGATCGTAAAAGGCGACGCGTCAATAAAGGAACTTTATTGTTTTGTTTAGTCAGCAAAAGTGATCTGGAAAACACATGTTCATAACTGGACTAAAGTCTGGCAATATTATTATGTTATGGTGCATACTTAATTTCATGCCACATTTGACGGCGCCAACTAATGTTGATCTCTTTCTAAACTTTTACAGGGTATACATCAATATAGCTATGCCTTGAATACGAAAACACGGCACAACAAGGATCTCAGCATTCTCTCCAAGGAGCCGGCATTTCTTAATGCCACCACTGTTTATCCTGTGCAAACTCCATCGGATTTCTATCGGCTACACGCTTATTACTCCAAGGTAAATTCCACAAACTCTTAATAAACTACAATGTTAACATACTGTTATGTAAGTGTTAATTGCAACCGCACTGTTATAGCACTTACAGCATACACGCATGGTCAAAATAGTGCGTACAGCAACATCTCTTCACTATCCCTAATAAACATGTAACAGCATGCTAACATTACAGCAGCAATGTTATAGCACTTACAGCATACACTCATAGTCAAAATAGTGCGTACAGCAACATCTCTTCAGTATCAACTGTTACAGTTTGAAGTCTCATCAATGTAATGTAATGTACATTAATAAAAAACGTATACAAATTCGATATTTAATTTAAAAAATTATTTTTTAATGTATTTATTTTGTTTAAATAAATCATAAACATTTTTATTCTATTTTTTAACATAAAAGCAACAAATTTAAATTGATAGTTTTAATTAAATGAATTCTGCATATTTACAGCATCATCTGGAGCTTGTGCAACAACGTGGCTATGAGCTGGAACAAAAATCGTATCGCATTGCGAATGGCAGCATCTCCAATAAGATACTCGAAATCCGTTGGCCATTGGGCGTGCCACCGCCCAGTGCCCCAGAGACACGACACGACATGCTCACGTGGCAGCTACTCAATGGGACGCACAGTTTTCTGCCCAATGCAAATGCGGATCATGCGGTGGCATCGCTCAGTCGGATCGATGCCTCAGATTTTGCCAAAGTGCTGGAGATAGCACTTCAATATGCCGCACAGAAGCATCCCAAATTGCGTTATCACAGTCTGCACAGTGCTTACCGCAAATTTGATGCCACTCGTGGCATGGACTATCAATTGCATTTGAATCTTTATGAGGGCGCCAACCCAAAGCGTCTGCTACTCAAGAGCTTTGAGGTGGTTAAGCCTCTGGGACGTGTTGAGGTTGTGCCATCGCCATATGTCACGGAGAGTACAAGGATTGCATTGTTGGTGCCGTCATTTGAGCATCAGGTTCCGGATGCACTCGACTTTGTGGCACAATACGAGCGTATTTGCATGAACAATCAGGACAATACTTTCCTGCTGCTGGTGAGTCCATTGAAGATATTCATTAAACTTACCAGTGTGTTAACATACTGTCAAATGTCAATTACATTGAGTATCACCATCACTGTTAAAGCTTTTACCGCATCCTGCATTTAACAGTCTACTGTTAGGTATCCTATGTAAAACCGGGTTTAAATCGAAATAGATAATCGGCAAAAATACGTATCGAGTTGTCGATATGTCGGAAAATTGTAGGTCTAATGGAAAATATCGAGTTTTCTCAATTTTTCTTTTTTAATTTGACAACGCATTTGTATTCTTTTATTACAAATCTATTTTTTCTTGTATCGTTTTTTTGCTTTATTCAATTTTTCAAAATTTTGAATAAAAATTGAACGACCAAACTTAATTCTACAAATCAACTACGATGAACAATCCCCAGTGGGTTGTTGATTTATTTTTTCGAAACCGATTTATTCAACTCGATAGATCGTGAAAAAAAAAATTTAGTTCAAGTACTTGATAATCGCTTCCGCGAAAATCAACCTGTCGATACTTCGATATATTTTTTTTACTAAAAGCTTAAGAATAATTCTAGATCTAGGTGTGTTAAATTATTGATCATTATACGCAATTGTCATTGTACTTAGTACTTGTACACTTAGTGAAAAGATGGGTTTTCTTTTTTAAAATTTGTTCTACTATTACAAAACTATTTCTTCATTCTGCTTTAGATTTTCCTTTATCGCCTGGACTCGTCCAGCAAGGGAGACGATGATCCCTTTAAGACGTTAAAGAACCTCGCACTCGAATTATCTTCCAAATATAAAACGGATGGTTCTCGCATTGCATGGGTCTCCATAAGGTTGCCATCGGAGTTGAGTGCTCCAATTGCCGAAGATGATTGGCTGATGCATGCTTCTATGTATGGACCAAGGCAGTTGCTCAGCTTGGCTGTTGCCGACCTCGCACTTCCTAAACTTGGCCTCGAATCGCTTGTGCTGCTGGCCACGCCCAATATGTTATTCCGTACTGATTTTCTGAATCGTGTGCGGATGAATACAATACAGGGATTTCAGGTGTATGCTCCAATTGGTTTCCAATTGTATCCCTGCAATTGGGCGCATTTCTGCAAGGAGTGCGACACCTGCGATATTAGTCAGAGCAGCGGATACTTTGATCGTCACAATCACGATGTCATCGCCTTCTACAGTCGCGATTATGTTCAAGGTAAGTCTCCATTATTCGTCAAAACTATGATTCAAGCCCATTTTATTAAAGTGCAGCTAAGAAATATTCAGTTAAAAAGATTTTTTTTTTAAGTTTGACATTAATTTCTATGTTGGAATTGAACTAAATTTTTTAATATATTTGTTCAAAACTAAGAAACAATTATAATATTATTAAAAGTAATGTTCAGAGCACTAGTAAAAACAGTTTGTTTTGATCAGTTCCTGCGGTAGTCAGAACCAAAATTAACCCTTAAAAATAAATCGGTTACTTAACTGTTATATCGGTTTAAAGAGTGTCTTTGTAGTTTAAAATTTTGTTATCGGTTACGGCTACAAAATTTCAATCGAATTTTATCGGTTAAAGGTTTAATCCCTGCTTTATTTGATAAATAAATAAATTTATAACGAGTGCTTGGTTTCTGGAAACTCTAAATCGAATGAATATTTAATTCAACTGATAATAATAATAAAAATTTTTTTTTAATAATTAACAGCTCGCAAATTGTTGGATTCTCAGGGATTGCCCATCATGCGCTCCGATCTGGACATTGAGCAGCTGCTGAAGTCACCACAGCGTCCGTCAGGTGTAGAGAGTATACTGGATATGTTTGTAGCTGCCCAGCATACGGTGCACATCCTGCGAGCGGTTGAACCCCATCTCCGACTTGGGTTAGATGTACGCAATCATTTGGCACGCGGTGGCAAGTTGCCAATTCCGTTGGCCAGCAGCTGTGGACGGGAGCAGTGCATCCATTTGGCGTCACGCAAACAGATTGGCGATGCCATCATTCGATACGAGGATAAAAGTATTCTTCAAAAGTAGTTGCTTCGCGGCTGTGAGGGCGAGCGAGAGGGAGCATTGCTTGAAACTGTTATACATAATAATATCATCAGTTCCTTTTTAAACATATATTAATATATTTCCAAGTGTGTAAATGCGTTTATGTGTGGGTGCGTGTAAGGGTGTGTGTCTGTGTGTGTGTGTGTGTGTAAATCTAGGCAATTTTTGTTGTTTAATTTTGATACCCTGTAGTCATTGTAAACAGATAAAAATGATATTAAATATGCTGTCCCTATAGATCAAGAAAATCGCAACCTACAATCGACATTGCTAGCGCTACCTAGCGGGCATAGCTTGTTTGTGGTTTCGGTACAGGGTATCTTGTAGTCGTTTTTTTTTGTGTGTGTGTGTGTAAATGCCTTGCTTTAAAGTGAAACTTTTAATGCTCAAAATGGTAGGACAAGAATTGTTATTTTAGTTAGTTCTCAAACAAAAGAAAAGAGATGGGAAAGAAACGTGAAAAGAAAGGAAATGTGAAAGGGAAGAGAGTGTTTAGGGGAAATAACTTGTAGCTGCCAAAATGCTTGCTTAAGATTATTCAATATACAAATATACATATATATTATTAGATGTAAACATATTACTTTGTCGAAAGTAGCTTATAAGTTTTGAATTGGGTAGAGTGTATAACAGTTGTATAACAGTGTACGTACAACAGCCATTAGCCAATATTCAGGGCCAATTTAGCTTGTCATTTTAGCCACTCTCATGCATTAGCAAATGTAAATAATTTATTTAAACTATAAATATTATGTAATTACAACAATTCCTATATATGTATGCCTAAACATTATATATATTTTTAGTAAATAGCAAGTGTTATATGTTATACATTTATCATTTAAGTTATACAAATTGGCTGTTGAAGTAAATCGAAATGTAACTGTGGAATGCCGCCTTAGCCAAAAAAAAAAAACTAAAAATAAATAAAATGTTAATGAAGAAATGTGGCCCAATTCTTGCCTCAGCTACTCCAGCAACTGTTATATACGCTCCTAATGATATTTTTTATACGTGTACGTTTTGTATGTTATCTTTTAAGCAATTAAATTTTGAATCATCTGTAAAAAATTAAATTTATTGTAAATTGTTGTTCCTAAACTCGTTTTAGATTGTTTCATATCATAATCGAATTGAGAGTACAACCGGAAAAAAAAAAAACACAAGGCACAAAGTGCAAGGAACGTCTATAGAATTATGCCAAAATCCGTTACAATTAATCGTGTATTAGTTACGGCTCCGAACTGAAGCTGTCATACAAAAGCCAACTGTTATACAAATGCACAAAACACCTTCAGATTTAGACATCGAATAAGTAGCCAGCCAGTTTGTTTTTAAAATTTATCTAATATTGTTTTATCCCATTTTCTAAATAGTATACGTTTAAGCATAATATGTGTGAACCAATTTTAATCACATTAAAAGCATATATTTTTTATTTATTAATTTTATTATTATTATTTACATTTGTTATAGCAAGGCAATCGATTGTACATAGCTTATGTTCATTTTTAGCAGATTCAATATGTATTGTAGTCATAGTTTTTAATGCAATACTGTAATATGCCTATACCCTATATATGATGTAAATAACTCCATAAGAACGATTCAATACACGCCAACTATATTTGTTATATTTATATAAATATATATAAATGAATATATGCATGTATTTTTTTTTAAATAAATATATGTAAATGTTTTCTAAACCTTTATCCAAAAACTTATATCCGCGTTGGGTTGAATGACAAAGTTGATCCGACACGGAAATGCGAGTATAACAGTATCGTGGAGTAAATCATTGAATGCAATTCACTTTAAAATTAAAAAATTCTGTAAAAATATCGTTTATATTATAAAACTAATGAACGAACTAAATTCCTGAGAGTACGTCTATATAGTTTGGACGACCGTCTGGCAGATTTGAAAAAAAAACCGTAACTTAGAGGTAGCAACCTTGAAAATGATGTAGATCATTTTATCTTTGACCCATCTCCCAAACCACATTTTCTCTCTCTAAATTTTAAAGCTAGTATTTAAACATCGATTTTTTCATTACATTTTCTTGAATTTCGGATTTTGATTTAAAATTAAATTATACCCCTGAGGAGTGTTGAACTGGCAACATTCATAAGAAGGATCACCTTTATTTTATCTATTTATTGCAAAATTCAACAATTGTCGAAAATAAAATATCCTGTTTAAATTACGCGCCTGATTATTTTTAGCTCAGCACGAATGATGGCGGTCGAGCGATAGACAAGACTAGACGATAACTAGAAGTATCGGTAATAACGATACTTTATTTAAAAGAACAAAGAATGCAAGGCGCGAATAGTCGTTACAGTTTGAAAGCTTTATCTGATATTTGAAGAAAGTGCAGACTTTACCGTTTTGAAAGTTACAATGGAAACGACTTGAATTGCAGTTCTTAACATTCTTTTGCAATTTATTCTGTTCAATTATATTGCTTAACACATAAATAAATGACAATATGTATGTAAATGTTGGTTTTTATGTTTTTGTTTATGTAATTGACAGCCGTGTCTCAATTCCACGTTCTAAGTTTTAATTGTCATACACACTCACATACACACGCATATGCAAGTATTTGTTTATATCTGGGATTTTTCGTTTTATATTTTAAATTTTTTTACAACAATTGCATGTTGTTTGTACATATTGTACTTAACTATGCATATGTATGTATATGGCATGCATATATTATGTATGTATTTGTTTGTTTAGCTTTCGCATGTATGTATGTATGTATATATTAATAAAGCATTTTATTTAATTTGAATTATAATCGAATTGAATTCTTGGCAAACCCAATGCACAGTTTTTTTTTTGTTTCATTTAATTATTATAACTAACATAGTTTTCTCTTAACTTTCATTTTGCTCTTTACTTTCATTTTTTTTTTTTTTTGCTTCATTTTACAGTGAGTTAAAATATTAAGGTATATGCGTATAAGTTAATTTAAAAAAAAAAAAAGTTAAAAAACATAAATCAACATATAATTACACAAATGTTGTATGCTTTAAATATTATTTAGCTATTTGACGTATATTTGTTAAACAATTTACACTTTTCTTTTTTAGCTTGGGGCTTCATTATCATTATGATTATCATTATCATGTTGCATGTGACATTTCAAGTTAATATTTCATTTCATTCTAGAATCTAGATTTTACAGCAACACAAGCAGCGTTGCCAGGCGGAGGCACAGTTTGGTTTTTGTTTTGTTTTGTTTTCATTTCAATTCTTTTTGTTTCATTCTCTTTTGAGCGCTGCAAGGGCGAAAATTGGTATTTTTGCAGTATATTCATATAACGGCACGTAAGTAAAGTATCTATATTATATATATATATTTATATATATATATATATATATGTGTATATCGAGTATGTTATGCATTGTATGAAGATTGTTGTATGTTGATTGCATTTCATTGATTCTTAAGCTAGCGATTGTTTCTCTCTTTTTTTGTTTGTTTTTTTTTTTTTTTGCAATTAACTTGCTCACACATATACATACATACTTGAATACACACGCTAACGCACACATAGACAGACTGAAAGATATACACACACATACAAATGCATACGTAGAAGACGGCGGCAATTTACTTTTTTTTTTTTGTTTTTGGATCGTACATTTGGAGAATCGTACAAAAACATGCTCAAGTTTTCAGCTTCTTCTACTGCGGCGACTTCTCATCGGGCAGATCCAATATTCTTGCCACAAACTCGGAAATGTCCGTGTTGCGCTGTAAATGCTCGACAATAAAGCTATGCTGCAGCAATTGCTCATAATTGGGTCTCGCCGTGTACTCCTTTTGCAAGCATGTGGCTATAAAGTTCTCAAACTCCGCTGAGAATGAACCCGATGGCAATCTCGGTGGATCATCCTCCACAACCTACCAAAGAGCAAAGAGAAGAGAATATATATTTACTGTAGAATATTTATAAAAATTGTTTTTCTTTGAATTTTCGTACCTGACGCAACTGCTCGAAGGGCGTTCTCCATTTGTTGTAGGGATATTGGCCAGTGGCCATTTCGATCATACTTATGCCCAGGGACCACACATCGGAACGTATATCATACTGGGCTGGATTACCTTGCGGATCAATGCGTTCCGGTGCCATATAAGGCTTGCACCCAGCATCTATAGTCTTGGCAACTGAATCAACGAGATAACCTGCAAATATACATAAGTTATAACAGAACTTATTTCAAGAGCATTACACTTTTAAGGAATTTAATTATACGGTATATATGTATATAAATATATTTGTCCGCATTCATTCATTCACGCACTCACTGATTATTGCACAACCCAATCTATAAGATCTAGAAGACTGCAATTTTTACACAACATTGTTGAGACAGTTTTATCGTGCAATAAGATGGCGTTTTGCTAAATTCGAATTACAAGGCGGTCAAACTCGGAATCAAAGTTCACAAATTGAGAAAAATTGTTTAAAATAAAAAACTTTGTTAATGTTTTTTTTTTGTATTAAATTCTGAGCTGTATAACGGAACAAATCACAGATATTCTTATTTTTGGATTGGAAAGGAACAATTAAACCGTTCAATAGGGTATTTATTGAATATGCAAATGCGCCGTAAACGTTGTTCTACTTTTTACACATATTTCCATTATCAAAAATTGAATCTTTTGATGCCAGTTAAGTTTTTAAGAAATGTACAATCATAATAATAAAAATCTTACGACTGTTAAAAAATGAACTTATTCCACTAAAAAGTTTTTCTATTATTTAAATCGAAAACATGGTATGAAAATTTTAAAACTTTCATAAAATTAGTAGTAAAAAGAGGGAATAAATTAAGTAAATTATATTTGTTATTTGGATTTTATTTTTCTAAATTATTTATAAGAATTGAGAGATGGCACAAAATCAACTAGTAACGAAATAATATGAATTTTAAACAGGGTGCCAAACCGAAACAAATATCGTTTTCGGTTCAGGTGCATCTGAAAACAAATATTTCGCTAAAATGTTCGATTTCGGTTTTTTTTCCTTTCAGTTCCGGCCTAAATACCGTTACGCCAATCAAATGAACAGATTTGTACATACGTATGTACGTATTTTATCGAGATAAACTTAACTTGTTTTTTAATAGAAAGCAAACTATATAGAAAAAACAATTTATTTTTGAAAAAGTATACCAAAAGTGTATTGGTACAAAGATTTCGGTTTTCGGTTCTTCAAAAATATATATCTAATTTCGGTTACGTTTTCAGTTTCGGTATTCAAAATGAAACGGTTAGTTTCGGTTAACGGTTGCGGAACCGGTTTCGGTATTATTCGCAGGTTCTTAAACGATGCTCACCTGAGATGCCAAAGTCACAAATCTTGACCTGACCACTGCGATTGATCAGTATATTTGAGGGCTTCACATCACGATGGATGACGCGCAACTGAGCGTGAAGATAATGTAAGGCGCTGACCACACTCATCGCAATCTACAAGCAATTTAAATTGTAAATACATTTAAAATGAAAATGAAATGTAAATGTAAATGAAAATGTTAATGCAAATGTTAATATTGGCCTTGCCTTGCCGAGCACCGTCTCCTCCATGGTTAGCTCGTTTTTGAAGACTTTTGGATAGAATTTGTCCAGACTGGTATTCATCACCTCCATGCAGATCCAGACATCGCCCTCGCGATACATGGCCCCATAAAAGTGGACCGTATAGGGGCAATCGCTGGAACGCATCGATATATCCAGATCCATGATCAGACGTTGCTGTTCACGAAAGTTCACAGTCATTGGTATGCGTTTTACGGCCAGCACTGTGCCCGTCTGCCTGTGACGCATCTTCTCCACAATGCCATATGCACCGCGTCCCAAATCGCAAATCTTCTCCAGACTATCGGCATCGATATCAAATGTTTGATCGCCAATTTGTATGGTCGCCCGTGAGTCTAGGTTACGTGGTGGCACACTATAACACAATGTTAAGTAATAACAAAAACAATAACAATAATAATACAAATAAATAACAATAATAAATTGTAATTATTATTTGATATAACCGTTCGTTATAAGGTTATGACACTTGTTAGTCTTTGGCAAATGGCCATTGTGTGAGCGGGATAGCAATAATAATGATTTTGTCTCTTATTTCTGAAATTTGATACATAGATGCCCCTCTCCTCTCATCTCTGAGAGATCGATTGACATGGTTGGTTATCAAACAACTTAGACTTTGATAACTGTTTATTAGAGATGACAACAAAATGCGATTATTTTTTTTTTACGACAAATGCTATTGTACTCTATTGCCGCACTGCTCGCACGCAGCAAAACTAACAAGTGTCATAGTGTCATAACCCCAATGCACTTACAGTGCCGGTTCCGGATCACGATTAATTCCAATGGGTGGGAGTCGCGGACGTTGTCGTGACATTGCGGCGCAGCGTTGTGTTAAGTGTATCTTTGTGTGTGTGTGTGCCTGTGTATATCGATATATTTAGGTTGGTGTCTGTGCGTGCGTTTGTGTGTGTGCGTGTTTGGCGGCCTGCACTTGCACTTTTTTTTATGTTCTTTCTTTTTTTTTGGTTTTCACGCGTGTTCCGCTGCACGTTTTGCTTGGTAACTGAAATTATTTGCTCCACTTTTTGTTAGCGGGCGCCTTTTTAATTTGTTTTTTTTTTTTTCTTTTATTCTTTTACTGCTTCTGCTGTTTGTGTGTGGGTTTTTATTGAGTCGGCGTCGACAAAAACAACAACAACAACAACGGCGACGTCGACGTCGATGGCGCGGCGGCGGCGACGGCTGCTGCTTTTTGCTATTTTTACCACATTTGGTCAAAGCGTGTCGTGGAAATATGCCCGCTGCTCATTTGTTAGTGCGAAATTGAAAACTGCTGTACAAATGCCGCGTTCTGTAGGCTGTGCCTCTTTTTTTCTTTTTTTGGGCTGTCTTTTCTTGCGACGTTCTTCGTTCTTTTTCTCTTTTTCTTCACCCAACACTCGCGCACGATTCGTCCTCGTTGAAAACAATCCAGTGGGTAATCGCAGTGTTGCCAACTCAGCCTTTTCCACCAGTTAAACTTACGTTTTTTAATCTCTTATGATATTCTAGTATTTTCTCTGGTCAGTGGCAATCAATACTAGCAAATATTTGTCCTTGAGGCGGCTGCTCCAAATGTTCAATCGTTTGACTATTAATTATTGACAGCAGATATTCCGCTCAGCAATTATATTTCAATAAAGGAAATTTAATATATTAATATTGTTTAACGAGTTAATTAGCTGGCAAAAACAAATAAAATTGCTATACCGATCAAGATATCGATTCGGCAAATTCAATTCATCGATATCAGCTGTTGGTAGTTTTGGTGTATTTACAGCGTTGCGACGAATGGTCACACAGTGCACTCTATCTTCTTGTTGGTGGTCAGTGCTGCCAACTTTTTGGAAGTTAAACTAGCTATTTTTGGCTGAAAAGCATCCAAAAATTAGCTGAAATTGTGATGAAAAATGGCTAAAATACTAGCTAATTTCAACGAACTCGAAAAATGGCCAGAATTGGCTATAAAATAGTCAAGGTGACAACAGTGTTGGTGGTGAACTGTTTCACATTGTTTTAATAGATGTACATGCGAATTAAGCAGCAAATAAAGCAAATTTAAGTGTAATGCAAAAGTGCAAGTGGTCGCGCCAGCCAGCGATAATAATAAGCATACGAATAAATAGTGTTCAATTGCAAAGCGAACGCTTTTGACGGCCTACAAAACTATCGAGTGCTGCATAAAAAAAAAGAAAAGAAGAATTGCGAGCTGTTGTTGTTGTTCTTGTTGTTGTGTGTGCTGCGTGCGTGCGTGCGTGCGTTCGTGCGTCTCTGTCGCTCCTCTTCGATTCTGTTTTTATTTATTTATTGTTTTTTTTTTCGGTTGGATTTTGTTGTTGTTATTGCTAGTACAAGTGGAAAGTTCAAGCGTACGTATACAAGTGCATAAACAATAGTAAAATAAGACACACACACACACGTAGTGTGTGTCTGTGTGCGTGCGTGCGTGTGTGTGTGTACATGTGTATGTGTGCGGCGGCAGCAGCAGCAGCAGCAGCCCCAACTGCAGCCATAAATACATAACTAAGGAAAATCGAATTTACGACAACAACAACAACAGCAGCAGAAATACAACTACAAAAGAGTAGACGACGAAGGCGACGGCAAGAAGAAAGAAGGAAGACAACTGCCACAATGTCCAGCACAATTGAATTTGAGACAATTGGCAGCCGCCTGCAATCGTTGGAGGTTGCGTTGCAGAAACAGAACGAGTCCCACGAACAAATCGTCTTATCGAATACGCGCACCGATAAGACGCGTGTCCGACCCACAAAAATAATACCAGCACCATCGACAGTAACAAGAGCAACAGCAACAGCAACAACAATAACACCAAATGCTACTGCGGCCGCCAACGTCGCAGCAGCCGCCAACGTCGCAGCAGCTGCAGCGGCAGCAACAGCAACAACAGTCGCCGCTGCCGCAGCTTCTGTCGCTGCTGCCGTCTCCTCACCAACAAGACCTGCCGCTATCGGAGCACTGCCGGCGCCAACGTCACTAGCGTCAGGCATCTTCGGTGGCAGCGGCAGCGGCGTCAGCGTCAGCGGAGGATTTATACCGCCCACACACAGGAATATGCGCCCAACGCCAAGTCTGCCTATTTGTAAGTGAAATACATTTAATACAATTAAGTATGTATAAACATATGATGTATGTCTGTTTGTATGTGTGTGTGTGTGTGTGTGTGTGTGTGTGTTGATAAGAACGTTTTTCGATAGATGCGATAAATGCTTTGATGTCTGCTGTGTTAACAAGTTTATAAGGCAGCTAAACCTGATTTAATCAATTTTGTTTTGAAGTGCACTTTTTTTTTTTAAGTTGTTCCTATTGAATATGTAACATATGGCAGTTTTTAATGAAAATCGGCTGACTTTGTAGTATGTGACTTACTTTTACTTTGTGTTTAAATCAGGGAATTAATTTGAAACATATATAGATTACAGATACGGTTTCGGTACGTCCCGAAATAGCCGACTCCCGTAAAAGGTTCTATTTCAGTTTTTTGTTTATTGGTTCCGGTATCAGTAAGTTATGACAAATTGAAGTTGATCAGACTTTGGATCTAGTAACTTTACAATTCAAAATTTTTGTTATCAGTTCCGATACTAATAAAGAAAAGGCTAGTTTCGGTTAATGGTTCCGGTACCGGTTACAGTGTTATTCCCTGGCTTCAACTATAATAATTTGAAGCGGCTGAATGAAAATAACTACATATTTAAAAAGCAATCTTTGTTAAATACTGCTTTTTAAAAATGTTCTAACTCTACTCGATTTCGTGGAAACCTTTTTAAGCTGTCGTATAAACTGGTGTAACACAAGAAAGGGCACGCGATATCGATATCTATTCTTTGATTGCATAGATAAGCGCAAATCCAAAATAAACAACAACTACAAACTTGTTTTTGTCAAGTGCAGCAGCAGCAGCATTTGCACTTGCTGACGTCGCTGTCGCTGTCGCAGTCGTCGTCGACGTCGCGGTTACTGCTAAAGCTTTTGTGGGTGCACTTGTGTGTGTGTGTATCTGTGTTGTGTTTATGTCTTATTCACATTTCTTCCTATAGGATTCGTTTTGAGCGTATTATTATTTTTTAGTAATGTTATTAAATTCTTTTAGGATGATTTTAAGCCGAGTCCGCATTCTTATTTCCGTTACTTTGCAAGCTTGCAATAATCTATCAATAAACGGCAATTGCAATTATCTTTTCTTAAAATATAGAAGAGTTCTTATTGGACTTCATATATATTAAAAATAATATTTGTTTAGTTCTTAAAACTATAATAAAATTAAAGCTAAAAAGTGCATAGTTAAACAATATGTTAATTGGTTTTTATATACATTACAAATAATATTTCTTTAATTTTTTAATTGAGTTCTATAGAAGATAGTAATACTCTTAACTGGAAATATGCAGTTGATAAAGCACAAAAAAATAACATGGTTAAAAATTAGATTTATCCATAGGGAAATTATGGCGAAAAATAATGATTTTCGGTTTGTGACAAATAATTTGCTTAAATTAATGAGTTTTTTTTATATAAATAATGCTGTTTATTATAAATTTTGACGAAGAGAATTCGAATGAAGATATTGGAAAATTTTTTAAAAAAGGTTTCGATTGTTTTAATTGCCTAAAAGTAACTATTAAGCTTTTTGCATGCGAGCTTTAACGGTAAATGCAACTTGTAACTTTTTTTCTTTTACCTTTGCCATACGCTAGTTGCTAGTTTTGTGAGATAGTGTGTGAAAGAGGGAGAGAGAGAGAGAGTGTGTCATAGTGTGTGTGTCGTTGTCGCCGCTTTCATTTGGCATGTTTGTTGGCATTTTTTTTCGGCATTTCCGGAGTAATGTCTTGATACGCCTCTCGTTCGCATTGTTGTTTGTTTTTTTTATTCGCTTTTGGTTTTGCGTTTCTTCACCCGCATACACACACACACACACACACGGAGGAGACAGCGTGACTCGTGTGGAGATTTCGACAACGACGACAACATTTGTCTTCGTCTTTCGTTGCCAATTCGCGCTTTGTTTACAAATATCATATAAACATAAACATACATAGATATACATACGTACACATATGTACATGTATATCGTACATATATTTTATGATAATTGTTGTTGTTGCAATTTTGCATTTGAATATGTTGAAATTTTAAAACTTTATTTAACGGTAACAATAATAATAGCACCAGCCCATAATATTAACAATAACAGCCCACTTAATGCGCTTTTGTCTAATGCACAGTGGCACAAGCGCGATATATTCTGAAATGTAATTATGTAATTTCATAGTTTCAATTCATAGGTATAAGAAAAATTCATTTATTAATGTGTCAATATAGATTTGTTATACAAATACAAGAATTTGAATTGATTATAAATATGGTCTCATGTTAGGGATATTGTATTTATAATATTTTAAAACATTTTTTATATCAGCTGTATTTTGAATATCATTCCATAGTTATTAAAAATCCTTAATAAATAAATATTAAATGAAGGTTCAATGATACAGACTCTATTTTATAGAGTGATTTAAGAGCGTAATTTCCCCAAAAACTCACCTTTTTTGAAATAAATAAACTATTATTGTGAAGATTGAATGTCGAATTTATTAATTGCAGAAAAACTCAACATTTCACGTTATATAATTTTATTAAAGGCAGATAATGTTGCAAAAGAAACTTAAAAACATACATTTTGTAAAAACTTTGTTATATAGCCTCATACTAGACTTGGATAGACAAGAGTTAAAAAACATTAATTTAATTGATGACTTACTTTATAAGTTGAGCATTGTTTTCAAAAGTCTAGCTCATACACACATTATAGGGTAGAGCTTTGATGTTGCCAGTACAAATAAGGCTTGCCCCACTGTTTCTCGACTTTTAATGTGCAGACGTTATAGTACACTTGTGGTACAAATAGCTAGACACATACATACACTTATGTACATACAAACATGCACAGACGGAGTGCTTTGTTTGAATAACACTCATTAAAATCGAAAACAATTTGTTGAGTGGCAATTTTTTGATTATTATTTGTTTATCCCTGCACATTGCTTAGTGTTAAGTTTTATTCATATTTTTATATCTTTATCTCCCTCTGATTGTTCTCTCTCGCTCTCTGTCTTTTAGCTGAATCTGGACACACACGTCGCCGAATGATGCTGCCACTGCCAACCCAAGCTCATCCCTCGGAAACGGAAACAGACAAAAAGCTTAAAATGATAATGGGCCAAACGGGTAAACTTAATATAAATGGCCGTCAATATCCAACGGATATTCATGATCTGCGGCATTTGGGCGATCTGGGCAATGGAACCAGTGGCAATGTTGTCAAGATGTTGCATCTGTCCAGCGATACGATAATTGCTGTTAAACAGATGCGTCGCACGGGCAATGCCGAGGAGAATAAACGTATTCTCATGGATTTGGATGTTGTGCTTAAGTCGCACGACTGCAAATATATAGTCAAGTGTTTGGGCTGCTTTGTCACTGATCCAGATGTCTGGATCTGCATGGAACTCATGTCCATGTGCTTTGATAAGCTGCTTAAGCTCTCCAAAAAACCGGTGCCGGAGCCTATACTTGGCAAAGTTACTGTGGCGGTAAGTGTAGACCAATCAACAAAGCTTTTAAGCATTGGATTAATTCAGGATTACACAAGGTAACTTTGATTCGAGCTTTCAGGTGCTTGCAAAACTTTTGTTGTTAAGTTGAGTTTGTTGCTCAAAGTTCAGAAACACAGGAAAATCTAAAAAAAATATGAACAATACAAAAGGGAAGCAAAATTAAATAACTTATATTGATGATTTAAGTCTACAAAATGAATTAATAATTATTAAAAAGCAGTTTAATTAACAATTTAAATGTTAAGTATGAAATGAAAAGCTTAACTTAGTTAAGTTTAATTAAGTAAAGTTTGATTGTTTAGCTATTCCCATTTATTTACAATTTTAAAAAATTAATTATCAATGAAATGTGTAATAAGGTTATTTTAACTTAAATTGCATTAGTTGATTCTAGTTGGATAGCTTAAAAAGAAAGAAAACTTTACTCTTTTAAACTTTGAACAACGCTGTTTAATAATGTTCAACTTTAAGCAAATGTCATTGTACTACAACTGTTTTATTTCCACTTCTTTTTCCCCACAGACGGTCAATGCATTGTCCTATCTGAAGGACAAACACGGCGTCATTCATCGGGATGTGAAGCCCTCTAACATTTTGATCGATGAACGTGGAAACATAAAGCTATGCGATTTTGGCATAAGCGGCAGACTGGTCGACTCCAAGGCGAACACACGTTCCGCTGGCTGTGCTGCCTATATGGCTGTAAGTTAATAACAAATATACATATGTAAACAGATTGAACGCGGTTAAGATTAACTTGGACTTGCATTTTCTTTTAGCCGGAACGCATTGATCCCAAGAAACCAAAGTACGATATAAGGGCCGATGTTTGGTCGCTGGGCATAACGCTTGTGGAATTGGCAACAGCGCGTTCACCTTACGAGGGCTGCAATACGGACTTTGAGGTGCTTACCAAGGTGCTGGATTCGGAGCCACCATGTTTACCACGCGGCGATGGCTTCAATTTTAGTCAACAGTTTCATGAATTTGTCATCAAGTGGTAAACTTAAGAAATTTCATTTTTATAAACTATTATATGGTGACAATTTCGTTGCTTGCAGCCTCACAAAGAACCATCAGGATCGGCCCAAGTATCCGGAGCTGTTGGAGCAGCCATTCATTAAGATCTACGAGGAAGCCGAAGTCGATGTTCCCAATTGGTTTCAGATTGTTGTCGATAGTGCCGCTGGCAAGCGAATACGCGCCAATGGCGATTCCACGCTGACGAGGTGAGGATTGATTGTGCTTCAACAAATATATATACGACCAAATGATCCACACCACCACCACCCCCCCCTTAAATATACCCTTGCTGTTCCCAAAGCCATCCAATTCCCATAGGCCACTGCCTGCTGTCTGCTGTCTGCCGTCTGCTGTGCGAGTGGATGTGTGTGCGTGTGCGTGTGTGTGCGCGTGTGTGTGTGTGCAAGTATGTGTGTGTGATTGCCAAACACAATGCTTCGTTTCAATATTTGTTTCCGTTTCCGCTTTTGTTTTATTCCGTTTCGTTGCGTATTCTTTTTATTTCTTTAGCTAACTCTGACAACCAAATAAATAAAAAAAAATAAACAAAAATCTGTTAACAGGTAGGAAAAAATCAAGTAAAGCATATTTACCAAAAAAAACTACAACTAAAACTGTACCTAATTGTAGGGTGTTTGCTAAAGTTTGTAATAATTTTGATTTTTAGCTTTAAAAAAATTAAAAACTATAGAAAACTATTGTGGCAAAGCTTCTCTATAATAATTAGAAGGCATGTCTCTCCTTTTTACACACTTTTCTACACTCTCTTTTTACACCTGTTTTCAATTAATTTTGGATAAATATTTGACTACTTTTTTCTACTACTACTATTTGAACATAATGCTAATATCTTTTAACTTTTAATTTTTTCCTTTGTAACACCTTATTTATGTAGTTCACAATGCTCTAAAGCACTTGTATTGACAGCACTTTCTCTTTCGGTACTGGCACGAATTTCCGTTTCATTCCATTGCGTTCCTATTGAAATAATGGAAGTGAAACGTTGGATCTCTCGAGCTTCACAAAAAAATTGTCAGTACTTATGAAGAGTGCATGGTTAAATTGCATATGCGAATCCACTTCCCTCCGCCCTGTCAATCTTTCTATCTCTCTCTTGCTCTCTTGTAGCCAATCTCATAATTTAGGTGAGCAGTATCCCCCTCTCTCCCCCAGCTTCCCGTACCCCGTACCATCCCCCCAAGCCAGTACCTACACAAATAAGTATTAATCAACAATAATTCCCCTCCAATATTTTTTGCGTTTTATTGACTATTTAATTTGTGTGTTTTTTGATTTTCTTTTTTCCATCTTTTTTATTACCATCTTTTGTAGGTTACTTAATTCCTAATACATATTATAATAAAAGAAAAAGATAAGAAAACAAATCCAGACAAACTGTAAAACCGATTAAAACCAAAACATAAAAACATGTATAAAAATACAAAACAAAACATTATTAAAAATATAATCAAATGCAAGCAATCAATTTTATATATATGTATACATAGTATATCATATGTATATATATATGTATGTGTATATATATATAAATATATAAACAACGATACAAATACAAAAACAGAACTCAATACCATAAAAACTCCTCCCAATATCAAAAATCCAATTCAGTAAGTACGACGCGTTTTAATATCATTATTTTTATTGTTATTCATATTATGTTTCTAATCATTTTATTATCTCTTGAATTGGCATACTAATTTTCATTAACAATTGCATTACCCTGTAACTATAAAGTTTTTACAAAAAATGTTTTTTTATATTATAAGCTCATAAAATTTTAACATTTTGGTATAACATTAAGTCAACGGACTTTTATAAAACACTTCGTCTGCTTTTTAATATTTGTGTTTTGCCAAGGAAATATTGAACTTCTGGGAGTTTTTACCGCATAATACCGAATCATCTACAAGTTATTATTTAAGCTTAATAAATTCATTGCAAATATAATTTTTAAATATTTGGTATATATAAAATTTGAAAATATAACATTTTATTAAGATATATTGATGTAGAACGAAATTACAAACTATCGGCAATTATTTTCGAATTCTTAGACTAGTTACAGGGTATTTACCAGTCGGTCACACTCGACTACTGCATTTATTTGTGGGTTGTTGGTTAATTTTATATTTCATTACAAAATTGTTACTGTTAATGTTATTATGTTGCATGTCGCCTTTTGCTTGTTGCTTGACATTCGCATTTGCTTGATCTGACAAACTTTATAATAAATAATAAATAAAAAAAGAATATAAAAAGTTCACACATCAAACGAGGTAAATTGCATAAAAGTTCTCATTTATGTTTCTATACAAAAAAAAAAAAGTCTAATATATAATTTTAATTTTTGCTCTTGATTATCGTGTAGCCAAAAATTGCAGCGCTTGGTTCTCTTTCTCTCTGTCACGCTGCGTTGCAATCCGTTCCATTCCGTTTCGTTTCATAGTCACAACATTGCATTCAAACACAGCTATTTGTATATACCAAATTCATATCTCGTTCCCTCCTTTCTCGCTCTTTGACTCTTTATGTATATATGTATTTATATGTTGTTCACTTTTTCAGCTCATTTTCATGACCCTTTTCAGCACTTTGAGCTTAGCTTAACAGCGCCCTCTGGCGGATACTGACTACACTCTTGGCATAACAACAACAAAGCAAGAAAGAAAGGGAAATACAGAGAGAGAGAGAGAGGGAGAGGGAGTGTAGTCAGTCTTAATATCACGGTTAACATTTATGAAACATTTAACTTTTAGTTGGTACACTTTTTATGAAGAATACAAATGTATAATAAGGATTTATTTTGAATTCGATCTATTATATTATTTAAGTTTCGTTGTATGTGGTATCCTTTTAAAATGGTACTCACAAAATATGAAAAATTAGTTTTCAGTCATATAAGCACTTTTTAATTAGAATTTTTGTAATAATACTTTTTAGTACCCTATATATTTTTATGCAAATGAGCACAATTTTTTTCTATATATTTTGAAGTACTGCTATTTAAAAATTGTATTTTCTTAAAAATATTTGGTTGTTACCAGATTTTTTTTTACCTGTACCAACAAGTACATAAATTTCATTTTATTTTATAAATGATTAATTTTCTGTATGAAGAAATTGAGAGTTAAAGAAAAATGTGGAACCAAATATTTAGTTTAAATGTTAACCGTGGTTAATTTGTGATCTCTTCTTCCTCATTATTCGCTTGCTCTCATTCTTGTCATGTGTACCATTTCTACACACACACACGCACACGCACATACACACTCATACACACACACACACACACACACACACGCACACACACACACGCACACACACACACGCACACACACACACACACACACGCACACACACACACGCACACACACACAACACACACACACACACACACACACACACACACACACACACACACACACACACACACACACACACACACACACACACACACACACACACACACACACACACAAACTCACACGCACTCCACTCGCTTTGCATTATACAAAAACAACTCTCTGTGTCTATCTATCTCTCTCTATTTCCCTACTTGCCTCTCTCTATCTCTCTCTTTGTGTCTTTTTCACACTTTCGCTCCAAAAAACCGTGCCATATACATTTTGTGTGTTTTATTGCACATAACGGGTTTTCACTGTAGTTGCAACAGTTGATTAATAAACTTGTGTGTTACTTGCAGAGCAACAACAACACCGGTAGCAACAACAACAACAGCAGCAGCAGCAGCAGCAACAACAACAACACGAGCTAAGGAAGCTGTCACAAAGTATGGCAGAAATGTGGCAACTTTAACGGCACGCAGTCCAACAAATTCCCAACTGACAACGGCGACGACGACAATGGCAACAAAGACAATAAAACCGACGCAGATACCAAGCTATCAACAACAACAGCAACAACCACAAGGAGGGTCACAATATTTCATGCAATCAGCCACACAACTACCTCAACAACAACACCAACACCATCAGCAACATCAGCAACAAACAACAGGAGCAGCAACAGCAACATCAACAGCAACAAGCCCATTGAATTATTTTAGCAGCGGTGGCAGTGGCAGCAGCAGTGCCAGCCCAATGTCGCCACCGGGAGGCGGTGGCATCAACGATATTAACAAATTGTACCGCAAATCGCCGTTCATGCAACGCAAACTGAGCAACGGTTCGCACTACAAATACATCGATGAGAGTCCCAAAAAGGAGTCGGTGTTTAGCAGCATAGGTAAGCGGTGTGCGACGTTGCTTGCAACGTGCCACAACGAAAAACCAACTCACATTTCTCACTTTCTTTATTTGTTTTACTGCAGGTCAATCAATTTTACGCAATTTGACAACGTCGCCCTTTAGCCAAAAGAAACATAATCCAAATGTAACAGCAACAACGCCAATTTTACCCACAGCCACAATGACAACAACAGCATCACCAACAACAACAGCAATAGCAACACTGCCGCATATTAACCCTAAAACACCCACAGAGCCATTGGGCACGCCCACGTGGCGTCTGCCACAAGTGACGGACAATACGTTGCCATTTGACACATGTGATAGTATTTGTAACGCCAGCAACACATTGGGATCACCAACATTGCAGCGCAAGCAGCTGATTGTTGAGCCAACAACAGCAACAGGCACACCAGAGGCAACAACAACAGCCGTGACAGCAACAATGTTGCAACTTAATAATCAACAACAACAGCAGCAACAACAGCAACAGCGCCTGCAACCAGGCAATCAAAGTCCAATTGGTAAGAACAACAACAACATTGTTAAAACTTATATGGAACATTGTTATTTATTGTATATATTTAAAAGCAGCATGAATTTGAGATTTTAAATTCTAAATTTTCCAAACAATTATTTTGAAATATATTTTCTCTGTTTTTTGTTCTTTGCAGTTCTGCAGCGTTTCTACCATCAACAGAATCAATTGCGTGAGAAGGAGGCGGCCGAGCGGCAACAACATCATCAGCAAATACAGCAGCAACAACAACAGCAACTGCAACAACAGCAACTGCAACTGCAGCAACAGCAACAACAGTTGAATTATTATCAGCAGCATTATCATTATTATCAGCCATTGCCACTGCCACAGCAGCAACAGCAGCAGCAGCAGCAGCAGCATCATCATCAACAGCAGCTGCCACGTCAACCGATTGGAACGAGCACAAATCCGTTTCACAGCAATTATGTAGCACCTCCCTCCTCGCACTCCACTTCTAGTCAATCGTCCACACAGTCGACAT
This sequence comes from Drosophila phalerata, assembly GCA_951394115.2. Taxonomy (NCBI): domain Eukaryota; kingdom Metazoa; phylum Arthropoda; class Insecta; order Diptera; family Drosophilidae; genus Drosophila; species Drosophila phalerata. The sequence continues at coordinate 24,797,254 of OX596006.1, read as the reverse complement.
GCTCACAAATCGGCATCGCAGCAACACCAACTCCTTCTCCGTCTCCATCTGCAGCAACAGCAACATCAATTGCTGCTGGACATTTTGGTATCGGCAATGCAGTACAATTGCAATATCAACCATTGCCGACAGCAACACCAGCAACAACATTGACGGCAACAGCAACAGCAACAGCAACAACAAATACAACAGGCAGCGCACTGTACGGTAGTCTGCCCTGCAGATCGCCGGAACAACAGCAACCGGAGGTGGAAAGTGGCGGTGTGTCATTGGTGGGCAGTAAGCTCAGTAAATTGTATGCACGTCGTCAGCTGTTGGGTCAAAGTTCGAGCAACAATTTGGATGGACGGGAGCAACATGTGTACTCCGGCACATCGGATGCGGGTAAGTTTATTTTAAATCATCGACCATATTATTTATTTACTACAACAACTATATATATATATATATATATATATATAAACTATAAACTATTTAATTGTATGTCATTTGTTTCTTTGGCTATTTGTCGCTTTGTTGTTGCTATCAACTAATTCTTTGCATCGCTTGTCCTCTTTTTATTGTGTGTTTTTTTCTCTCTTTGTTTCTTCCACGCACACGCAACCACATCCACAACCATACGCACATTCATAAACATGCACGCGCACTTCAACCACAATTCAATTTATTGCAATCAACCATCAATCAATCGTCATATATTTGTTTGAATCACTCATCAATCGATCAATCACTAATCTACCACTAATCTATCACTTCAAAATTACTCATCATTCAATTAAATATTTGACTTACCCTTCAATCAATAAATCAATTATTATATTTGATAAATCAAAAATCACTTGTCAATCACATTATCTCTACACATAAATCTATCAATCACATTTAAATTATTAATTACTCGATCAATCACTTGCCAATTAAACAATCAATCAATTGTCAAACTCGATAAACCCCTTATCAATCAATCAATTATTTATCCATTACTTGTCAACTAAAAATCATTCAATAACACGTCAATAAATTATCATCGATCATGCTTTAATTAATTATTAATCAATCACACATATATAAATGATAAATCACCAATAAAATAATCACCAACCAATCACTAAATCAATCCCTTATTTACCAATCACTCAATCACTTAATCAATCAATCAATCACACATCAATCAATTAAATATCAATCAATCACACATCAATCACTCAATCAATCAACCAACGCGCAGGCTGGTTCAATACATTCGCTGGCGCCATGAAGCGACAATTTGCGACCTATGTTAAAACCCAATTGAATTCCACAGCGACGTCTCCAGTGACTCCAAGCACCACCGCTAATGGCAACGAGTTGATAGGCGGTCTGGATCCGGCGCTGGCGCCACAACCACAACCGCCAGCATATCGAAGCATTATCAACAATGGTTGCAACACCGCAACCACAACGGCAACAACAACTGGCAGCGGTGGCAAATCGTATTACTATCGCACCATGTCGGCGGCCAGCAGCAGCAGCAGCCACAATACCAGCCAAAGCACCTCACCCACTACCGAACCACTAAACCACGGCAGCAGCAGCATTGGCCACTGTGCCACCAGCGGCTTTTTGCGTCGCTATGCGAGCAGCGGAGGTGGTGTCGGTGGTGGCATTGGCGGTGGCATTGGTGGTGGCAGCATCAGTACACCACCAAGTCCACATCTGCTGGCGGGTCTCGATCGTCGACATCGCAGTCCGGATCCACCACCACGCTATAATCGCGGACAATCGCCGCTGCTGCTCCGGAAGAATCTGCTCGAGCTGAGCGGACAACCGCCCGGTTCCCCATTGCTGCAACGACGGTGAGTACGAGTTACCAACCCAAACTAATTATAATAAACTAGGCTACAAAATTAATTACTTTTTTGTTACTATATTTGAATTCAAGAATCGAACTCAGTTTATTTTTACAAATTCTATCTAATTTAAGATTATGTTCTGTGAGCAATCTTACTATATTCTTATCTTCTAACGTATTTAGTTTTCGTGTCAAGATATCTAACTAATTTCATAAAAATAAGATAAGTTACTTTATGTTACTTTTCATTAGATTTATATAAAAAGTCTTTTAAACCGGATCATAAGTATATTGTCTTCTCGCTTCAATTTACGCAAACTAACTATATGTATTTCATTCACAGTTATGTGTCGGCTTCACCGCCGTTGCCACCACCGCGTCGTGGTTCGGAGAGTGTGCCAGGATCACCACAACACTTTCGCACCCGCATCCATTATACTCCCGAGCCACAGCGTCGCATCTATAGGACAATAGATCAATGAGTAGCGCTGCAAATAATGGTCATGTGATGTTGGTATGGCTTCGATGATATTGTTGCTAACGACAATGATGATGATGATGCAGCAACAACAACTCGTACAGCGGCAACAACTTCAGCTACAACTGCAACAGCAACAGCAACGAAAGCAGCTGCAACACACAGACACTCGATGGACTTGTGATGCTTGACTTGGTCATAAAAACAAAAATACAAACACAGCAACAACAACAAGCAAAGAGCAACAACAAGAAATAACAAACAACAACAACAAACAACAACGGCAAACAAAAGTGTTCAAAAGTCTTATAACGTATAAGTTTAGAGTGTATCTAAAGCTATTGTTGCGTCTTCTAATTTCAAATTGGTTATTTCACAATGTCTTTTGTTATAATTTATATAATCATTTATATAAATATATTTATTATTAATTATTGTGCATGATTGTGTGTGTGTGTGTATGTGTAAATTGTATATATACAAATTTTGTTAGGCATAATTTGTGCTGAAGCCTAGACAACAATCAAGTTAAAAGTTGAACAACTTAAATGTAACTGGAATAGAGCCATACATAGGTGTCCGTATTTATATCGGAATATATAAATTTATATTCATAGAAATATAGCCAAAATCAGAACGTAACAACAATTAATAATTATATAAAAGAACACTGTGCCCTATACATAAACATAGTCATGTAACCTATAGCTATTGACATAAAATCAACTTTTTTACATAGACAATTACAAACATATACATATATCTGAAATATGCCTAAAACCAACAATAATTGTGCAATAGTTGAAAGCAATGACATTTCTCTCACATTTCGATTTTCTATATACTTTGCTATAATCAAATCAAAATAACTGTATAAATATATATGGAGATGATCCTTAATATATAAACTTGTAACTGTATCGTAAAAGCAATTTTGAATCAGCCCAAATTATAGGAAAGCTGAAAGCCTTTGTATGCCCTTTGCGACACAAAAAAAGTCCCAATGTCCGTCTGCTTAAGATCAGTTTTCTAGTTCTGTAGCATTTTTATAACATATAGCTGCCATATAGCTTAGCAATAATCAAGCGAGATTTCAAATCGTTTTAATATATTATATACACAGCCATAACAACAATTGGAAACACGCTAACAACAATTTCCCTTGTATTTTTGATACAATTTGTGATAGAAATCGGTTCACTACATACATATGTATATACATATAGCTGCCATATAGGAATGATCAGCAAGGGTATTAAAATTTCGGCTAGCCGAATATAACTGTTCTTTCTGCTTTAAATTTGTTTTGAGCAAGTTCCTTACAAAATACTTACTTACCTTATACATATAATACCTAAATAGAATCGAAGCGAGAACTCTAAACAACAATATTTTGAATGTACGTGTATGTGTCTGTATGTGTGAGTCTGAATGTGTGTGTGATCGCGTATGTAGCTAGCGACCTCAATGTTTTGTTCCTGTGCGTGAGTTAATAATTAAATAACAGCCCCAAAAGATAACACATCCCTTTTTTGTAATTGTAGGTTATGTTAACGAACCTAACCTCAAATTGTATATAAATTTAATAAAAGAAAATATAAACTTAAATGTATATTGCAAGAAAATTAGGAGAGAGGGCGTTGCATTTGCTGTTTTGTAATTTGTCACTTTCATTTGTATTTTTTTTTAATTTGTGTTTTGTTGAACAAAAAAAAAACCATGGAAAGTAAAAGTAAATCCAATTTATTTGTATGTTAATTTATTAAAAACACGTAAAAAAAATTAAAATGAATAAAAATGTATTTTTGACTGATTTATGTGTTAAAGTTTAAGCTTGGAGTTCGAGTGGAGCGTACGAAGTATATAAATATGTTAGCATGTAAATATACCATGTATAGCAAACACATATATATTATGTATATATACATGCGCAACAGTTTATACTGTACGTCTAATTTTTAGTTACATTACCGCATACATGTGTATGCATATGTATGTCATATAAATACACATATACATACGTATAAAAAGCCTCCATAGGTATACAAATATATATATAAATATTGTAAAAATTATATAAACATATTATATAAAGAAACAAAAGTGCGAAGAACGTTGCGAGCATTATAAACAAAGTAAATCAACAAATGAATGTAAATTCTTATGAATACCAATAATAATTATAATACCATAATTCAACCAATTCAATTCAATAAAATGAAAATCGATTATAAAAACCTTAATAAAAAAAGAAAAAATCGAGACAAACCCTTGACTTTATTATAGTTGACTCAATTTATAACTTTATATATAAATAGAAGGCACAGTTGTAGTAAAACCAAATGTACTTATAGTTATTATCGATTATAATCGGTATTAGTGGTACAATAAAGTCCAAATAAATGTCGTTCAAATGCTGAATGAAATTGCAAAACAATTCAAATAACAATTCACATATATGTCCACTTCTATACACCGCATTGGAATTCAAACAAATCGATCTGGCATTTTACTAATTTGAATTTCCCAACTCCAAATGTCATATAAGATCCTTGTGTATGGATTCCGACTTTGTTTTGCCTGTTTCAGTTCGAAGGGTTTCTAAAGAAGATTACTTTCTATCCAAATGTTCCCAAAATAAAATACAATAAATATTACTTGTTCCAAATTCAGTTTTATTTTCAATACATCGCATTGTCTTCCGTAAATCTCAAACATTTTTTGCAATTTTTTTTTTCCAACATTTCATATAGCACAACTTTTGACCTAAGAAAATACTGACGAAGTGCTGAACAAATTATATACACACAAACAAAAATGTTGTTTCGAAATTTCGTAATGGATTTAAGATAAGTATTATAAATAACAAATTTTATATATGTAGTTATAGGACCCAATGTATATGCTATATGAAATGTGGTAAGTAAGATGGAACGACTGCGTCTATAATGTATATAATTTTTTTTTTTTTTTGTATATATATATATAACATACGCGCACACACATACACATATAGATTATACATAGATCAATTAGATGCTGCTTATTGTATAGATTCATTACGCATACACATATCGTATGCATATATAGGTAGTATAAGTATACTGCTTACTTTAACACATAGCCATTATTAAATTTCGATGGCCAGGGACATTTACACATACATAGGGTTTTAAATCCTGCCTTGTCCCCAGCCTGAGGCCACATTCAGTTGACAGACATATCGGCGGCATTTATTATTATTTATATAGTTTGATGTGTGAGTGTGTGTATGTATATGTATGTAAGTATGTATTGTTTGTTCTGTTCTCTGGCAATTACAATATTCACTTAGCTAAAGATAAACGAGTATTCGGATCTTAATAGCTTTTACTATGGTATCGTTATCGGTATAGTTATCTGTATACGAGTAGATGAGCTCAATAGGAGTCACGGCATATTACACTGAGTTTCTTTTTATTCTTTTCTCAATCAAAAATTCGTTAACTACATGCCCAATCCGTATATCTTCTCTATGTTAGAAAGGGATGGAATATGCAAAAAAATCGGCAACTTCCGAAGTTCTTCAACTTAATTCCATCAAGAATTTAAGAGTTTATTGTTTTTATTTTATTTTATTTTTGTATTTTTGGGCTTAAATCGGTTTTTAACTCTTTGCTAGTTTTGGTTTTGTTGTTAACACAGCACGGCACAAACACTTAGAAACACTTTGTTGCAACTATGCAAAATATTGTTTTTTGATGAATGTATGCAAATATGTAGTTTTTACGACATCAGCGTTAGTCTTAGACACTTGGATTTAATAGGTATGGAATGTTTTCAGTTATTGTTCTGTTAATCCCCCAAAATGGTTTATCGTAATAAGTGTATCAATTATTTAGCCATTTATTATTGGTATGTTCAAACGAATTGAAGACTTAACTTGACAGCTTTTAGCCCAATAAAAATTGTATTGAATATTTGTTACTACTCTTTTGCTTCTTCAAAATGTGTCACTTCAGAAAAAAAATATTTTTTTTTATCTATTTCACATTGCAGATCTATTTCTATTTCATTCGACAAAAATAAAAATTGATACATTTTTATATGTTCCAATACAGCAAGATAAAAAACCCTTTCTCAAATTTTCTATAATTATGGGTACTAGAAAGTAAGTACTGAAAGTGTACGTGTACTTTTACTCAGCACTGTATATAAAGAACTAGCCTTTAAGATGAGCTACTTATGTTGTTTGCAACTTGTTGTACATAAGTGAATACCGACAGGATCGGATTATTATGCTTTTGAGTTGCCATAATGTAAAAAAAAATTGCTAAATTTTATTTCTCACTCGATTATATAATTGAATCGTGAGATTATGTATAGGTATATAGCTGTCTAAAATTGTAGTTCTATATCAAATTCAGCTGCTTTTTTATGTATTTTTCCTTTCTTTTTCTGTGTCTTGATTAAAGTTACTTTATTTAACATTTTCACATTTAAAGCAATTGAACTCCTTTTTGTTTTCTGTATTTGTGGTTTATCTTGCAATTGTGGTTAAGTGTTCTTAAGCAAATGCCCAGCGCTGTGCCGGTATTTATTTGTAGGTATGTATGTATACTCGTATATATGTATTTATAAACATTTTTAGTTATTTGTTTTTTTCCATATTTTTTTTTTGCTGTTATTAATTTTGAACCGTTTAGTGAAACCCTTTCGAAAATGCTGCCGTTACGATTTGTTTTTTTTTTCTATTTTTTTCTGGTTTTTTTTTGTTAGTTTTTCTTGTAGCTATCGATAAAACTTTGGTTTTTCAAATATTTTCGTTAGAACAATTATAACAGAAACTGTAATCCTCTTACTTTCTATTATATTTAAATTTGTATAGTTTTCATTTTGCGTATAAATGTAGTTGCTAATATAGCCCTTTTTATTATTAGAGTTATTCCATGAAAATATGCATATATAAAATATGTATACGTTTGGGAGGAAGGAAGAATAAACGGCAACAGCAATCGATAATCAATCGAATGTCATTGGCTAAGCGATAATTCGGGTATTACATTTAACTGCATTTTGTGGGGGGTATACATACATACATATAGTATATGTATCTTCTTATAGTATATTATATATATATATATGTATTTTTGTATTCTGGTTAGGCGATTGAATCATTTAACACACACAGTGGGACAAACACATACGTATTTCATTATATGTATGTATTTCATTAATTTTGGGGCATGTTTTTCAGTAATATATTGTTTGTGGAATAAGTTTAACGATATCATTGGTTAGTTTTGTTATCTGTTTTCTTTCTGTGTATTAACAGAGTCATATTAACTATTAACTATGTTAGTTAATATATAATGTATACATAATTCACATGTAAATATCCCGACAAACACAATTATATGCATGTTCATTCAATATTTTTTTTCTTTGTTTAAAAAAAATGGGAAAATTGTATTTCTATTCATTAGAATCTCACACGCAGCCATTCAATCAGTTTTAAGTTTTACAATAAACATTTAAATACATATATAATACTATATACATAAATATTTAGGACTTTCTTATTCTTTTGAAGTTTGTTTCTTTAGTTTGGGTTAGGTTTAGTTTTTGTGGTATTTTGAGAAATTTTCTTTTTGTCTAGATTTGCCAAAAACTTAGTAGAGCTTACATTGTTCAATAACATTGAATAAAAAAATTTGTTTATCATTTGTCTTAAGTCTTTGTTTTACATCAGTAAGCGTTTTTTTTTTTTTTTTTTTTTTTTTTTTTCTTAGTTTTTAATGGTATTTTCTTGTTAGGATTTGCCTGCAGTTGCAGCATTCGTCTGGGGGCCTTTTTTTTTGTCTGGGGATATCAAAAAACCAAATGCCACAGCATTGTTTACATTACATGTAAATGCCAATTTTTTTTGTTTAAATTTTTATTTTTAATTTTTACCAATTTTTCAAACTATAGGATTATATATACTTATATAAGGTTGTATATATAGTTTGTATATGCTGTTTAATCATAGGTTAATACTTGTAGAAAATGCTTATCGCTTTTTGTTTTTCATCTCTCTCTCTTTTCTTTTTTTTTTATTTTGTATCTTCTTAATAATTTTTATGTCTTGCGGGGTGAATGTAAGAGTTAACAATGTCAGCTTCGATTTGGATAGTTTACTTCTCCTCTCTTTGGCATTCTTTTTGTTTTTTTCTTTCGTTTTCATTGGGGCGTTTTTGAGCGGTGGGTTAGACGCACACACACACACACACATGCACATACACACAGCTTACTGTTGGCCTTATTAATGTTCGATTTTTCTTGTATTTTTTTTATACCCTTGCAGTTGATATAGAAAACTCTCTTAAGGATTGGAATTAGGATCAGATGGTAGCGAACATTATTCAACTCCTTGGATGACCTAGAAATAGTTGTCATAGAAGCTCTCTAGAATTAAAAAAACACAGATGACATCATAATCTGTACATATCAGTTATCTTTAACGAATTACTTAACGGAAACATAGATCTCCTAAAAGAGTACACATTTTTCTATTATAAAAAAAGGTCCTTCGTGAAAATAAGTTTGAAAAGTTAAAAGCAATCGCTCTTTGAATTGAATGCATCATATGCAGTCTGTGTTATTGGGTATTTTAAGGCTAACTTGAATGCCCTTCCTATAGCTCCTCCTTTATATTCTTATTGCTGAAATCTGCTCTTAGTCTTGGTTATATCATTTGTACTAAAATTACTACATATACACATATTTCTGGATTTTGTACAGTTTGAAAGAAATAGAGAGGAAAACGCTATTTTCTGGATTTTGAAAAGGGAAATAATTTCTACACCCAGAGAAAAATGCTTTGAAATTTGTAAAAGTATGTACATTTTGTTTAAGCATTAAGTACGAACTTAGTAAAACTAAATTTTTCAGCACTTTCAATTAAAAATAAATATTAATATAAATCGTTTCTATTTAATTTTATGGTAAATTTTTAATAAAAAATAAACTATTTTGCTAAAATATTTGTTTTTTAATTTAAACAAAGATAAATATAAATAAAATTAAGAAAAAATGTTCTTATTCAAATACAAAATTTATATTCATATTTGACATACATGTATGTTTTTAGTTATATCAATATAAATAAATTTTTTATTAAAATGATTATGACACAGATCAGATAATTTAGAATTGCCGGTATTAAATAAACCAAACACGGTGTTTATCTCTGATCTCTATTCTTTTTTTGTATTGAAAATTGATTGAAAACTGAAAAATCTACTTAAAAAATAAAGAATTTTAAATTTGAATTTTAGAATGATCTTTAGTTCGGTGTTTGCCTATTTTTCTCTGGGCGTGGCTAACTGCAAGGGTAAAAGTGTAGCTTTTATTATGTTATTATGATTTTGTCTTTGCTTGTAATCATTTTTTTTGTGATTTTTGATTTTTTTTTTCTTTTTTTAGTAACGCCGTCCGCTGCCGCTGCTGCCACTGGCGCAGCCGCCATCGCTGCTGCCGCTGGCGCCATCGGCGGCCCAACGCTTGCGTCTTGCCTCTTTGGCTGCCTGCATTTGGGCGGCAACGCGACTTGTGCTGGGCGCCATATCAAAGCTGGCATATAGCTCCACTTCCTCATCGGTGGCATCGCGAGGTGGATGCTGTTGTTGGTGTTGTTGTTGTTGTTGTTGTTGTTGCTGTTGTTGTAATTGTTCCTGTTGCTGTTGATGCTCGAGGGCAACGGCAACGGAGGCCATGGCATAGGCGCGTGCATCAAGTTGAATGCCACTGCCAATGCCAATGCCAATGGCGCCAACATTGCCACCACCAACGGCAGCGACAGTGGGTGTTGTGACTGTGGTGTTGTTATTGTTGTTGTTTGTGATATTCGTGCTGGTGATGTTGGTGCTGGTGATGCTATTTGTATTGTAGTCCGGTGTATGTGCTGTGTCCGCTGTGCCAGATGTGACATTATTTAATGCAAGCGCTAATTGCGCTGGCTGTTGATCCAAATCGAAACTCACATTCTTACTGTCTCATCCACCCCGATGGACTTGCACGGTGGCCTCGGCGGACTCCTGCTGTCGCAACTGCTGACGATACGCATCCAGCTCGGGCATCCGATAGGTGCCGAGATTCACCTGCACCATGAGCGTCTCCATGATCCGTTCGTTTTTCATCGATTTCGAGGGCAGCACAACCGTTAACAGTTCACTCGGCGAAATGCGACACAAATTCAAATCTCGCGTTAGACGCTCCATAATGCATTCAAATTCAAATTGTGTATCCTTATTGGGATGATTCTTAAGCTTGCCAACTTTGTATTGTGCCCACGCCAGCATCGCCTCAAATTTACGTATCTCTGGTGTCTGCAACTCACGGCACATTATCATCTGCACCATCGATTCGGATAGATGCAGAAATTCGGGACATTTGAATAGCGAGTGCGCCTTGCTCTCCACGAACGATAGTATCATGTTGACCAGCTCAGAGGCGGATGTGTAGCGCCAGTAGTAATTCTCCAGCGAAATCAGCATCGGACAGACGACCTCGATGCGCAGAAACTGCTTGCAGTGATGGAAGCATGCCTGCAATAGCTCCGGCAGATCATAGTGCTCTGCAGCGCAGAGAAGACCTATAATGCGACACAGAAACAGAGATAGAAACAAGGACAGAGATCAAGGAATAATTAGTTGTTGATTCGAATTTAAGTATACTTAAATAAAGGGCCAAATCGCGAAATATGTAGCGTTAAGTCGAAAAATGCAGATATCACTATATATATATATATATCACTATATATTATTTACTCTACTATAATTTATATAATACTATATATAACACTATATTTTATAAATATAGTAATTAAAATATGTTAACAAAATTTTGAGATCATTTGACCAAATAAGACCACATTGCGGATACGTAATCTTTATTAAAATTGCCAAGAAAATTCAGATTTTTGATCAATTTTTTATTAATGTAAACAGTAAAACATTGCAGCGAAAAATGTAGTCAATGAGTACAGTGAAATTGACTTATTTCCACAATTTTCTATTTTTGGTTCATGCTGTCATGTTATATTTTATATCATAGTTGATCTAGGTGACTGGTCTATAAAAAGATCACGTTGCCTACTTTGAAAAATTTTTTAAAATTAATAAAGCCAAATTTTTATAATGTCAACACTTTTGGGAGTAGCTTACACTAGCTTACACTCAAGAAGGATACGAAAGGCGACCTACAAAACACTTATACGTATACAGAAAGAATGTACAATTTTCTACGATATGTCGTTTTGATCGTTTCAATGAATTCTATAATTTCTAATTTGAAAAGCATGTTTCTTACTGCCAAAACAAGATTGTTTTTACTGATTATGTTGATAATATTTCAATTCAGATCGTTACTTTAATGCCTTTAATTGTAGCTGCTTTTGTTGCCATACATTTTTCCAAAATATTCGAAAACTTAATAATAATTATGAATTTAATTAAGAGATGCATTTCGTTGTTAAAAATTCCTTACCTGGTATAGAGACACAGGTCAACGGGCAGGTTCCAGTATGTAGATAGTCCAGTAGCACCCGAAATGTATCCGGATCGAACTCGATAATGTTGAATTCCGTTTGGGCCAACTTGGCTCGATCCACCTTTTGGGCATCGGCGCAGACGGAGAGACGCGGTACTGCCAATTGATTGTTGCCCGGCTTGTCTTTATCCTTGTCTTTACTATCTCTGTCTGCCAGGTTTGAGGTCGTTTATTTTTTTGTTTATTTATTTTGGTTTTATTTTAAATTTTTTTTTTGGTATTTTGGTAATTGGTTATTTTGGTAGTCGGTATTTGTTTCAGTTTGGTTTGGAAATTTGCGGACGCGAAATAATCGAATTGAAATGAAAATCAAATGAAATGCAAAAAAAATTGCAAAAAGGCAAATGATATTATTGAGGTCAGTCGCATTGTCGTTTAAGGAAATCATTGCAAAATGAACAGCAATAATTGATTGGGTGAAGGCGAGAGGGAGAGAGAGAGAGCGATTGAGAGAGAGATAGAAAGAGAGAGAGAGAGAGAGACGAGTAGTGTTGGTGAGGAGTTTAGACAGGCGCGTGATATGAGAAATGAAAAAATTTTATTTGTTTTAATTATATTGATGAATATCGTTGTAGTTCATTTAATTAATAATATTTATTAATTATGGTTAAAACGAGAAAGATTCAGAAGAAACAATGTGTGAGAGAGAGAGAGAGAGTGGGCAATAGTTTCAGTGTGGTAAATTATGTTTAGTGTTATCGATAGCCAATTTGTTTGTCAAAGCAATTAATTTGCGAAAAAATGTGGTGAATATGCACGTGAATTTGGAGGTGTAAGTGTAAGTGAGTTTATGTGGTAAGTTTTGATTGATTAAGAATCATGTGCGATGAATGCAATTTAGTGCATAATTGTTATAAATATTATAGATAAGATGAAAATCAGTTAGAACAAGAACGAAGTGAACATACATGATATATAATTGAGTTAGTTTTTGTGATAGTGTGTTATAAGTAAGGTGAGTTTCGAGATTTTGTTGAGAAACATTTAGCCATATAGTAGACGTAGATGCAATTCGAAAAAAAAAAACAAATCAAAATTGATTACAGGAAGTTAAGTATCCAGTAGATAAACACGTCCAAGGTATTTGAGGCGAGAAATGCCAATCGTATAGATAAAGATAAATGATGTCGAGATCATAGAGGATGGCGAGGAAGAGCATTGTATGGCAGGAAGACAAGGAAGAGCATTTTAAGTTAGTTGTTGTCGTTGTGGGAAATGGAAAATGGAAGACAACACAACATGGCCAAGGTCAAGGAGTATAGCGATAGCGATAACGATAACGATAATGACAGAGTATATGCACAATTAACAAATTATATTATAATATATATCATGTATAATATATATTAATTGGGGTGACAGATTAAGACGTGTGCGTGCGACGTGCGATTTGATTTGATTTTTTTTTTTTTTTTTTTTTTTTTTTGTGGTTTATTTAGTTGGTTAGCCAAGAATTCAAACAGGCGGTAGGCAGTAGTAGTATTTATAGGAGAATAAAAAACAGGCAGTTACGGAGTTACGAAGTACGTAGGATCGGAGTACGATGTACCAAGAACGTAGAACGTAGGAGCGAAGACGTAGTAGTAGAAGTATATTTTTAAATATTTATTTAGTGTGTGTGTGTGTGTGTGTGTGTGTGAGTACGTGTATGTGAAAGTGTGTGTTGTTCAGATGTATATTTGTTGAGGAAAATCAAGCACATAATAGAAGAGAGAACAAAACGGAGAGAAAAAGAACAAGAACACGCATCGATATTGTTGCATTGCATTAAATGAAAACTCTTACTCGAACAATCTGTTGATGATATCCATTTCTTTTTATCATCCGGATTCAGTTGATTCGTATTCTTATTCCTTATCGAACGTCCCCAGCCAGCGGTTATCGTTCCCAATCGTGAGAAAGCCCGCTTCACCATCGGCGATGATGGTACACTTTTCGGTCTTATGGAATCCGAATCCGGCACTGTTAAATAATTGTTACTCTTTGGCTTTTGATTTTGTGGCGATACCAGCGACGGTGCTGGACGTGCAAAGATTTCAGCAACAGGTATTTGAGGTGAGCCAAAGCCCGTCTGTATGCCGTATAGCATTTCCTAAAATTATTATTAAAGTATTACATAAAGTTTGGATTGTCTCTCATAGAATTAGTTACCTGAAAGACGCGACTTCGCACTCCTAATATTGCACGTACGCCAATAAGGCGCGCCTTTTGCTTGGACTGACCCACCAGAAAAACCACATCGAAAAGATGGGCATTTGTCAGGCACGATGGTTCTTCGTTTAAAAATACACGCGTAAAGTCTTTGGCCAGTTGATCATAATCCTCGAACTGATCCCTCACCGAATCGAGCAGCGGTGAAGATGGTCGCATATGGCCTACATAAGTAAATAGACACAAATATTTATCATGAAATCTATGAAAACATTCATATCTTATAAATAAGTTGGCATTTTAATGAATATATTAAAGCTCATGCATCAAATATACAATTTTGGTGTACAGCTATCATATCAGAATATCTGAATATGATCAAGTGTGTGCAGTTAAAAAAAACTGGATTATTATCTAGGTATATTTCGTAGAATTTTTATTGTGATATTTTATTAAAAGATCTAAAATATTCGTAAAACGAATTACTTGATGTTCAAATTAGGAAAATTATGTTTAAATTTGGTTAGATATGGATATCTTAAAGGAGAAAAACAACAAATTCATTTTCAACCCATTAAGGTAGGCTATAAAATGCTCCGAAAAAAGTTTAAAATGAAATCAATGGGGTTCAATACTTGTAAGCTTTATATTAAGAACAAATTAATAAATTTGTGAAATATTTTCACTGTAAAACTGGATTACAATTTGAATGAAAATGGTAAAAACAGGTGCAGCTAAAATTTTCTATAAACATGATTTAGTAGTTGTTAGATAAGTTTCTTTGTAAATTGGGATAAAAAAAAATTAGTTTCAACTCTGTATGAGAATTTATGTCATATGGTCTTAATTTTTTTTTTGATTTTAAAGAATTTTTCATTGGATTTTAAAGATTGCTAAGCATCAGATGACTTCCGAGACATTTCAAATTTTAAAAAATTGCTTTTAAAGTGCAGAAAATATATTGTTAACATATTTATGTACATATGTCAATTAATAAAAAAAAGGCAAGACGTTGCTAAGAAAACAAGAGTTAAGGAACATGGAAAACCCTTTGACTAAAAAACCAAGCAACCATTTGGTACGCAGCTCACATACCATTGAATATTTGCGTATGTGTGGGTGTGTGTGTGTGTGTGTGTGTGTGTGTGTGTAGGTGTAGAATGTGTGTCATCAATCATAGAAAGAACCCTTGGTGCAACAACACTGCGTACATCTTGTACAGATACAAAAATTTAGCAGAACAAAGCATTCATTGTTTTTTTTTTTTTTTTTTTTTTTTTTTTTTTTTTTGTGAGTAGGCCGCAGCTGCCATATGGAAATAGTGTTATGCACTTGACAACGGCTCACGTTACCAGCGCCTTCTGCAGGTTACCGCTCACCTCTCCCCACGGGACATTTCTTCTTCTCCTGTTTCAGTTTAGTTCAATTCCATTCCATTCGATTCGTTTCGTTTCGTTTCAATTCATTTGTTTTGTTTGCATGCAATAGACCAATCCTGCTATACACTTTTTCCACCTTTTCCATCTGCACTTTTATTGAATTTTTCGCCATAAGTGGGGCGTTTGTTGTGTGTGGGCGTGGCAATGTTTGCAGGTGAATGCTGGTTATTACCATCAAATACAAATATAAATGCCATACAGTAAAATTGCTAGTGTAATCAATAGCTTGGGCCGAAATCTATGGGCCATGGCCAGCACTTAAACACAGCTGCCTTTCTTGCTCCTTTCTTTTGGGGTTCAGATACATTTCTTTTTCGGTTATGAAATGTAAATATGAATTATGGACCTATTCATTGCTTCGACTTTGACTTTATAATTATGCGAATATTCTGAGCAGCATTTAAGCTGACACAAACAGAGTTCTGAGTGGGATTTCTAAGCCATTTTGATCTTTATCTCATTAGTTGGAATATTTAAAAAGGTTTTGTTTTTGCTTATATTTATAATTTTTAGAGTTATAGTAGAAGAGTAGATAAATATGGCAATTTAGAAATGTTCTGGAAACGTAGTTCAATAAGTTTCTAAAATCACAAAAAATATATAAATATTTTAATAAAATAAAATATACGTACTATGACATTTAAAATGTTTTGATTAAAAAACCTCATTTCTAAGTCAGCTTAAATGCGTTAAAATTTTCGTTTCTTATAGTTAATTTCAACTATTTTCGAGTAGATTTTTAAATTTCTATTATCTGGATGGAATTAGATGTTGATAAAGCTCTTAGTTCTTAAGCATTCTTACTGGCTCAAATCTCTTAGCTACGATAATTCAACTAAATATAAATAAAAATATTATTATTATACCTACTTGTGTCCTATGGCAAAAGATTTTTTTTTGAGTGCATCTAAATCTAGTTATCTATTGCAAAATTTCAACAATTTATTTCATGATAAATAAGATATTTAACTGAGGCATAATATTAAAAAGGCAGAAAATTAATTAAATTAAACTCAGAGCACTTTTAACATATATTGATATTTCTTATTCGTTCAAGCAGTTAAATCGGCTTAAATTAAGTTATTATACTTCTGTATCATACAGGAAAAGTGCGTCTTTTCCGTGTTCTACTTTTGTGATTTGTGTTTGATACATTTTCTTATTGGTCAACATAATTGAGTTATCTGAATGATGCATCTGAGATGGACACATTCAGATGGTAATATGAACATATGGAATGACGATTCCCCAGTGACAGAATGAGGATTGAAAGATAGGGAGGGAAAGACGAGAATATATAGAAATGCTATCAATTCATAATTTGCATGATTTTAATATGCATAACTAAAGTTGGATATACACGTATATAGTATTCAAAGGGATCCAAAGGGGGCTATATATAAGCGCCTGCTTGATGTGGGTGTGTGTCAATGTGTGTGTGTGTGTGTGTGAGTAGCTGGTTTTGTTGTGCATGAATAAATCAAATTAGATTTGTTTTGTTTAATGCAACAAATAAATAACAAGAAATCTAAACAAATCACAACAACAGCAACACCATATACACAATTGTTGTGCGGCTGTGTGTGTGTGTGTGTGTGCATGTGTGTGTGTTAAGACGCAAAAGATTGACCACAGCAGATAAAATGTACAATATTTCTTGCCGGACAACTTAAGATTCGCACAAAAGCTTCGATATCTGTACATATAGTGGTAACCAAGGGGCGGGAAACTTAGTTGGGGGCGGGGGGGGGGGGGCGTGGCAGCAAACAAAGTGTACTGTTGGATTTGTCACCACATGTCGCTGCTGACGGGAGGGAGGGAGGGGGAGGGGAGTGTGCGCAGCTTGCATGATTCCGTTGAGTGCAAACACAGGCGGATGTGTTAATGGCGGAAACGGATGTGTAATGTCTCCCCCCTCCCCCCCTCACTCTCTCTCTCTCTCTTCCTATGTGTGTGTGTGTGTGTGTGTGTGAGTGTGTGTGTTTGTGTGTGGCGGAAGTGTTGCAACAACAATGACAACAACAAATAGCGCAACAGCAACGTCAACAACAACAGCAACCACAAAACTTGGCTAAACGATTAATCATGCAGATTCGAAGTCAACGGAATGAATTGCTGTTATTCCACCATTCAAGAACGTTCTAGTCGAGTGTGCCCGACTACAAGATATCCCGTGTCCAGTACGGAAATGCACTAAAATTTTGAAAAATTTTAATATCTATACATGCATAAATAGATATGTATGAATTTGAAGGCAATTTTTAAAAATTCAAGATGGCGGATCCAAGATGCCGAATTTTACAAAAGAACATTTATTTAATGGATACGTTATTTTGAATTTTTCAAAATCGTTAATAGCGGACCCAAAAACCCCGTGTAACGAATTTCATACGAATCCGTTGAACTTTTCAAAAACGTGTTCGCCCTATTGATTTTCTTGGGGTTATTTTGAAACCCTGACGTGCAGAGCTGAAATGCAGTGGGTAATTAAACTCTATAGTTTTGATGACGTCTTATTGAGTTGAATAAGTCGATATCGATATCGCACTAGGTCTTCTTCATCATAGAAAAATTTCAGAACTAGTTTTAGTCGTTCAGTTTTTAATAACTGACCATAAAAAATGACCTACAATAATGTCAAAATTCGAATCACGCGTTTTTAAATTGCATTTGTTTGTTCAAAGAAACTCTGATATTATTTTTTAATACATAGACAAAAAAATAATTTTTTTTTTTTCGTGGGTCAATTTTGATTTAAAACTTGATCCAAGATTTGGATTTATTTCACCTATATAAATAAGAATCAGAAACAAAATAGAAAATTTTGAAAGTAAAGATATCAGCATTATTGGGGGTACTAATTTGTCAAAAATAATGGAAAGAGCTTGGTAAACTAATGGACTAACTGTATGTCTGGATCAAAGATACTGTTTTCTGTCTGTTACATACAATTGCACAAATCTATAATACCCTGCTTTCAGTGGACACAGGATAAAAACATTTAAATAACATTCTGTGGTTGAGTAAGAGTGTGTGTGTGTTTGTATGTGAGTGAGAGTGTGCGGGTGTGTGTTAGTGAGTGAGTGTGTGTGTGTGTGTGTGTGTGTGTGTGTGTGTGTGCGTGCGTGTGTGCGGGTTTAGTGTACACATACTATGTCTCAGACAGAGATGCATCACAGAAGCACAGCACAAATTGTGGCTCAACAACGATGTTGACTGTGTGGCAAGCATTGCTGATTGTTGTTGTTGCATTTGTTGTTGTTGTTGTTGGTGTTGTTGCTGTTGACGTTGCTCAGCTGTCTGGTTCTTGTTGTTGTTGTTGTTGTTGTTGGTTTGTTTAGTGTGTGTATTGTGTGTGGTTGTTGCTGTTGTGCCCAGTGCCACAAGCAGTTGTTGTTGCTGCTCTTGACTGCCATTTGATTTGGCATTGACATTGCAATTGCAATAGCAGCAATTATTGTAGTGTTGCTGTTGCAGTTGTTGCATTTGTTGTTGCATTTGTTGTTGTTGTTCGTTGCTGTCTAACACTCTGGCATGCAACATTCTGAAATATTCATCCTCACCAATGGGTCGCCAGGAGCCGCGTCTATACGGTTTCGGTATCTGTCCAGTCTCCGCATGATTCGATAAATTCATCACAAGATCCTCCAGCATTTGGGAACGCGTCCTTTCCTGCATTCGGGCAAACTTTGGTGCCGAATACGAGGCTCGCTCTCCATTCACAATCTTTGTTAACAGCCATTCACTAGATTGAAAAAATATATACAAACAGAGTTCATAAAATAATTGATATACCATTTTATACCCTTGCAATGCCCTGTAGATGCCTGTAGAAAAACTATATGATTTCATGTGAAATTCATACAAATTTCCAAAAAAAAAACATTCAATTTTAAAAGACTTTAACAAACAGAAGAAATTTTCAAATAAAAAGCTTAGTTTTTGATCTGTATAGCAGTTCTATCAGAATGTTTAATAACCCTATTTTCAGTGGAAATGTGTAAAAACGTAGGAAAAGTACATTAATCTTCCTAAGCGTACACTGAAAAAAGACCAGTTTCTAAAATCATGAACAAACATCTTGAATATTGTTCTTAAATTAAAATTATTTTAAGACCAAATTACTAAGATTTTTAATCTAAAAAATCATAAAATCTTAATGTAAGAATAAAAATGTTAAATTGTTAGGAAGGTATAAATATATACAATTGCAGATGAAATAAATGGTGGCGCTCTGGTTAGAGACACTACTTTAGTTAAATTAGAAAGACAAAATAAAATATATACAAATATAAAAAATTTAAAAAAAAAATTTAAAAAAAAAATTTTTTATTTTGAATTTAATATTAAAACAATTTATTCTTAAAATAAGAACTTGGTTTTATTTAAAAAATGTTCTCAAGACCAAGATGTGTTCTCTTAAATTAAGAAATTTATTGTCTCGACGCATTTTTTAGACCAAAAATTTTAGTTCTGAGACCAAAATCTTGATTTTAGAACATTTTTTTTTATCAGTGTAGTTAAAGAATATAATGTTATCATTTTAACACAACATTTTGATGCCCTATGCAAGGGTATAATTACACGTAATCATTCACATTCGATTTGTAGTTCAATTTGCGACTTACCGAAACATGGGACCCTTTTCGAAGACGGACTGCTCCCAGAGGTAGGGTTTGTAGGCGCCAACCTCATCGCGTGTCACCACAGACACCTCGTAGCGTGTTGGCTTGTGCTTAATACGCGCCGACACACGCACCTGTATATCAAAATAGACTTATCAGTTTGTTATAGTCTGTGCAAAAGGAGCTATTGAAGCCGACATTAAACATTGAGGTACAAATTGTTCGAATAACACGAACTAAAAGTGTGCCATTTAATTGGGATATTTATGGTTAAATTAAGCAGTTCAAGACTCATACCTTGACATATTAATCCAACCATAATGACACAAGCTTAAATGGTATTTTTTAATTTTAGTTAAAGGTATTGACTTAATTGACATTGTGTTGATGTAATTTTTCAAAATTGAGGTTTAATTTATTAATGTCCTATTGATAAACTGATTGATTATTTATTTGCTTGATCTTTATAAGAATCTGCTATTGGTAGACTGCATCAGATTTGACTTGTTGTGAAACCTCAAGTTCGACTGTGTGTTAGTTTCTCTACGTTATGCAAATGTTTTAGGGGATTTCATTTTATTGAGTATGTGACTTAAAGCTTGAAACTTATCAAACTATTAGTTTCTTTGAATAAACTGCATTTCTAAGCACTGCAAAAGTTTCTGCTTTTCCAATATTTATATAATTCAACTAATTTCCAGGGACCGTAATCATTATAATTTTATACGAGTTTATTCATCAATTATCTTTATATTATATATAAAAAAAAATAAAAATCATTAAAAATTATTATTTTTGATAAAAAAAAAAAAATAAATAAAACTCAAAAATAATGATTATTAATGATTTTTATTTTATTGATCAAAAATAATGCTTATAATCATGGTGTTAAAATTATTATTGGTGAAGAAAATCGCAAAAATCAGAATTTTTAAATTCATGAGTGAAAATGTTCTTACCAGTATAAAGGTGTGTAGAAAATGGCTCTTTATGCAGGCGGGACTGAAGCGGGTATTGTCCGCCTCCAAAAACACGACACAGACAATGTCATTGCCAATGTGACGCTTGCGTTGCAATTTCTGTGGATCATGTTTCTCATATGGCAGCAGTGTCGAAACATGAAACATGATCTCAATATTGCGCCAGTTCGTATAAACGGAGAATAAAC
The DNA here is from genome assembly GCA_951394115.2 of Drosophila phalerata. Taxonomy (NCBI): domain Eukaryota; kingdom Metazoa; phylum Arthropoda; class Insecta; order Diptera; family Drosophilidae; genus Drosophila; species Drosophila phalerata. The sequence continues at coordinate 24,775,992 of OX596006.1, read as the reverse complement.
CTAAGTTGCAGATATGTGTATAGAGAATACTAATAATGCTGCATATTTATTATATAGTTAGTAGTTATGGAATTACCTGTAAGGTCATGCACCGTATCAAGGCCACCTTTGTATTTATCAAAGCCGCGCAATCGAACACGATCGCCGAGCAGCGTGAGGAACTCATCGAAGAGCGGTGAATTTTCATTATTGTCCAGAATTTGCTCTTCGGTGTATTGATCCTCTTTGACGAAAATAACGCCCACTTTTAGTTCGGATTTTATAAAAACCTGAAGGAAAACAAGATTTTAAAGTTATAATAATAGTATAAAGTTATAATATTATAAATAATAGTATTTAACGTTAAAAGAGCAAGTAAACATTATTTTTTGAAGCAAAAGTTTTAATTTTATTTTTTTTTTAGCTTAAGTATTTTTTTCTTAAATATTTTGGATTTTAAAAACAAGATTTTTGTTGTCAGCTATTTACCTGATCTAATTTAAGTAATTCCTCCGGCGTATCGGGTAATTGTCCTAATGTTAAAGGTGGATTTAAATTAACTTCTTTACCTAAAGATCTAACTACCTCCTCGCGATTGTATCTGCAAAATGTGAACAAATAATTGCATTTTCATTAAATATTCTCGATTCCTGCGATATATTACCTATCGGCAAATACACAGGAGGCCGGTATCAGTCCATGCACGGTATAGGAACCAGCTCGCACAAGAATACGAAACTGATCGCGTCCATTGAGCGTCTCCTGTTTGATGGATAGAATAACTGGGCCCAGATCCTCGTCACTAGTAAAGTAATTCCAATGTTCGGTGCCATAAAAATACTTTTCATATGTCTCCTGTTCAACGGATATTAATTCGAATGCACCCTGTTGATCCCATTGCTCCTCGATGGTTGTTTTCTTTCGTGGACTCGGCGTTGCCTCCGAGTCCTCATCATCCTCATAGAGATCGCTGCATTCACGTTCCAAATACGCATCACTAGCACTCCCAGCACGTATATCCTCATGTTCCGAATCACTTTCATCCCAGATGGTATGCGGTGTTGGCAGCGTTATCTTCTGACGTGAACACTCTATCCAATAGCCGGGCGTGGGCATCAAATTATGTGGATATTCCTCACAGAATTCATCTGCAATAATCACAAAAAAGTGTGTAACGTTATGGGAAATGTGCCACAGCTTAAAATATTTGAAGTGACAATGGTGGACAATTAAATAAGAGTACTTTAAAATGTAATGTATCTTTTAAAAAAATAATTCATAAATTTAAGGTTGATAAAAACTTAAAGTAGATCCTACAACAATGATGAGCTATTAAATATTTATCAGCTTAAGCTGCTATGAATAACATATTTTTAATTTTTCCCTCAGTGTAAGAGAATAAAGAATGTAATGGTATTGTTTTAAATTTCTGCCCCTTTTTGCATTTCAAGTGACAATGGTGTATAGCAGACGTTCAGAATTGCAACATAATTGCATATTAGCCATATTAACGTTCAATTAACCAAGTTCTGGCCATTGTAATACCGATTAATATCATTACAAAATCGACCGAAAGCCGTCGAAACGTAAACCGCAAATGTTGCAATGGACTTAAGCATGCTTAACATTGATTGCAGCTGCTCTCCTCTCTCTCTGTCTCTGTCTGTCTCTGTCTGTCTCTGTCTCTCTCTGTCTCTTTCTCGGCCTATTCACTGCAATTTGTTGTTGTCCCTTGACAATTTGATGGCCAACCACAAACAGGAGTCGAATGGAATCGAATTGAAACAGCAGCTGCATTGTAATTTTCAGTTAAGGACTGAGATGTGTATAGTTCACAGATACCCTGTAAGTAGTTTTATTATTACATCACATTTGATCATTCTCTACAGCTTTTTCTTTCTGTCTCTTCTGTTTCGTTATGCCACACTAGTCTAAAATATGCCCTGCAAGCATTTTAACTTAAGGGTATATCTACAGTTGTAAACTTTTATGTTGCATGTCGGCTTAAGTGACTGCTTGAATTGTTAATCAGGAAACAGGATGACTGCTTAAAGTAGAACGTGAGGCTATTTCCCTATTGGATACCCTGTATGCAGTTTTGATTCTGTTTAAATAATCAAAATCTCTGCTCCCTTTCTCTGCTGTCACTTCCATCAGGATTTGATATATATTTGTCGGCATTTATTGACTACAGGGTATAAAGCGGTGGCTAAATTTGTTGTACAAATTAACATACATATCCCTGTTTAAAGGATTGAGAAATTTTGGATGCTACACACAGAAAAAAAATCAAGATTTCCGTACCTAAACAGGCTATTTTCAATTTCGGAATTTCTTAAGTTGAGAACAAAAATATTATTTCTAAATCGGTTTTCGCAAGTATGGAACTTAAAATGAGATTTTTTCGGGATACGTTAAGTACGTAATCTTGAACTAGTTTAGTACAAATAAATCAGTTATTTCTGGAGGTTTCTTAACAAGTCTCACGGGTTATATATTTGCCATGGACTACTATTTCGGACAGCTGCCATTGTAAAGGAAAGTCAGAATTATAAATTTGAGATCGATTCATACTTAATTTAAGATTTTTAGTACACAACAATCTTAAAATTTTAAGATCAAATCGGTATAAATTTAAGTATCATCGAACCTAATGTTAGTGTGACATATTTTTCTGAGTGCACTACTTTACACGAATTTTCAGAGAGAGAGAGAGAGAGAGAGAGAGAGAGAGAGAGAGAGATTGCGAGAGAGAGAAATGAAGAGTTGCAACTATGAAGTTAGATAGAGGTTGCCACATTTAGTTTTTGAAAAGGATTTTGTGTGTGAAAGTTCTAGTTTCGGCTTTTGCGGCATCGATGTGTTGCAAGGAAGCGAGCAATGCTTTTGGCTTGCCACTTGAAATGGCAGCCAATTGCCATCAAACTACTCGTGTAAACAAAATAATTTAGTGCAATTCAATTAAAATGCAAATACCGCAACTCTCTGGCTAAAAGCAACCAGATGCCTGCCACCGCACACAGACGCACAGACACACAGACGCACAGCAACACACATGACAGCTGTGCCACATGAACCATAAAAGGAGCAAAGTTTCAACCACTGATTGAGCTGGAAATTTGATGTGGCATACACAAGAATGTGTGCGTGTGTGTGTGTGTGTGTGTGTGTGTGTGTGGCACGAACAAGACGCGCTGTGAAGCGCGTAAGTCAATAATGGGCCAACTGGCGTACGATAAAGTCTATTGCGGGTCCATGACTTTGACAGACGTCTCCTATTAACTGCCCCTACCCCATCTTCCCTGCCACTGTACTATGCACAAAACCGCAAGATTTGCAGAAACAATTACAACTTTTACACCAAAATCGCGTTTAGATTCTTCGAAAAATCAAATTTTATTTTCGTTGATGTTCGTTTCGTTTAATAATATGGCGACTAAATCAAAAAGCTTCTTTTTTTTTTAATATGGCATATATTTTATATGAATAAATGCGATTCGATTACAAATAAACTTAAAAACACAGATTGGAATAACAAGACGTATGGGAAACATCAAAAAGTGATTAGATTTCAATCAGTTTTGGAAACACTATTAGAAAAAAGTTCAGATTTTGGATCCTAAGACTCAAAAGTTTTGCTTAAAAAACAAAATGGAGAGAAATACTGAAGTTCTTTTAAAAAAGTCTCTATTGCAAAACCACATAACTTTTATTTTTTTTCGCGTATTTCTATTTTTTTTTTCTCTTTAAATTGTCGATATCTTTTATTTAAAAAACTTTGATTTTTATGTTTTAAGGATTAAGTATAAGAAATAACCAAAATGTTGTATAAAAAGCTGAACGATGCTTAAGAACATAAAGTTGTTTTAATTTGAATTTAACTATTTTTTTTTGCCAAAGGCAATAATATATAGAGGACTCAGTTTGATCAGACTTTTAGAAAATGTGTAGAAATATATATTGTTTTACGATTGCCATAAATTAGTCTTCACTAATCGTTCTGTTTAGCCCATAGTACACTGCCAGAACAGAGTCGCTGCCTTTGAGCATAATGTGGCCCGACATGTGAGCAAAGTTGCGAAGCCTTGGCAATAAAATGCTACGTGGCAGCCGTGGCAGCCGTAGCAGCAACTATGATCTAATTAAGGAGTGCCGCGCGTTTACCGCAACATGTAGCATGCTACAGCATGTAGCATGTAGCGTATAGCATGTGACGTATGCTCTGTGTGTTGCATACTTTTCGGAGCATCATCGCGCACAGCTGCTGCCCAAGAACACTGAGGCAGTCATAAAAGAATAACATGATCCCGGATCCGGACCCCAAATCCGTAGCCAGATGCAGATGCAGACATAGGCACAGACTCCGGCTACCAGTCGCAATCTCTGTCTCCGTCTCTTTCTCTGTCTCTTTCTCTGTCTCTTTCTCTTTCTCTTCACTTGTCTCAGGACTAGCTCTTGGGTGTCGACTAATTCAAATTTGAATAACTCGCAATGTGCGACGCTAAGTAGGCTATGAAATTGCCCACTGTCTTTTTTAGTGTTTTATAGTCCTTTTGGCCGCGCTACTTCTTACCTTGTTTGCCCTATAAAACACATGTTTCTCACAAAAGGACAACATAAGTATCAAAGTGATTAATTACAGATATATTGTGTTTTACGAACTAGAGAACTTTATGAAAACACCTTTAAATCACAGACAGAACAATAAATTATTTATGATCTGAGACAACATTTAGTGAGAATGAGTGCACACCTACTAGAAACGTCAAAAATACAATATTCACTCTTATTCAAAAATAATAAATATAGCAAAATATGTACAGCATTTTAGAGTGAATGTCTCATGTGTCGTTTTGAATGTATTCATGCAGGTCTCTACTCTGAATACTCATATTTTTTGCATAATTTTTTAATATCATATTTTGTAGTCCCTGAAATTTGCAGATGATTTTGAAAGTTTCACTTATTATTAAATTAAAAAACGATTATCTGGAAAACATCAAATAGAAATATTGTTCATACATGTAACATATAGTAATTACTACAGTTTTGTCAATCTAACATTTTTCAAGGTATCACAATGATATAAGTGATCTGACTAAGCAATCTTTATGGCATTATAGGGTATTTTATAATCTAGGTACCGTCAGCTTTACACTCATCCTACGCTGTTCTTGTGTAAAGACAACTTTTGTCAGATGTGTGCTTTTGTGCTGCGTGTGAATTGTTAGCACAAAGAGCGAACAAACGCCTCCGGATATGGCATACATTTTATTTTTAAGACCAGTTAAGCCACCGGGCAATGGCAATGGCAATGGCAAAACCAACACCAAGACCAAAAACACAGGCAATGGCAAAGGCGATGACATTTTCGTGACCATTTTAGGCAAATTGGATTTACGCATCAGTCGCATTCCCCTCTTGCTCTCTGTCTTATTTTTCCTATCTACTATACTATGTATAAAAAGATTTGGAGAAAAAAGTCTCTTAATCAGAGATGTTCTACAAATCTCTAACAGCGCAAAAGCAACCCAAAATCAATTGTTGAGGTTCCTGAAAACAATCAAGCATTGCTTTCAATTGTCTAAATTTTTTTGAGAGATTTGACAAAATGAAATATTTATTGAATTGAATTACATTAATTTTTAAAAAGAATAAACCTAAAAATATTGTTGAAACTGGAAGAAAGCAGACTTTTCCGACTTCGAAAATATGTTTGAAAAAAAAAAATGAAAATCTCGGACATTTAAGAAACACCGAAATTTCAAACGGTTGTTTTCAAAAGAAATTCTCGGCAAAAACTCTAGAGAATTCTGGAACACACCTGAATCATATGATTTTTCCATTCTAAATTGTAATACTGTCTTTTGATTTGAAACGTCTTTTCTAAAAAATAGTATTTTTTCGAGCGCAAAGATTTTATATTTAAATTTTCACTACAATGTTTAAATTAAAAATTAGTTATAGGACAGCAACCGACGTTTAATTTCACAATGATATTTTAAAAAGGCTAAGAAACAATTTTTTTGTTATTTTAAATAGTGCTTCTTCCCATTTTTCAGAAAATAGCTCAGAATAAATAGATTAAATTAAAAAATTTTTAACTATGGCGGTTTTATTAAATTGGTTAATTTATATTATGAGGGTAATATATTTTATGGAGTGTACTTTCAAATTTATTCCTCAGTCGTTTGTGTTTCAACGTGTTTCGTTGGGTGGCTTTTCTCTGACTCTCTTTATGCTGAATCGCCAGCTTTGAAAGGGCTTTAATGTTGCTTAAGCATCTGTCATAGTGTGGAATAAAGTAATTCGATATTTGATCCATTTCCTTCCCTTGTCTCTATCTATCTCTCTGTCTCTCTACTACATATATCTAACTTTGATAGTTTTGTTTCTATCGACTAACAGTTAAAAGCTGGACAACAATTTGCGTTAGTGGTTGTATTATTTTCAAAAGCCGCAGGTTGAAATGTAGGCCAATTGATGTGTACAAATCTCCGGGTTGGCATTTCATTTACCATTTTGACTGGAATGTCTGTCAACGTTGACACTTTTACGCCGAAATTCATGAGAACTCCCGACTTTCTCCCTCTACTTTAGCTCTCGTTAACTAAACGGTATGTGAGTGTTATACTTTTGTGTTAAATTCTGTAACAGGGAGTATTAAACCGAATTGTAATTTTGACAATATTAAGTATGTACATTTTAACTTAATGTTTTTACTTTTTTTTTACATTTTGGTACATAAAGAAAAATGGATTCTTTAACATTGAATGCTCGATTACTTGGATCAAAATTCGTACGAAAGTTTAGTGTGACGTGACCAGTTTGGTTAAAATTGCTATTATAATTTTTATATAAAGCTAGAAGTTGTTTAAATATGCGGCAAACTTAGACAACTATATAAATTATCCTGTATTTTTATTCTAAGAAATAAAATAGTAAAATTCTATAATAATTACAAATTATTATAATTGTTTTTCTCTGTTGCTTTGTACCTTTTTTTTTTGAAACTTTTTATGAATTAATTCTAGCTACTATGGAGTCGAGTAACACACTGTCGAGCTTACTCTTACTTCTTAGCGTTCTCTCCTTCTTCTCTCACTTCTTCTCACTGTCCATTAAACCAATTGGCCATTATGCTATGCTCGGTTGGCCAGCGCTCTGGGAACTGGGAACTGAGACCTGAGGTTAAGGGTAGTCTATCAATCATATGTCATAGAAAAAATAAAAAAGAAATACTAAAAACTGAAGTGGGATACGTGCTGGCATCTTAACGATTAAAATGACAATGACAATGACGATGGCGATGACGATTACAATGACGATGACGACAACGATGACGCTGACTTTTGAGGCCTATCTCAAGGGAATGAACGCGTCGAATGTTATCGTCCTGTCCGAACTGTGTTATCGGGAACATGTTGCGTATTCCCCATGCCGGAAATCGATAGAGCCCTGGTCCCAATTTGCATAGCAGTGCCAAATTCTTATTGCGTTCTGCGGTTGCCCACGAAACCGCAAATTGAATCTCTAAAGTGCGAGCCCATTGCTACCCATCTCTCTCTACCTCTTACTCTCTCTCTCTCTCTCTCTTTACCCCTCTCTCTCTCTCTCTCTCTTGCTGAGGCGCATAATGCTAAATAAACTTTTATGCCCAGTTTGGGGATTAAAATTTGCCACAGGTCGCGTTGCGTCGCGTCGGTCAGACTGAGTTTTTAATACCCTAACAAAAGAGTGCGCACATTTCCAATTGCATGACTTTAAAGCTGACAGCTTTTCTTTTTTTTTTCTTTTCTTTTTTTTTTTACATCTTTTCGCCATTCAGTTTCCTTCGTGCTTATGTCTGCTCTTCTTTGAAACTTTGCTTCAACTTCTCTCTAAGCTTCTCGCTTTAACCATTGCTGTTAGGTGAAGGACTGAGCTTCTCTTGAGTTTCTTATTTCTTACTTACTTTACGTTCTTTACTTTCTGTTTCTGCATTCGCCACTCGCTTCAGACACATTTTTACAAACTGACCTCGATATTCGCTTTATCTCGTCATTTACTTGCTTCTTTAGATTTCATTTCCAGCTTAACTTCTCTATCTGCTCTTCTCTTCATTGACTTTTCTTCGTATCTTGCATTAATTCAAATTTGACTGTGTATTTACTTAACATATAAGTTTCCCACTCATTTATTTAGTACATTTACTTCTTTAATCGCATCTCTCTTCAGAAAGTTTTTCCCTCGAACTTCTGATACTGATTTTCCCATCTCAGATCACATTTACTTTTTTGTTACTCTCTCTTTCAGCAGTTCTACTAATTATCCTTCTTTTATACGCGTACTTAAATTCTTATTTCAGTCTCTTCTTCTCTTTTCATTTTGATCTCGTTTGCTTCTTTAATTATTATATTACTTCTCCCAATTCAATCAGTTTACCATTGCTTGAAAGTTCATATAGTTTCCTTTTGTTATTACACTTACTTCTTATTTCGAAATAAAAAAACAATTTGGAAATGTATAATTATGTAAAATATATATTATAAAGTACACACAAATACAAACATAATCATGACTTGGGTAAGTGCTACAAAATGTTATATGTTTAAAAGTTTATCAACGTAACCAGATTTTGCAGAGATCGAACACATTGAAGACGCTATTGCCTTAATTAAACCCATAGAATATTTATAGAACGGCATCGATATATCAAACGACAAGTTACGAATATACCTAACCAGCTAATTACTTTTTCTAAGTTTAATCCGTATGGACTAAGTTTTAAGTATGCAAACGAACTTTGGAAAAAGGATTGTTAAAGTGATGTTGAAATTATATTTTTTATAACCAGTGGAGTTGTTCGAGAAAAAGTGGATAAATATAATTTAATTATTATTGTCTAACAAAAAAATGAATTCTATAATTTTTAGAGCATTTACCAATTCTCTGAATACTGATTTATTGATTTAAAATAATATTATATTAAGTATTTCAAGTTAATTATTACGTTTGTAAAGAAAATACAAAATATTGCGTTTGGTAGAGTAACTGATAGTCGACTCTATAATGTCCTGTAATGTAGTACTATTTATTGAACATATTTTGTGAATTGGCATCTGCAGCACAGCGGGAGACGCATTTTGAATGATGCCTGTGTGTGCCCACGTTACGTATACGCACTGTCTGTCCAACCCTGTTGTCTGATCAATCACACACAGATACTTACACACACACACACACACACATTCGATCAATAGATTATTTTAAGCGGCTTTGACACATTTCTCTCTGTCTTATATATGAAACATATCAAGAATGAACTGCAATTGAGGTGAGTGAAACATGTGTAGCATGCGGCATGTGGCATGTGGCATGTGGCATGCGGCATGCAAGTAAAGCTGACACAAGCCAATTACACGTGACCTTTTTGCCGAAGCTCATTAAACGCTGTACAATTGGCAAACAATCCTAAATAAACAACAATTAGGACAATTTTAGCAAATTGTTAAATCGATTATAGAAATTCAGTTTCATTTCTCTCGCTTCTTTCCTCTCCCCTCTCATTATCTCCGCTCAACTGAACTTTTGCCTTTATTTGATTGTGCTTTGTCTTTTTGACTTAATTGCCGTCAGTCGAAATGTAATTCATATGAAAAGCTCGCTGTGAGTGTTTTATGTACTTATTCAGTGTTTAGTCATTCGGTTTTGATATTCGCGAATCGTTTTCTGTTGAATGCCAGCCAAAGGATTTTCGCTTACACAACACACTGTCTGTGGCATGTGGCATGTGGCATGTGGCAGTGGCAATGACACTGGCAATGTCAATGGATAGGATACCTCGTCTCAGTTGCGTGTTGTCGGTTTTGACAGTCGCTAACAACGCTGTCGCCTTTGTTAGTTGCCACCCAAAAAGGACGCAATACAACACAAATGACAACAACACCCACAAACACACACAACAAGTTGCATGACCAACATTGTCTGCCACACTTTGTTGCCATTTGCTGTTGCATTCTGTTACTGAGCTGACCTTATGGCCAAGTCACTTTAATCATTCAACGTATTGCAACTGCAACTGCTACGGTAACTAAAATTTAGCTTTTATACTCGTCGAAATCACATAAAAGAGGGCATTCAGCATTCGTATTCGAATTGCAAGTAAATGCATTCAGAACTGGATTTGCATATTTTCTTGTATTTGCTTTCATGAAGAAAATTTCTTCTAAATCAATATATTACAAATTAAAATTTTAATTTAATTATTAAAAAAAAAACGTTAAAAAAAACGTTTATTTTTTTTTTTTTTTTTTTTTTTTTTTAAATTATTAAAACTTTTATTTTATTCCGAGAAAATCAGAATCACCTAACAGGTACTTGTATATTATATTTATACATTATACAAGAATATATGCATTTAACAGTTGTCTTTTCTCAAGTTTAATTGCCAATTATCTTGATGCATTGTGGCCCACTTTGGCAGATCTGTACTATACTCCCAGTCAACACCTTGATATTTCCACGCATGCAGATACATCACAAGATCTGCGGTGTTTGGGTCACGATAGTTCATCTTGCATTCTAAACAATGCGGATCTGTTGTTACTTTGCTGGGATCAAAGACACAATCGGGGGATTCATAGCCAGTTTGGGTAGAAACCGTATTCTGAAGTACAGGGCTTTTTTTGGATTCAGTTGTCACTGTGGTAGAAACGTTGCTTGATAATTTGCTTGTAGTTGGACTATCTGTAGTACCTTCGTTGGCTTTCTTGAGCGTAAGAGCTTCGTTGCCATCAATGCCCAACCAATTTTCAGCATTGTGTATGGCTATCAAATCGTTTATTAATTGATCATCTGTTTTTCCACTAATATCGCCACCGCGTCCCTTTAAAGGACCAAATACCTCGTGATTATACAAGGGATCGTTTACAATTGGATAGCCTAAATATTGTAAATGCACTCTGATTTGATGCATCCTGCCTGTTAATGGTTTACATTGCACGATACTATATTTTCCGTTTTGTGATATCTTTTTAAATGTTGTTTTGCAATCTTTGCCCTTTGGTGACACCTTGCAAACGCCAATTTTATAGCTTACGACTTCAATCGGCTCATTGCACTCAATTATTCCATCGGGAAATTCTCCTTCGACACAGCAGACATATTCCTTCTGAACTTGTCTATTTCGTATCTGTTGCTCCATTTGACGGGCCTTCTCCGAAGTGCGACCAAACAACAAAATACCTGAAGTCAATCGATTTATCCGATGTATAGTACGCAAGTTCTTAAGATTAAACTCCTTGGCGAGTATAAATATCATCGTATTGTGCCTGTATCGACCACATGGATGTACTGGAATTAAGGCCGGTTTGTTAACAACTAAAATTTCCTCATCCATATGTATGATCTCAATGGGCTGTGAAGTAATTGGAACTTCGTGTCTGTGTACTGTATTGGCCAAAAGATCATTGTGCTTTAACTTGTAGTCAACTGGCACCTTTTCGTTGTTCACTAGCAACGTTCCCGCCTCGATGCTCCGCTTGTATTCCTCGGCAGGATGTGCTCGAAACTCTCGAGAGAATACATCCAAAATCTTCTGACCGACCCAGCGACCCTTTGTAAACGTGGTGAATGTAAAAAAGTAAGGGTAAACCTTTCGCAAACCATTTTCCGAATAATACGATGTCTCTTCAAATCTTTCCTCGCTAAAACCAGGTCGAGTTAATTTCAAGTCTTTCGTTTCCAATTTTGGCTTCTTCGATTCAACAGTTTCATCTGCCTGGGGCGCCTTTCGCTTTTCTGGTAATTTCATGGGGGATTCCTCGGCAATCGTTGCTAATTGACTACTGGAAGCTTCATTAGCCTCATAGGTCCATACGCAGTTAAAGGGCTTTGTCTGCTCTGACTTGGCTTTAACATCTGCGTCAGCTGCAGCGCTCGTCTCTGCCTCGGTCTCGTCCGCAGTCGCAGTCGCAGTGGAGGCGCCGCCGGCACTTGTAGCGGCAGCATTTGTGCAGTCGACGTCAGACCGGAACAGGGAAATGTTCTCTACGTCCACCGTGTCGTCGCCGTGTTGCGTTTGCACATGACGCAGGGCCTTAGGTAATGTCATATTTGGCCAACACAGAAAGGATTTACCCGAACTTTTCACTTTGATTATTGGCGCGTTTAGCAAGCGTCTCGTAATGAAACAATTATACCACTGCAAACAAAAACAAAAACCATCAACACGTGTGCGCCAGCATCAAAACCGAATAAATAAATGAATGAAGAACTGAACAATGGATGAATCAACAAACACCGCTTTTATTGAGCACTTGCCAGGCGTAATGTATTCTCAGCAAACCGCAAATACTTCATAGAGTATTTTAATTTTAATATGAATTGTGTTTTATATTCAAACTCTATGATTAAGAAAGAAATTCATGTGATTAATTTAACAGATTATAAATCAAAAGCTTCTTTTCTATTTCAGTATTTCATTTGAGAACTGAGTTCAACAGAAATGAAAATTTATCTCTAAAACATAATAATAGAAAGACTAATTTAAGGGTTAAGGAAAAAGTTCTTATGTATATAGTTTTTGGCTTTCTATTATTTACAATTTTATAGGAACTTTGTGACAAGAATTTTGTTGAATTGTTAAATTAACACTGGAATGTTTGGAATGAAGATCTGCAAAAAATATTACTTTCCCTAATAACAAAAAGAAGAGAGATGAAAATAAAACATATAGAATTGGGATCTCTAAAAAAAATATACCAAATAGTACAGATTAACTGAAACATATAAAATTAAAATTTACATTTTCGAATGATAAAATACTTATTAAAGGAAACAGAAAAATGAATGCTGCATAAAAAACTGTTTCAATTTAAGGTGTTTTACTTGTTTGCAATTTTCTTTCTAATTTTTTTTTTTTTTTTGATACTTTGAGCTGTAATAAATTGCAATTTGCCATTTGCAGAGTTTTGCAACAAAGGTGACCAAATTTATGTGTACATTTAATTTTGTGATATATTTGATTTTCTGATATCGCTGTTAGCCCATCAATTTTGCGTGTTGCATGAAAATCAAGTGCCACAATCCTCGTCATTTTCACAAGCGACAAAGTCAAGCTTCACATTTGACTTTTTTATCTTTCTATTTCCTTTTTCCTTTTCTCTCACCCCCTCTCTATGTTTTTTTTTTTTATTTTATTTTGTTTTATTTTCCATTTCTTTCGTTCTGCTTTGTTGTTTGAAGTGGGTTGGGGGCGTGATTTTTAACGCGTTTGTGTCTTGTGTCTTGTACTCGCATTTTTGTATGTATTAAGCTTGATGCTGCCACTTCAATCCAGCAGCTCCAGTTTCAGCGTGTATTTTAGCCATTTGGTTTATTTGTTCTCTTATTGCTCGTTCAGCCTAAATGGAGGACACTTGAGGCATCATTAATGATGTCAATGCCGACAATAAGGTCAGCAAATAAACATTATAAACATTAGACCAAAATGCCCACGATTCGGTCAAGTGGACGCCAATCTCGCTCCCTCTCCCTCTCTCTCTCCCGCTCCCCCGTTCCCCGTTCCCCGCTCCCCACTCCTCAATCCCTATCGCAGCCACATTATCTCTGTCACTTTTTTTTTTTTTTTTTTTGGATCTGCCCCCCCCCCATTTATTTGCATTTGATGGTCGATTGCTAATTGCCAGGCAGGAATATTGTTGTTGTCCTTTGTAAGTACCAATTGGTTTTTTGACTTTACATTGGCAACGCATTGCTGGGCTTTCATTCCAATCGAGAGCTCCAACTTGAGCCATACATATAGAACTTTTAGCTTTTGACAATGTCATATGCTTTGGAATTTTCTTTGGCTTTGTCACCGCTTCTTGTTATCAAAAGTTGTATACAGACGTATACACAAAGGAGAAAGTCAAGTGAAACAACAATAGGCAAGGACAACAATCCAATTGATAAAGCGCACAGAAATCAAACGATATCGAAAAACCATCAGAAAAACACAATACGTATTTTACTTTTATACCTGATCGCACTCTGTATACCTTTTTATATGACAATTTTAATAGCTCTGACAATGAAATATTGAACCATTATGTTTATTACTATGAAAATATATTTTGAAAATATTTCAATGGAATGGATAAAAATTAGCTGACTCATTCAGAAATAAGTAAAACTGTGACATGTATGTAAATCAAAGATATGGTATTGAGAATTCCATGTAACATTTTACTAACAGTTGATTTAAACAAATTTGATTTGGTTTGATAAGTAAATTGTTACACAAAGGATTTCATTTAAAAAAGAATTCCTTCAAGTTTTAAAATTAATACTGGAATGTTTGGAATGAAGTTCTGCATAAAATATTACTTTCTATATTAACAAAAAAGTAACATAAATGAAAATGAAACAAATGGAATTTCTAAGAAAAAAACAGCATAAAGTACATATAAAATGAAACATAAAAAATTGAAATTCACATTTTCGAAAGATAAAATTCTTATTAAAGAAAACAGAAAAATGAATACTGTATAAAAGCCAGTTTGCAATAATTTCGATAGATACGATTTTGCATGAAGTGAAATGAAATGAAAACGCGATTAGAAAATGTGGCAAAAATAGATGAGAAACTTGTGATAACCTATAAGCTTAGGGTAAAACGGCGAGAGGGGGATTGGCAAAAAAAAAAAAACACAAAAGAGGAGAAAAGCGTTTTTCAATTTCCAGCAAGCAACGTGACCGAGTTTTCATCTGTATTTTTTTTTTGTTCCGTTTTTTCAACATGTGATTGTGTCGATGAGTGATTGAATGCGAATGCGAATGAGAGTGTGAGTGTAAGTGTGAGTGTAAGTATGTGTGCTGTTGTAGACAAATTTGGATGATCGCATTAGCAGCACTCGATTTTTTGCATTTCATTTCACTTTGCCACTTTCCACACTTTCACATTTTCACATTTTCACATTTCCATTGTCAACTTATTGCACTTTTTCTTCATCTCACAAAACTTTCGATTGGACCTTGAGGCGTCGCATTCACTGTAAGAAGTAACACCAAGCGGTTAAAGCAGACGCTTTGATTGTTACATTTTACAGCGGGCGTGACGTCAATCGTTTACTTGCCACATGCCATATGCCACATGCAACTTGCCACTTGCGACTACACGGCGTATGCGTAACATTTTCGCTTATGAAGTGTGCATGTGACTGTATAAGTAGTGTGTGTGTGTGTGTGTGTGTGTGTGTGTGTGTGTGTGTTGTGTGGGTGTCTGTTGACTGGTGATCGTTGCGTGGTCCTCTGTCAGTTGCATGCCCCAAACAGAAGCCAACAACTTAAGAAGCTGATAAAAAAAGAACTTGAAAGTAAATTGCGTCGTTGTTGCTGTTGTTTTGCTCGTCTTGATTGAAATCTGGCCACCCTAAAGAAATAACAAGTCAGCTCATCTACGCGCAAGCACGAAATTTCTTTATTATTAATTTAAAAATCTGGCAAAAGGAAGACCAGCATCAAATAAGAACGGTACACAGCGATAGCCAGAGATTAAAGCGCCAAAATCAAATAACAGACAAAGACCAAAAAACAAAAAAAAAAAAAAACATACAAAAATTAATAATATAAAATTACAAAAAAAAAAAAAAAAGAAGCGAAAAGAATTAAAAGTTGGAGCGGATTTAAAACTCGGTTCGAAACAAGGGGTTATACCTACAGATAAGTTCGGCGATAAGCATGAACCGACAGGGGAGTGGGAGGGTGTTTTTTTGGGGGTTGATTTGGGAGTTGGGGATTAAACCGTTTGGAGTTGGCTGGACTCCGAGAATGGTTTGTTGTACTCGTAATCGTTGAGTCCGGCATGCATTTGCATAAATGTCAACTAATTTTGTTGCCACGCTGTTTGCGTTTAATCAAAATAATGATAATGCTGACGACAACACACACACACAAACACACACACACACACACACACACCAAACATACAACCTACACACACACACACACACACACACACACACACACACAATCTGCTGCCCAGTGGCTGTTTACAGCTAACAGACAAACTTTCGAGACAACAATATAAATTTTTGAAGATCGCAATGCGGTTAACATGGGAAGACATTATTTCAGCCTGGAATAATGCATATATTCATAAGAATACAAAATCTTGCAATATATGCCTTTAATAAATTAATTGACAAACAGTTTTTTCTTACGAATAGACATATATTTTCAGAAGCAGCCCATTACACCAATATAATATTGATTTACCCTGTAGTACACTGAATAAAAAGACCAGCGTCTAAAGTCAAAAACATACATCTTAAAAATTTCGTTCTTAAAATAAGATTATTTTAAAACCAAATTACTAATACTAGGATTTTTTATTTTAATCATAAAATCTTAATATAAGAATAAAAGCTTAAATTGTTTATTTTATTTTTAATTTTTATTTTTTAGAACAAACATTGTAGCTCTGATTTTAAAACATTTTTTTTTATCAGTGTAGGTCTTATATTTTGAGATACTTTACAGAGCCCAGTCATAAGTCATAAAACAATCCAACAAAATAAGAGTAAGGCAAAGAATTTTCCATATAATATCGCTGGTATCCACATTTAACCAAAGCCCAAATTTTGCCGAATTATTTCACTCATAAATTGTTTTTTCATCCCAACATTGAACAGACATAACTTAGACTTAATTTAATGTTGCATGTTGATTGCACTTTCAAGTATTTCAACAACTCATCAAAACTTGAAAGACTCTTGAAAGTTTCCCAAAATCTCTCTCACACACACACACACACACACACACACACACACACACACACACACACACACACACACACACACACACACACACACAGACACAGAGAACTATTAGATTTACGCAAAATGAAAATGTTAGCCTTGTAAACCTCACAACTTTATTCAGAAAGTTGAAATACAAAGAACAACCATGTTGCTTAAGCACTTATTAAAAAACAACAAAAAACTTAAAAGAGAAAATATAAATACATTAATACAATAAATGTAGAGTAACAGAGTTGAACATTGGATGCTCTAACAAATATTAAGGCATTATCGAATTTAGGAATCTGTTTTCCTGAGAAATAATATCTTGTATATTAACGTAAGATGCCTATACAAATCGATAATAGTTTAAGTTGGGTTGCTAAGCTAATGATTCAGATTGAAAATTACAAAATATACAACACGAAAGCAATTCTTTTTTTTAATAGCTTCCTAGGGTTATCGCCTACATGTAGTTTTAAGTAAGGCTTTATATGAAATCCATGTGTTTGAATTATCTCTTTTAATATTTATTTTTAATACGATTGTCAGCATGTTAAAATATTCTGCTGCTGTTGTCTTATGCACAGAGTTGCAAATAAAAATCGGAGTTACTAGTCTATGATTAAACTCAATGTATAAGTTTCTACAATGGGTTATACGTTTTATAATTTTAACAGGGTTGACATCTTAAAGCTTATGTTGGTAGAGTTGTCGCATATGTGTAAGTAATATATTACTAGTTATTTACATGGTGGTGAAGCAAATGCAGTCTTTCTTATATATAGTGTTACCATATCGTGCTTCTCACTCTAGGGTTGTCACATTGCACAAACCAATGTGCAGTGATAGCTCCACAACAGGGGAATGAATGTACGCTTATAGAGTTGTCACACATATGAATGGGGAGAAGGGCTGCCAAGCTCTGATGACATCTCGAAGTTAGGGTATACCCAAAATGGCAACATAAAATGGCGCGGCGGCGTTAACAGAAAATTCGAAATTCATGTTGACAAGTGACGCAGCGCTGGCGACGCTGGCGACGCTGCCGGCGTTATGTACGTGATGGCAATTTCAATTTTCGTATTATGCGACACCACCAACATCAGCACCGCCAACAAGTAGAACCACAACAATAACAACAGCAAATACAGCAGCAGATTATTGAAATATTTTTCTTTGTTGTGGCAAAAGTTTGTCAGCGTTGTGAATGTTTTGTTAACACAATTTGCACTGCAATGCAACCATGACGTCGCGACGTCGCCATGTTGCGTCGCAGTTGACGCTGGCAGCGCGGTTGGCATGAGCGTCACCGGCGGCGTATACGTAATCAGCAATTAAAGTTTATTGCCTTCAAAGTGTTGCACGCTTTTTATATGCTGAGCAAAAACTCGTTATTCATTCATTCATTTATTCACGTCACACGCACTTGAATATTGACAATGCAAGGGAAATGCCATTGCATACTTGAGGGGAAATATGTGAAAGCTGTGGTGAGTTGTGAGAGAGTGTGGGGTGTAAACAGGAGTTTGCAGGAGTAACAGGGACAACAATCGCTTTTCCTTTTTCAACTGCAACATGCAAAAAGTTGGAAAACTCTCGTTGCTTTTTTGGTCTAATCAACTTGCAAATTGGCCAATAAACTGGTCACCGCAAAGTGCTAACAGGACACGACCCTTTAAAAACCAATTGGCTCAGCAATTTTGTGACCAAGTTCGCAATGACCTCACATTGCAATTGGATTTTTGCCTAAGCGAAAGACTTTTTCATTTAATGCAAATCGAGAGGAAAAGTCAAGCAGCTAAAATTCTTTGATTACAAAAATTATGTTTTCAGTATAGAGAAAATAATGAATCAAAATTTTTAAAATTATTAAGCACTTCGATCCGAAACTCGAATCGATTTCGCTTCATTATTTGCGACATTGACTTTAAAATCCAAATTTTTTTTTAATTGTAATTAAGCAATAAAGTCAGAGATTCATGCAAAAATAAAAGAGAGAAAAAATCAATTTAATTGTAGGATCAATTATTCATGTATTTAAAAAAACTTTGGTTTTTTTTCTCTTACAGTTTTCTTATTTAACGAATAAAGGAATTCAACCACAGATTAATTTATACATAGTTAGTTCTAGATAAATTCCTTTCAAGAGCAGTGTTGCTGTCTCAGTTTCATTATCAACAACTCACAACTTTTCAGATTGTTACAACTTTTTGCAGACCGAAAATAGCTTAAATTGAAGCCATACAAGTATTAGAGTTGGAGTTAGACATGGGTTAGGAATGGATTTATATATTAGATGGTGTAAGGGATGATTTTTTAGATGAGTTGATGTTGTTTTTGCATCCTCTGTCTTTGGGTACAATAATAATCACTTTGCCACAAACATACTATACTACATACTATATATACGAGATTACGAGCACACGATGCGTACCTGCAACTTTCGACTTGAGATTTTTGTCAATTTGTTCAGTGCCCACAAATCGCATAATCCTTGCGTCAACTTGCCACGACAGCGACAGGGACGGCGCCCAGTGGGGCAGCAGGCGGAAAAGCGTGGCAAAAATAACTGTTTTGACGAAAGCGTTCGTAAAAAGTAATATATGCATTCGAAAGAGAAATCTTCAATGATTACGAATCCAAAAAATTATTGAAATCGAGTAAGAATTGTGGGCGTGGCCGCCTCTCAAAGTTGACCCATTTTTCAATTTCAAATTTATAACTGGTTTCATATGAAATGTATGTTCATTTCTAATAAAATGACGTAGAAATTAGTCTCTTCACTTGTTTACTTTTATTCTTTTACACTAAAATTAGGCTATTTTTCAACTTTGATGAAAGATATAAAAAATTTGACACTTTGGGACACCATTGCACTACTTCAGGACGCTTTGGTAATCAATTCTCTAACTATATATTCCAGTTTCGTTATTTAAGTTCAAAAACTGACGCAACCTCGCATAAAAATGTTGATATAAGAGGAAGAGCGCAGTACAATTACAAACGCAAGGCATCATCAAGATTTATGTTGTTTAAAACATGAAAAAAGAATCAAATGCACATTTTGTACAAAACTAAATTGATTTTTTTTTTAATTTTACATGTAAAATATGCACAGAAAATATTTTTCTATTTTGACCTACATGCCTGAGTCACCCAGTGGGCCAATCATCCTGTGTAAGCTTTTAAAGCCCAAGAAGTTTTCTGTCAAATGCTATTTAAATCTCAAACATATCTTCACTGGTTGAAATTTGCAACGGTAAATGAGATATGGCCCCACTGTGCGGCGATGGAAATTAGAGAAGGGAAAGTGGGGGATTAAAACGTTGAGGCAGGCAGCTGTCGCGGGTATTCTTGCGGCTTTTGCTTTGCGCTTGCCAACACGCCTTGTACTTTCGTAATGAAGTGCTAAATTATGCTAAATGTGCGGCAAAATGTGATTTCGAGTCAGGCAACTGCCACAGGGGCAACGAGAGGCAACGAGAGGGAACGAGAGGCAACGGGAGGCATGGAGAGGACCTTTGGCCAAGTTCCAAGCGTTATAACAAGTAGTCGATAGTTTTGTGCAGTGCATACTCGATACTTAATATAACTAAATGTCGCAGCTTTTCAAGAGCTTGAACTCTCGTAGTTCGATAAAAACAAATTACTTTCTAGCAAATTGACTTTGATGTGTCCAGAAGGTGCAGTGTGTTGAAGGGATTGTAGGGGAGAAGGGGCACCATTTCAGTTTTGCTGCTGAAGCATATTTCGCTTGCGTCATTGCTTCAATTACAGCAGCAGCAACAACAATGAGCAACAGATTTATGATTTTTTTCCTCTAGCTGAAATCCCATGGGCATGTTGCAAATTCCCTCCCCCTTCTCCCTTGCCCTTTCCCCCTCCGTTCACATTGTTGGCAGTTCGGATGTGATTTGTGAAATTGCGTGTGTGCTCAAAAGCGCCTAAATGTATGCAAAGTGAACTCGATGGACTTGCTGCAAGCCGGAAATTGGTAGCTTCCGTCGCACCGTTGACCAGATTTCCCCCCTTCTTCACTCCTCCCCCTTTTCTTCTATTTCTTTTTCTCATATCACGCCATTCAACATGTTTCTTTTTCTTCTTCATGTATCAGCAACCCGCACACGTCATGTTCTTACTGGGTCTTCTATGCAAAAATCAAAATTACGATGCTTGGAATGAGAGTACACTGCACGAAAACAGGTAGACATGCGTAGTTTGAGTTTCTTCAAATGTAATACTTTTATTCAATTTGCCATTTAGACTCTTCTAGTGTAAATTAAATCAATTTTGTTTCTATGAAAAACTCATTTTATTCGTATATAACATATAACTAAGTTGCCGACGTCTAAATTACAGAATACTTTAAAGAAAAGCATGTCGTTATTGAAAGATAGTTTCAGTTTGTTTAGTTAGTTAAATTGACTTTATCTAATCAAATACGAGTTTGAATATTTCGAAAAAAACGCTTATCTAAACTTAAATTTAGAGAGGGAGTCATCATCAGATAAGATCTGTCAGATAACAGTTCGAATAAAAATGGCTAAGATTTGATGTAAGTCCAAGTGTTTTCGAGATGAAAATGTTTCCAATGTGATTGGAAATAATAATATATATTTTAAAGAATTATGATGTATCTGAATTTAGTTTGCATTAGTTGCTAGAACAAAGTGTCAATATACATTTAGTTTGCACTGTACACTGGGCGGACTTAGATGATGACTTCCTTTTTCCTCGAATCGACTGAATGAAAGCGAAACTTTAATTGAAACGAACGTTTGGCACGCGTTTTACTTCTTTCTTTCTTTTTTTTTTTTTTTGGGTTAAGTGATTGATTATGTCTTGTTTGCTGGCTAACAAATATACAACCACAAATACACACATGTAGACACACTCTTTCTGACATATTTAGACACCCTGACAAACAGTAGAAGTGCCACACACACACACACAAACACACACACACACACACACTCATGAGGCATAGAAATAGACGACAGCACACACACACACCGCACATAAATTTGATTCTATGTTTTCTGTTTTCTGTTTTTGTTACTGTTACGTTGCTGGGCGTGGCATAATAGCACACACACACACACACAAACAAACATATGTATTGACACACATCGAAGGCATACGAAATATTGACTAACTGACTAAGTGACAGAAATAAAGCTATCTTCGTCACGACAAAGTGTTGATACTCTTGTACATTTTTCGATTGGAGCAAGTTTTATATTGATATAGAAAATCACCAAAAAAAAGTATCGAGTTGTCGATATATCGGAATATAGTAGAAAAAGTTGCAAATATTGAGTGTAAAATAAAAAATTATTTTTTTAATTTGATAACGCAATTGTAATCACAAAATACATGCGTACTTTTATTAGATAACTTATTTTTCTTGAGTCGTTTTCATGCCTAGTTCAAATTTTGGACAATTTTGTAGTTTATTTATTATGGACGCTCGTCAAAAAATTGGCAACTAAACATATTTCTACAAATTAACTATGATGAACAAGTGCTTGTAAGTTGTCGATTTTTCATGGAAATCGATGAATTCAACTCGAAAGATCGTCATAAAAATCTTTGAGTTGAAGAATCGAGTTGTCGATATTTATAAAAATATATATTTATGATAATAATATTTACAAATTTATAGTACACTCTGCAAGGGTATTACAATGTTTTTGGATTTGGGGAGAGAAAGACGAAGAAACGCGACGCCAAACTTTGACAATGGCTCCACGACTCGGCTACAATTCATTCAGGCCTCAAATATTTGCCACAATGGAAATCGAGCCGCGCGCGAAATCGAATCAATAATTTAATGCAGGTGACGGCGGCGCTTCAATCTCGTTCCCCTTCCCCTTCTCGTCCCCCTCCACTTGCCCTTCCCGGTCACAGTCCCCCTCTAGCAACTTCAACACCTCAATCTCCTTCAATTTATCAACCACACCATACTCTTGTCAATGTTAAAGTGGTTGACAAGGGGACAGGGAACAGGGAACAGGGAACAAGGAACAAGGAACAGAGAGCAGGCGGTGGGGGAGTGTCCATTTCTTTTGTCATTCTGGCCATTTGCCGCGTTAACGGAACGTTGCCATCCATAATAATGTCAGGCCATGTGTTCAGGCCTTGTTTGCAGCTTGTTAGAGCCCTTGAAAGTGAGTCGACATGAGAACTTTGGGCCATAAAGATGATGATGAAGTTGGGGAGGGGGCAGAGGCAGAGGCAGAGTGGTATGGTGGCAAAATATCGAGTGCGATTACCTTGTGTCTGAACAATTTTGTTTAAACTTTATTAAGAATGCATATCGTTAAGTTGTGCAGCAAAGTTGTAATCCAAGGTCATAGGTAGAGAATAGAAAATCGTTCTGTTTAAAGTCGTTTTTTTATATTTATTTTTTATTTATTGCAATTATTTCGTATATTGTGACTTCAAGTTAATCAAGTATTTTGTGCACTATATTTCTAGTCTGTTCCAATTGCATTCAAATCCATTTCTAGATGAACCTTTAAAATTTTCATTGCTTTTGGTTCATGTTTTAAATAATTTTTGGCTTCAGAGCGGTTTTTTATATTAAAGTACAAGTTGTTCGATATAGATTCAATTTCGAGTTTATGTTCCGGTGTCATTTACTTTCTTTTAATGTCGTCAAACGATAACATTGTTATCGGCAACACGAGATTGCCAGAAGCAGACACCTGATTTGAAGTTATCAGTATTTTTTGTCAATATAACCAATAGTTGACTTCCATTCACTTTGTTATCTTATTGAAGTTCAATAATAATGACTTCTTCAATGTTCATTAAATTTAATAAATTATTAAAATTAAAACGATTCCCCTCGTGACATATTTTCCAACACTTATTTTGATGTTAAACATTTCGTAGTATAGTCGCACGCCTAATGATAATTTATTTATGTTAGCACGTTGCAAGCTGAAAGTTGCATATGAGATTGTGCAACAATTACCGAGTTTAACAAGTTGCTTAAGTAATTACTTAGAAGGTGTGTAAACAAAACAATGTTGAGTTTGTTGTTATACCCTGTAAGTTGCATGGTAAAAGAGTATGATGAAGTTGTTTTTCAACTAAAATATTTAAAGCTCTTCAGAAAATATTTCAGTTTCATTCCACTTTTTCTTTATTTCTATTACTTAATAACACTTTCTTATTTTCCCATCAGTAAGTAGATATGCCTGAATTGTAATGGATATCTGCACGTCAAGTGCTCTCAATTACCACATTATATCTCTCAAACGCTATGGTTTTTTTTATATTTAAAGTAAAAGTTGATATTACCAAGTTGCCTTTGAGTTGATAAGTCATGAATGCGTGATGTCAATTAGCTGATTGACTTGACTCTACACTCGTTTCGGGGAGTCATTGTCTATGAACTGAGTTCTGAGTTCTGTGTCTGGTTCCCTTGGTCTGGAGGCTGTCATTGAGTGTTTGATACTCTCGTCATGAAGGTGTACAAGTTGTCACATTGGGTGAAGATACTCGCCTGGCTTATATCCGCAGCTATTATTGTTAAGATCTTATCATTGGTAAGACTTCCTGCGGAAAATTCTTATATCCATGGAATGCCAGTGAATAGGGTAAGCGCGGATCCGGCTTCCAGAAGAGCAGCGCATGGTAAGGCAATGAAAATGATCGTGGCTTACTCTAAATACCCTTGCATAAAGCTTGTATTTTCTTGATTAGAACAAACTACCGAGTCGAGTTAGTCATGTCCGGCTGTATTACCTGATCTCACAGACTAATGTTAAGTGGACACAATTTTAATTTGCTTATATTTCAAGCAGATCTTTAATGCTTGCGACATTTAATACGCCTCTTCTCTATCGGAAGAATAATAATAATGGGTAATTTTAAAGCTAGAAGTGTTTTTTTCTATATAAATTGTACTTCAAAACTGCCCTGAAAATTTCATTACGATCGAAAAATAAACATCAGAGTTATTATAAATACATTTTTACGCAGAGTCTAGAAGGAAAAATTTACGCTACATAGTGTACACAGAAAAAAATATTTGTTTTCTGTTATATTAAGTATTTTAGGCTTTTTTTTCTTTCTTAAAGTCGAATTTTTAATATAATAGCAATTTTATCTACGTATTTTCTAAAATTTGGAAATATCTCATCAATACATACTTTAAAATTCAAATCAAATTGCTTTTTTTTGTATCATATAATAAGTACGGTATCCTCCATACTCCCTCTTTTTATTAAATTAAATTTTATTTTTTAATTCTACTGAGCTCTATAAAAGTTTAAAATCTAGTGACTACTTGAATATTTCTAACTTGATAATTTTGTTTTGTTTTTTTTTAAATCTCTTTGCAGCTCCGACGTCGTTGCCAAATGAGCCGGTGGCATTGAAGCAGTTGTTGGATGCAAATGCGCATAAGAATTGGTCACTAGAAGGAGATTGTGCTCCCTATCCACGTCACAAGGATCTGCATATTGAGAATGTGCATTATCAGTATACTGTCGGGGGCAATGTGAGCTATTATATGTTTGCCGCCTACTATGATCGACGCCTTGCGGTTGAGTATGCGCCAAGTATCGCCATTTTGGCCATGTTGAGCAGCATTCCGGGACCGTTTGAGCAGGGATTCTGTCAGGTGTGGTACGAGGACAGCGATACGCCGGATATTGTGGAGATGGTGCATCAGAAAATTGCCTGGTATGATGTGTGGGGCAATGAGCCAGATCAGGTGTATCCCGTGCTATTGAATTGCCCGCTTGAAGAAACTCCACGAAGTCATCGTGTGCCACAGCTGGTGTCCATGGTATTTACGGATCGTTGTGCACGTGCCACAAATGCGCTGCGCGTTGTCTACGAGGCGCCACAACGTAAGCATGCCACACGCTTTGCTGTGTGTCTCAAGGATCTACAGTTTCCCACAATGGACATGTCCGCCCGTTGGATTGAATGGCTTGAACTGATGCGTCTACTTGGCGCTGAACGTGTCACAGCCTATGATTTGGGTGGCGACTCGTTGCTGGCTAACACAAGGCGTACCTTGCAACACTACGTGCAACACGATGGCTTTCTACAACTCCGTCCACACACGCTACTCGAGGGACATCCGAAGCCGGCGATTAATGTGGGATTGTGCAAGAGACTCAATGAGGTACTCATTTATATCGATTGCTTTTATCGAAATATGTATGAGTTCGATTATGTTGCCATCATTGATGTGGATGAGGTGATCATGCCACTGGGTGAGTTGCACACTTGGCCACAGTTGCTGCAACATCTCGAACGGAATAGCACACATCCCATGGATGTTATTTATAAATATGAATGCAAGGCACGTGCCAGCTATTGCTTTCGCAATGTCTATTTTCCCCGGAGTCTGGCGATCGATGAGACGCCTCCAAATAATTTCTATATGCTGCAACACGTGCGTCGTGTTGCCGATCATTTGAATTCCAATTCGGCCATCAAGTGTCTACATTCCACACACTATGTGACCGCGGTGCACAATCATTTTCCCATGTCCTGGCGTATCGCCTGTGGACCCTACGATGTCCCCACCTCTATAGCACAAATGCAGCACTATCGTGAGCCCGATGATAAATCGACTCTGGAGCAACCGACTCCATTGCGTGATGATAGCATTTGGCGATTCAAGGACCAACTGATAAGCAATTCCCTGGCAAAGCATCGAGAACTCGGCTTGCCGATTCCCTAAAACAACTCGTAGGATTCTTAACAGATATTAAAACGAGACGAGAAGTTATCTTCGGCATGCTGAACAATTTATATCCTTGTTGAGCCCGCGAGTTTGGACACGATATCTTCAGAAAGCTCTATATTTTAATTATTTTTTTAAAAGTACACTTTTAAGATTTTAACTTAGTACATTGCATAAATAATATAATAATTTATAAAATTGAATATTCGTCGTTTTTAGTAACTCCATTTATTAAAAACACAACCTATTATATTAATTCAATAAAATAAAGCTCATGAAATAATCATTATTCTGTAAGTTTAATTTTATTAAATGAAATATAATGATTATTCTTGAGTTTTATAATAATACCTAAAACGATTACAGTCCCTGCTTTTATATAATTTGAAAAATTCTATTAACTTTCGTTAGTTACAACTCAAATAAGCACAAATTATGCTTTCACAAATAACACTAGGCAACAAATTGCAAATTTTTTCTTCTGAATTGGACCAAACCGACTTTTTTGGATAGATCTGGGGCCCCAAACACCGAAAATCTTTTTTTTTTTTTTCTATGGCAGAATTTTTATTTTAGAATTTTTTGAAATTTGGCTGTTTTTTTAATGATTTTTTTTTAGAGGTATGCCCACTTTTGTCATCATTACACCCGAATGCCAAAACCGATATTCAAAAGCTTTACTTTTCCTGAAAGCTAATGAATATACCTATAATTCTACCTATAATATCTCAAAAAACAAAAAAAAATTTCATACTGTACCTTGATTTTCAAACGATCGTTCCTATGACAGCTATAAGATATAGTCGACCGATTTGAACCAACTTTGGTCATTATGCGTACAACCACATCAAATTGATTTCCTGTGAGTTTGGTTAGGATATCTCTAAATACACACAAATTTCATACAAAGTTATGCCACTCTACAAGGAAGTCAAAAAAAGTCGACAAAAACATGCCTAGACACAAGAAAATATTATATCGCCGTCTCTCCACAGGTTTTCATAAGACATATCTTAAACGACGCTCAAATAATGCAGCTTTGCAAAAAAAAATCTGAACCCCCGTTCAGATTTTTTTTCGAGTTTTCCTTGAATTTAAAAACAAAAAAAAGCTAAAAAAAAAGCTTTAAAAAAACAATATTTTCTTAATTCAAAAATTAATAGCTCTTAAACTAGTAACTTTAATCTTAGACTGTGTATAGGTGAATTATAGGTATATTCATTAGCTTTCAGGAAAAGTAAAGCTTTTGAATATCGGTTTTGGCATTCGGGTGTAATGATGACAAAAGTGGGCATACCTTTAAAAAAAAGCATTAAAAAAACAGCCAAATTTCAACAAATTCTAAAAAAAAATTCTGCCATAGAAAAAAAATTTTTTTCGGTGTTTGGGGCCCCAAATCTATCCAAAAAAGTCGGTTTGGTC
The DNA here is from genome assembly GCA_951394115.2 of Drosophila phalerata. Lineage (NCBI taxonomy): Eukaryota > Metazoa > Arthropoda > Insecta > Diptera > Drosophilidae > Drosophila > Drosophila phalerata. Next base: position 24,748,107 of record OX596006.1, on the reverse strand, counting down.
CAATTCAGAATTGGGCTGTTGCCTAGTGTAATTTGATGTCTCTGTGAAAGTGTGTATAAAAATCGAATACAAGTATTGTCCCTACGGCGTAACCACGCCTTAAAATTCATTAAGCAGGTACAACTCTCAATGTCTCTGTCTGTGTCTATTTTTATATCTATGTCAGCAGCATAAAAATTACTCACACACACACACATTCGCCAAGACAATTGTATTTTGAGTTAAGCGAATTTTGTTATCAATCTTAACACATGCAATGGGCGAAAGAGAAAGTGAGAGATTTAAGCTCATAGTGTAATAACTATTTTATATAAATTATCGATTCACAAAATCGATTAAGAAATAAATAAATATCTTCAATGATAGCTAAGCTACTCAAATGAATAATGAATGAACTATGAATGAAATTCATTTAAAGTTTTTGTCTCGAACTAATGTCATTTCATATTTATTTGTCTTTGACCCAGAAAGCAATTAATTAAAGAATAACTTGAAATTCGTTTTAATTATTGAAAAATTGTTTCATTAAATAAATATCTTTGATGACTATTTGAATACATTTAAATTGTAATGTTGATGTAAAGCGAAAAAATTATTTTAATGTGAAGATAATATAAGTTGATATTACTGGGTATTATATAGTCGAGCATTGCATTTGGTTATTGTTTTGAATTTCACAATCCTTTAAGTGGTATTGTAAAACTAATGAAAATAGAAAAGGAAAGCTTAAAATCGAAAAAAAGGATTAAGAACCGGAGCCTGACCAGAGAAACAAGGATCTGGTTGCAAAATGCAATCAATATGCAATGCAATTGGATTTATTTGCTTTTTCCTTTATGTTTTTGTGGTAAGCTTCTTAGCACGGCCGAAACAAGCTAAGCCAACATACACACATAGAAAGTCAGACAAAAAGAGAGGCAATTAATTAATTGCTGGCAGTGTTAGGCAAGACCCATTAATTAATATGAGAAAAAAAGAATGTAAAAACTTGAAGTCGATTTATGAAAATCTGCGCAACGTTGAGCACAATATTAATATCATTTTTCACAACACAAAAATTTCGCTTCGTGTCGCAAATAATGATACAAAATGCGTGCCACAATGTATTAAAATATTAAAATAGCCCCCGAAGGGGGAACCAACAGCAGCATTGAAAAGAGAGAGGAGTGAGGAGGAGAGGAGGAGAGGAGGAGACGAGGAAAGGAGGAAAGGAGCAAAGGAGCTGCTGAGCTAAAGACGCGTCACAAACAAATAGAACACACAGCTGACAAATGTACGAGGAAGCCAGGGCCAAAATAATTTATTTTTCATTTATTCTCTGCAATTCTTTTCATTTGTTTCATGTTTCTGCAAGAGTCCTTTGACTTTTTGGGGAGTTATGTACGAAAGCTAGCATAAGAACAAAGGCTTACATTGTTTGTCATTGTTTGTCCTGATCAGAATATACAAATTTTATTTAAAATAAATAATATAATTCTTCAAATATTGACATTTTAGAGATCATATTTCTATGATAGTCACGGAGAAGATTTTAAAGATTTTCCTATGATTAGCTTAAAGGATTTTTCACCTTACTCTGCCTCACCTAATATAAGAGTATTTAATATTCGAATTTAAATAGATTCTTTAGTTGTTTTATTTTTGGTTTGCTGGGCTTGCGGCTGTGGCTGCTTTTGAATTTATTATGGCCCAAATGACAGCGGGGCGTGGCACTAAAAACCATTGCTAAATGGTAAAGTGACAGCCCCACCACCCACCAAAGGGTGGGTCCAAATCTGGTAAGGGCAGAGGCAACAAATAAACATGGAGGTGAAGTTTGTGGCAAACACCAGAAGCCAAAATATTCTCAAGCAATTATTTAACTAATAATGCAAATTAAAATGTAAATGCTTGATCAGGTGGGACGACCAGATTTAAACTTTTTCAAATTTCAGTCTTAAATTTATATTATAAATTATTTTAATCATTAATGAGAAACGAAATTTTTGAATTTAATTTTGGACAATGTATAACTTTTGTCATCTACATGATGGTTAATGATTCTAGAGCAACTGCTAGTCGATTGAAGTCATAGCTTAATGGAGCAACATCTTAATTGTTTTCATTGATTTAATTGCTAAATTTACTTCATGGAAATTGTATTGTAATGAACTGGAGGGTTAAAACTGGCGCTGTTCCATATCCAACTCCATTTGACAGCTGTTTGGTTGGTTTATTTCCCATGTTTGCTGTTGAGGCTACTCGATCCTTACCTCATTTTAAGCCATGACTTGTGTGTCTGCTAATGGGCCAAGTTAGCCGTATCTTGGCAGCAGTCACGCGCCCATTTGCTTCAATTCAGAGGCGAGGCGACTTCTGAACTTGGACTTGGACTTAGCCTTCTATCTGAGAGCGTTGTGTGTGCTTTTGCCTTTTGGGTTGTGGCACTGAGTTTCGAGTTTCATAAATTTAATTGTCACGTACACATAAACACACATACACACACGCACATGAGCATAAGCATTCACTGGCTAAGTATCTGTATCTTCAAGTCGCGTATCTATTTAGGGCAAATAAGTAATACGTGTTTATAACTCTGTCTTATCCCCCTTCTGCGATTGGAAGTCATAAACGTCTATTTTTCTTTTACAAGCGGCAACGTGGCGTATGCGTAACATGGATCAGCATTCTAAATGATTTATTTACTGTATAATTTCATTTATTTTATGAGCTGTTCGCCTTGCCATTGTCCCATTTAGTTGCCTGCTTGTTCCAAAAACTTCGCTATAAGCCAGCAGCAAATTTATCTACTACTTTTACAGGTCGAATGGTTCCTAGAACCCAAACTGAAAACTGTAATGTAATCCTATAAAAAAAAACAGATCGATTGATATAAGCAAAAGGGCAAAATCTGTAGAATCTGTTAAAGAAATGAAGTCAACATGACAAAACAAGTTCACAAAACTAGACAGTCTATCTGCATCTAATGAATAATGCCATAAGTCCAAATAAGTCCCCAAAGATTGGAAAAACTTTTAGATCAGTAAGGAAATAATTTTTAATTTATAATTTAGAAAAGAAAATATAAGAAATTAGGAACAATCATCACTTTAGAGTGATGCTAAACTAATATTGATTGACAAATAATATTGTCATTATTTCTAGTTTCTAAAATAATTGAATTTGGTTTTAATAATCTTTATATCTGATAGAAGAATAAAGCAAGATTTTGAATCTGTTTGGATTAGCTTGAAAGTGAATACTTTAAATACTACAGCTCATCATTAGTGATTCAGTTTAATCAAAAACGTTTTTTGACAATATGTTGCAAGTATCTTAAAAATACGGAAATTTGTATGCTTCTGTATTTTTTATTGCTTTTTTCTGATCTTTTTGTTGTTGCGTGTTTGAAGTTGTTACTGTTACTAGATAAAACATGAGTTTGCGGCCACTAGATAGAAATTGCACTTGCGTGCAACAGAGAGTCATGAGTTTAGGATGAAAAGAAGAACGAGTGCGAGTAACAATTGAGAGCAGAGATGTGTCAGGCAACAAAAGTTTGCCTCATCATTTTTGTTGACAATGCAAGCGTACTGCAGATATATACATATATATGTCTCTCTCTCTCTCTCTGTGTGTGTGTGTGTGTGTGTGTGTGTGTGTGTGTGTGTGTGTGTGTGTGTGTGTGTGTGTGTGTGTGTGTGTGTAGTGCAGTGCGTGCTATAGTTGCTCCCTTTTGGCACTGAAGTGCATCATACAAATATGTGAGGCAAGTTTCTAAGCAGCACTTGCACTTGAATCTGACACGCATCAAATCACTTTACATCAAGCACACTTAATCCCCAACCCTACTGCCACGCCCCCCTCAACCCCCGATGTGGCAGGCAAAAGTTGACATCGCCTAGCATTGAGTGCAAATAAGTATGCAATGAATTAGAGAGAGTGCCAGACATTGCATTGTAAGTGACAAGCCAAAAGACAGAGCATAAATAAAGCTCTACAGCATTTTTAGGTTTCATAATTATTGTTGAATATTTCAGGTGCAATAGCGTTAGTATAACTGTTTTGGTAAGTGAAAGGTTCTTATTTATCATGTGACAAATATAAATACATCAAGGAATAAACAGAACGATTTTCGTGAAAGCGTTTTTAATGACTTTTACTCCATCATATTTTGAGTAAAGCGCTTTAAAAGGTTCTCTGATTATTTGAAATTAGTCGGTCTGCTTTCTTCCAAATTTATAAATTTAAATTATCGCATTAGCTGCACTTAATATTTTTCAGCCCTAAAGAGCTTATTAATTTCAGAGCTCCTTGAAACCTTTAATAATCTGTAACTTTTATTGTATCTACTTTTAGCAAGTTCATGTTAGTGATACTATTATGCTGTATCGTTAAAAATATATATAGAGTTGGTCTCCCTCTTGTATGTTCCCAATTTAATTAAAATGTTATTCAAAATGTGCTTGACTTATTTAGTTTTGAATTGATTGAAAGGAAATTCGTTGAAATGCTCTTTAAATTTTATTTAACTTAATTTAAAGCATACATGAGTTTACCGATTAAATTCAGTTCAGAAATTGCAATGCATTCGCAATGTATGTGAAAGTCAACAGTTGCAATTAATTGGAATATTATCATGAGCTCTTAATATAGTATAATCCGATCCGAGGCTCAAAGCGGACTCAAATTAAACTTAATACTTTTGCATGCTGCCGTCTCATTCTGCCGCAGACAGCTCTCCTTTTCGCACACACACTTCACAAATAACTCATTTTTTATGGCAAATTGTAATTAAAACGCATGGCAAATGAATTGAGCGACGGAAAGGAAGGGAGAGAAAAAGTGTGGGACAGCAGGATGAAGGAAAAGTTTTGTAATAAAAATCCAGTTAATGAACTCCGCCTCAGTTGTCAGTCAATACACATACGACTTTAAAGGCTATTAAAAAAAAATTACAAATACGACCATGTAAAAGTTACACTTTTCGTTTGTGAATTGTGCAAATACTATACATACCTATAAAATGCAAACAGATTTTCTTTCTATACCCTGTAGACATAACTTTGACAAAGCAAAAGTTTTTGTTGAAGGTGAACTTTGAAACCATTTGTACTATAACTATTTACAGGGTATTCCGTTTATGGTTAGCAATGATTTTTGAACGATATTACGTTCGTTCTTTTTTGGCATTTTCCGCATTTAATTAAATCGAAAAAAAAACAGTCAAATTGCAGCAAAATAGAAAAAAATGTGTATGATATGAAATGAAATAAACTGAAATGAAATTAAATGAAAAACTGAATTGAAAGTTTATGTCAGCGAAAAATGGCGGCTCTATCTCTGTTTATCTGTATGTGTGGAAGTGAGTATGTGTGTGTGTGTGTGTGTGTATGTGTGCGATGCGAACGTCAAATATGTTTGAACAACTTTATTGTGCAAAATGCCAAGCATTCTCCAACTTGTGGACTTGCAAGCGCTTTTCTCCTCCTCTCTCTCTCTCTTTTTTTCTCTCTCATTCTCTCTTCTCTGACCTACTACATGTTTGTATCTGTATATCTGGTATCTCTCTGTGTGTGTGTGTGTGAGTGTGTGTGTGTGTACAGACTAGGCGCGCAAATCTCATTTGAATTATAATGATGGCGCCGGCAGCTTCACACATGCATATAGAAAGAGGGATATTAAAGGTTAAATAAGTCGACTTTGGTATACTCTTTCTCAGTGATTTTCAAAAAATATTCCACATTTTAAGCACTTCTGTCTAAGTTCACTTAAATTATGCAATGCTTACATTTATTTTCGTTTTGTAAGTAGAAAATCAACTAAAGTTTAATTTACTTAGACTTTTTATATTATTTCAAACATAATCATTTGATGAATAAAATAAAATGATTTACAGTACAGTTGCACTTAACATAGGTGTAACACTATAGTACTTGTGTCAATATTCATATGTTATCAAATTCTACTAAAATATCCAAGGAGTCAGTAAGGGCTTACATATCTTTAATAGTAGAAAATCTACGACCAAGTGAACCCGAATACGAAAGACCCTTTATCTAATCTGTACAAAATTTAGTATTGGTAAAAATGAATTTTTCTTGTATCAGCTTAACCTTAACAATATAAAATATTATTTAATTAATAGCTGAATACTATTTCAGACTAGATTCAATGAATTACAAAAAAAATTAAAACCATTATGACGTATTCCATATTTTGTACCTATGAGTGAAATATACCTTTTTCTTATCATAAATGTATAAAATATGTATTAAAAGAGCAAAAGCAACATCACAGTTTTATGAGTAAAGAGAAAACTTTGTGTTTCTCAATTAGCAGGCCAAATTGCTGCAGTCACAAAGAGTAGCAGACAGTGCATATACCCTAAGGACATATATATGTATATATTTATACGTGTACGGCAGCAGGCCGCATATGTGTACACTGAAAAAAAGATCAGCTTCTAAAATCAAGAACATACATCCTAAATATTTGGTTTATAAAACAAGATTATTTTAAGATCAAATTAATAAAACTTAGATTTTTTATCTAAAAAATCATAAAATCTTAATATAAGAATAAAAATCTTAATTGGTTAGAGACACTGCTTTAGTTATGAAGCAAATGGATCGAACCACCCCACTATTAACAAATTAGAACAACATTTATAAAAATACCAAGACAAAAAAAAATATATACCAAAAAAAAAAAAATAAATAAAAAAATAAAAATCTTGATTTTAGAACATTTTCTTTTTATCAGTGTAGGGTACGAATAGCGTAAAAAAGAAAGAATGAAGGAAAAATAAAAAGAGTGTTGCCTGCTTCTGTAAGCCGAACACTTGCCCCAATAGGTTTGCCTGATGCTTTAGCTGTAGCTATAGCTGTAGCTATAGCTGTTGGGCTCAATTTGGCTTTTACAACGCCGAGTTAAAAAAAAAAAAGAAAAAGAAATAAGTAAAACGAAAATGCAAAGGGTGGCTATGCCGAAGGGGTGGAGCGATGGAGGGGTGGAGTGGGGGAAAGAAAAAAGTTACTACACATACCTGAACAAGCTTGCGGCGGCAGTGGAAATATTAGCGTCGTTGAGCTTTTGCGCCTGGCGACCGCACAACCCAGCGATTGTGGCTTGAAGCTTCGCAGCTGTTGCATAAAATCGGAGCACTCCATTAGGGCCACGTCGGCGAAATGCAGATCGCACAGTATTTGGTTCTATGGGGAATGCAAAAGAAAATATGAACAAAATACGAGTGAGAAAAGCAGTCAAGTTTGGGTAAGAAAAAGAGAGAGAAAGCGAGAGAGAGAGTGAGAGAGAGAGAGTGAGAGAGAGAGTGAGAGAGTTATGTGTGTAAATGATTTATTTAGTTATTTTGCATCATTTGAAATGTGAAACTGGGCAACGCACAAAAGTATGCAACAACATTTTTTCCCTGGCTAAATTGACCTTATTAACATTGTATATGCATACGTATGTATGCATGCATATGCGTGTTGTCTCTCTTTCACTGTGTGTGTGAGTGTGTGTGAGTGTGTGTGATATGTGTGTTGAGGGCTCAGGCACTGAAATCACATTTCATGCGTAATGAGTTCATTTTATGACCTGCACAAAATGAGCAAATGCATCCAAAATGAGCTCTGTTTTACCTCGACTGTGTTCAATATACAATGTATGTATGCATGTGTGCTGTAAATGTGTAGGTGTGTGCGTGTGTGTGTTGTGTGTATTGTACTCACATACCTTGAACCTTCTGGCACGTTTCTGATTTGGGCCAGTCAAATTTAGACCACACGAATTGCAGCGCAGGCATTCCTCATGATAATGATTGTTATCATAAAGCGGTGAGGGCTCTGTAAAATCACACAAGAAATTGCATTTAATTAGTTATAATTACAACATTTAGAACATTGTCCGTTGATATCGTTACTTTGCTTGTTTTGCTTTAACATAATTACCTTTCATAAATAAATTAAATGTAACATTAATTATATTTTACATTATTGACTTTCACTCAGGCGCATTATTAAGCAAGTGGGAAAGGCTATAGTCGAGATCCCGATTTTAGAATACCCGTGACTTATTTCAATATATATAAAAGTACTTTGAAGAAATGACTACCCCATAAAAACTATGTTATTGAATACTTTTAGGAGATTGTATTGAAGTAATAACTTTATTAATAACTTTGGTTTGCTTTTACTCCCGTTGTACTTGTCCGATCTTGCTGTGGTTAAGTGAGATTATATATGAAATTACTAGATAACGTTAATTACCACAAAAACTGTATTATCTTGAAAACTCTGAGTGTGGTGTTTTTTTCTCGATTTGCGCGGTTAGACGGAGGCATGTTAAAATTTTAAAACAAACTTGACCTGCTCCATCGTATTTGGAGACTGTGGGGGAAAGTTTGGTATCTCTATCACTTATAGTCTCTGAGATCTAGGCGCTTACACAGACGAACAGACAGACATACGGACAGACAGACAGACGGACAGACGGAAATGGCTATGTCGACTCGGCTGTTGATGCTGATCAAGAATATATATACTTTAAACGCAATATACCCTTTTACTTATTTTTTAAGTAACGGGTATAAAAATCGTACAACAATCTTAAGAAATGTTAAAAGTATATCATTCGTTAAGTCAAATAAAGGAAACATGTCAATTTCAGCTTAGTTTGTTTTATTTATTTCAAATGTTTGTGCCATGGGGTTATATAAATCTTGAAATGTTAGGAAGGTATAAATAAGTACAATTTCATATGAAATTAATGGTGGCTCCGTGGCGCTCTAATTAGAGACATTACTTTAGTTGTGAAGCAGTGGGCGGCGGTTCGAAGCCTACTTGGTTACAAATTAAAATAACATTTGTAAAATTACCAAGACAAAATAATATAATTAAAAAAAGAAAAATTAAAAATATAAAAAATACTTTTAAAAGTTTTTCATTTTTTGATTTTATATTTTTAAAATAAAATCTTGTTCTTTTCAATATTCTTAAAACCAAGATGTGTTCTTTTAATTTAAGAGTTTGATGTTCTCGTCTTATTTTTTAGACCAAAAATCGTAGATCTGAGACCAAAATCTTGGTTTTAGAACATTTTTTTTATCAGCGTAGGTTTGGACGTTCGTCACATACTCATAGTGTCTTTCCACTTGCCTGATTCATTTAATTATGATTTCCGGTGTCGAGCGTTAAATGTGAGATACACACACACACACACACACAGGCACACACATGTGATTATTATTAATATAGCTACTTGATTGCTATGACACTGAAAACAGCCTGTCACGCCTATGCCACACCCCATTCCCTGGTCTCGCCTGTCGCCTGGGATCCTCTGACAAACTGACAAACTGACAAACTGACAAACTGACAAACTCTAACCCTAAAGCAAAACCCATCAACAGCCATTCATCAACTCAACAAGCAAATTTTTGCGCTTTTCCTGGCGCCGGCTTGCTTTGTGTGTGTGTGTGTGTTTGTGAGTGTTTGTGCGTGTGTGTGTGTGTATTGGTCTGTGCGGCATCAATTTGCTTGTATTAGAAACTCATTTCCGCTTGTAATTGAGTCGCTCGACAAACTGTCGACGGCTGCTATTGACGCCATCCCCTTCGTCTCTTCCTCCTGCTGCTCCATTCTGCTTTACCACACCCATTAGCTTGTCCCGTTATGCAAATTAATGAGCGTGTTGTAGCTGCCACACATTTCCCCTCCCCATTCATCCACAATTGGTAACACATCTGGCAGCCACCGACGGACAACCACAACGTGCACTGTGTGCTTTTGATGAGAGAGACATCATCAGTTGTCTGAATTGATTTGCATTCTGTGGCATTTAATGTAAATGCATTATCCAAATTTCAATTTGCGGTGAGCTCTCCTCTCACATGCACATACACTTACTATATAATCTCGATTCCCACAACAAATCAACTAAAATGCTTCTCGACCAAACTTCCTGTTAAAACAAACAAACATTTGTTTGAATTCAGTTAATCAGTCAGAGCAAAGTTGATGAATCATTTTTAAGACATTTTCTTTGCGATTTTTCGACTAAAAAAAACTAACAATTTTATAAATTGCAACGGAATAAAAGTTACAAAATAGGAACTATTTTGAAATTACAAAACATTTAAATTAAAATATAAGTTAAATCAAGTGCTGTATTGTCAAATTTTACAAATATTCTATATAGATTAATAATATGTATTTAATATGTGACCTTATAAATAAATCACAAACTAGCGTTCATCATATAAAAAGCAAATAAATATCACTGTGCGTATGCGTAATATTATTTAAATTACACGAGAAGTTACTTGAATTACCAGTTCTAGATAACAACAACATTTCCTCTCAGTTAACTTAAAAATGTAAGTTTATTTCCGTCTTAAACAAATATCTGTTTAAATCTGTTTAAAATTGAAAAAAAATCTTCAATTTGTCGACTTAATTGCGCAAAGTTGGTTAACTTTCCATCCATAATCGCAACAATCAACAAGTCAATTGAACAGATGGCTAATAAACTTCACAGCAAATTTCTCTTTCTGTCTTTTTGCAGTTTCTTTTAGCACATTTTCTTCTTACTTCTAGTTTCGTTAATCATTTCGTAAGTATTTTTTGTGGTTTTTCGCCAAAAGGTGAGCTGTTGCTAAATTAGCTGACTGTTGTAGTTGTTATTTTGTTTAGTCTACTGTTTTGTTGTTTTGTGCACTGTACAAAACTTGTTGCAAAAAAAAAAAAAAAAAAAAAAAAAAACCAAAAAGACATTGAGGAAAGAAAACTTATGCAATGAATGTCATTAGGGGGTAAAGTCATAAAATTGCATTGTCAAGTGCAAGGCAGACGCTGACTGTGGATTTCTTGGGGTGGTTGGGTAGTTTGGTGGTGTGGTGGTTTACTGGCTTTTTGGCTTGTAAAATGAACGACACAAATTACAAACTGTGTTCTGAATTGCAGTCCAAATCATTTATGGCATCGTCAGCTTCTTCTTGTTCATTTCTTCTTTTGCTGTGATTGCTTTTGACTTTTATTGGATGGCTATTTGATTGCGAATGGGGATCGGATAAGGGCTCTTATCCCTTATATTCTCTATGTGATTTTTGCTAATAACGAAACAAAAACCAGGCCAAGTGCGTCGATTTGAAATAGAAGACAATGTGAATATTTCAATAGTATCTTTGTCTGTCTCTCTGTCACTAGTTTCCTGTCTATCTAGCTTTATCTCTGCTTTAAAATATAACTCTACAAGTGATTCTTGTTTCTTTTTTATTTTATTATATTATTGTAATTTTAAATGATTTAATAAATATATATAAAAAATAAATCATTTCATTATTAGTTTTGAAACATACTTTTTTCTAAAAACATACATTTAATTTAAGAAAAATATAAAAATTGTTATATATATTATATCTATCAAATATTAAACCATATCCATTTCTATAACAATCTCTATCTCTAATTGTATCATAATATTCTTAGTACTTCCCTAAAACCCTTTTTTTTTAAATCTGCAGAGTATTTTCAGTCGACACTTACTTTTTGCCTAATTTTTGAATTGATGCTTGAAGTCTTCAGATTATCAACTTGCAGTCTAGGAATGAAACTTTAGAATGCCTTTTATCTAGGCAACAAAATTTGCTAATTGAAAACCAACCAAATTTTTCTGGCTTCCCTTATCTAGCTCCTTCTGCGCTCTTTCTCTTTCTCTCTCTGTCTCTGTCTCCGTCCCCATCTCCCGTTCTCTTGCTTTTCTCACTTTTCACTCATTGCGGCATTTGCTTTTATGACATCTACCGCAAGAAAATGGAAACTTTGCATCTGCAATTTGCAGCTTGAATTGTGCAAGTTGAAAGTGGGAAAGGCGAGAGAGTGACAAAGAGGGAAGGATGAAGAAGAGGATGGAGCGAAAGAGAGGCACACCATTTAAATATAAAATTCATGACTTTGATAAATAACCAACTAATGACCGAAAATAATGGCAAACTTCTGGTTTTAAGTGTATGAGCGAATGCCAACTTTTTGAGCTTCAAATTAAGCATGTAACGCTGCAAAGTTGCCGAGATTCAGAGCATGGAGGACAGATGTTTTTTTTAGAGGGGGAAACCCCTTGAATCATTGGCATTTCCCTTGTTGAGCGAGTGCCGTTATTTGATTTGTATACCCTTGCAGAGCATATTATAATTTTTAACACAATATGTGTGTATATAAAAATATTGCACTAGAGTTTGTAACCGATTAGTGTTTGAACGATATTTTGCTGAATCCGATGTTCATCGATGCATCGGTCGTTTAATTTCACATTTATTTAAATATTTTGACCAACATAAAAATAGTTTAAGACCAAATCGACAAAGTCAGATTTTAATTTTGCGAATACTATTTCTGAAGATTGGATTTTAACGATTGACAATTGTAATAAATTGTAATAATATTAATTAAAAACATTGTTAATCAAAAATAAAGATCAACGGAATTGAATTAACTGAATTGCTTCAAATTATTTTAATTTTAAATATTGTCAATAAAAGTTGTTAATGTAATGAAAACGAAATATTTATTATTTTATTGAATTTGAATAATAGACACACGATATCAACACTTTTTTTTTATCAAATTGAACTAAATTAATTAAACATGCATAGATTTTTGTAAACTTAATTCTCGTTAGCTCATACGACTCTTTTTAATCTGCCTCAATCTGCAAGCGCATCAAATCTTCGACATGCCAAACATTACTTCTTCTTTCAGTTTTGTTTTTTGTTAGGGCCAGGCCAAAACAATGTCTGCTTAATGGCTCGTGACTGGCCGTCAGCGTCAGTTGAAACTCAAGCTCAAGCTGAAGCTCAAGTGGCAAGCGGTTTGATGGCCGGTGGTTAGGATGAGGGGTATTGAGGGGTAGTCACCGTAAGGCAAGGGAACGTGGCCTGACATAGCCAGGAGATTGTGACTGCAGTGAATTGCATTTTACGGAGCATTGTACTAGCTCCAACCCCTTTCCACCCTTCACTTGATTCCCAGCCATTCGTCTTGTCATTTCTGCCCCTCTGAGAGTTGCAAATTATTAGCTGTTGCTGCTGTTGTAGTAAATGGGTCCTGACTGCTTGAGATTCCCCTTAGTTAATTGAGCGTAAATAATGATGAAGAGTTTGTTTCAGACCAGAATCATATACGAACCAAAGAATTTCATTATTCGCCTTACAGTCGAATCTTCTAGCTGAAGAGCTTCTCAAGTTTTGTCATCACTTTATTTCAGAAGTAAATCCAAAGCGAAAAAAATTAAAGCTTGCACTTGTTGGTTATATCTTGAAGCCTGATAGCTATTTTGCTCCTTCAGTTCTTTGTGATATTTATTAAGGTGAAATTGAAATACAAAGACAAAATAATAGAGATAGCAATTTATTTAATTTAATCTCGACAACTCTGTTGCTCCTGCAGATTGTGGAAATACTTGGAACAGAAGCTGGTATATTGAAAATCACGCTTTTAGTTTAAATTGAAGCAACAATTTTAATAAGAATTTCAAGCACTTGCCTTTTGCATTTTAGTTTCCATCATTAAACAAAATTACTCTTTATCTATCATGAAACTTTAATGTAGTCGAAAAGGCAGTTTAAATAATCAGAAATTTAGTTCAATAGTAACAAGGATTTCTTCACGACAATTTCCTTAAATCGGCACTTTAGCTAATGGTTTTCAAATTTTAAATATTATTTTGATTTAAACAGAGTAATTTAACTTTATTTTCCAAGTGAATTAAAACAATAATATATATTGATAATCTATTTATCTTCAAATTTCGTTTTTTTGTTTTAGTAAAGCTTTCTCAAATGTCTAATATTCAATGTATTTTTAAAATCTATTTTACTTCTAAAATCTGCATTTTAACAGGGTGATCATGGCTGTGTCCTGTTTTAACTTTAATTTTAGCCAAGTTCCCTTAATGATTGTTAGATTTGTCAACAGATTTGTTGCTCTTCTAACTAACAAGTCATTTCTTTGACTGTCACCAAAGTCAATATTCACTTCATTATTTCCGTCTCATAATTTTCACATATTTCCCATACAAGAAAGCAACACCTGCTTTGTTTCAAACTGTACTTGGACTGCAACTTTCACAAAGTTTAACAGGCAGACACAGAGAGAGATAGAGAGAGTGTGAGAAAGAGAGAAGAGAGTACATATATAAGCTGAGGCAATCAAATTGTGTTCTTGTTGTTTTTCCTGTAGCTGTCGTTGGTTTCTGTCTAGGTGAAGTAGTTGTATTACAGAAATAACTTATACACTGAAAAAAAAGACCAACTTCTGAAATCAAGAACATACATCTTAAGTATTTGGTTCTTAAAATAAGATTATTTTAAGACCAAATTACTAAAACTAAGATTCTTAAATTGTCAGGAAGGCTTAAATATGTACAATTTCATACGAAATAAATGGTGGCGCTCTGGTTAGAGACACTGCTTTAGTTGTAAAGCAGTGGGCTGTGGTTCGAACCCCACTATTAACAAATTAGAATCACATTTATAAAATTACCAAGACAAAATAAAATTTATACAAAAAAAAATTATTTTTATTTTTTGATTTTAATTTTAAGAATATTTATTCTTAAAATATGAACTTGGTCTTATTTTAAATGGTCTTAAAACCAAGATGTGTTTTCTTAAATTAATCATTTTATGTTCTCGAATCATTTTTTAGACCAAAAATCTTAGTTTTGAGACCAAAATCTTGATTTTAGAACATTTTTTTTTATCACTGTATGCTTGCCAACGGTAATTAGGGTTGCCAGCACCGACCAGAGTTGTCAGTGCTGCAATGTGACTCCAGGTTAACTGGAACTTTCGGCTCTATTGTCGACGCATTTGTTGATTAGCGTCCTTGCAATTAAATTGAAGCATACAATTATACAAATTGCTGTGGACTTGACAGAAGTTGTGGCCACTCTGGCCATTTCTAGCTTGCAACTTGTTAGTGCATGTGAGCAATCAACTTCCAACAAAGAGTTGTCCACTCTGCAAATATGACAGTCATCCGGTGACAAGGAGGCGGTTCAATGGGGAAAGGTCAGCTTTTCACAGGGGACTTGAGTGGTTTTTTATACAATTGTCATGCTCGGTACTTAAAGCATACAGGAGTAGAATAACAGGAGTTCTTTTCAAGTAACAGTAAATAATTATTATTTATTTTTAATGAAAAAGTCATTAACTTCTAGTAACTGTAAAAAAATTTAGAATATACCAAAAGTTTTCTTTAAGAGTAATCCATGCAATTCTCTTCAAATTTATGATTTTTATTAGTTCACTCACGATACAATCATTATTATTGAGCAAAAAGAAAGTCTCAAGAAATAATCATTATTTTTAAGACAAAAAAAAAATATAAAACTCATAAAATAATGTTTTTTTTTTTTAGTTTTGTACTGAAACGTATAATAATTACAATCCCTGTTTTTTTGTATATTTGGGGATCTAATGTACTCAGTTATAATCATTTTCTGTATAGTGAGTTTTAAGTAGTCAGAATGTCTAAATTTCATAACAAAACTTTAGCGGAACTGCATCGATATGGTTTTTTGAGGATAGCAAGTATTTTACTGTCGAGCTCACTCGATTGTTACCGATTTGTTTGTTGTTGTTTTTGGGTCAATGGAATTAAGTCCGTTGAAGGAAAGGCGAAAGAGCTGATGCGTCATTGTGACGCCGCCGATGTCTGTGACGGCATTTCACTTCAAGTCACATACATTTTTAATTAATTTGTAAAGGATGACGAGGCGGTGATGCAAGTGGCAGGACAGGGTACAAGAGGCAAGCACAATCAGTTGAACAAACGCATTGATAAGCGCGTCGCATTGCAAAATCATTGTCATAATAAGTTTTACATATACATTCAGGTCTGAGACTCTGACTGTCTGTGTGTGAGTTTGTGTGTTTGTGTGTCGCCAAAAAGTATGCAACATAAATTCCAAGGCCACGCCCATGCGGCACGTAAGCACCAGCGGCATAATGCGCCTTTTAATGGAATTAACGTGCGTAAAAATGTTTCTCGCTCTAAAGCTAAACGCACTAAACGCCAGAGATACCCGAGGAATTCCCCACTTCCTTCTTCCCACTCCCGATTTCTGACTCCGTCTGCCGCAAGGCAAGCAACAATGCCTTGTAGCACATTGTTTCATGCCACACATGTGCGGATCTGTGGCACCAAAGCCGTCGCCTTATCGCTTGGCTTTTTTAAGGCGGTTGTTGTGATTAATTTTTGGGCAATTTGGCAAGCAAAACAAAGAGACAGAGAGAAAGAGAGAGAGATAGAGATTGCAGACTCTTTCATGCGTTGCAAATTTGATTTCTAAACATGCAGCACATTCCAGTTGCCAGCCACTTGTTGCAAACACACAAATTGCTTCCGGCTAGACAACAATTAACATTTTTCCCCAAAAGAGTTTCAAAATATTTCACCTTTAAGACTTCCAAGGAATTCCACATAAGCACGAGTCTCGTAGAAATTTCCATGGAATTTTCCTGCTTGTAGTATGCTGTGAAATGTGAGTGTTAGCTGATGTTCTTAGAAGTCAGAAATTGGCATTGAGCTGAGTATAAGTAAGTGCTTTTAGTGCCATCTCTAGCGCCAGTAAAAGTTTGTTTTAAATAGTTTCACAATTCATATTCGTCGATTGAATTACTCATAAATTCAATTCACGGACCGTAGCTGGTATAAGTTTTAAAAATAAAAAAAAAAACAACTTAACAATTATTTTTAAACTTGTATTTAAAAGTTACGAAATAACCCTATTTTTTTATTTTTTATAAAAAAGTAAAAAATAATAATTAAATAACAATTTTTTTTGAAAAGTTGAAAAATAACACGTATACTTGATTTTTTTCAATAAAAATTTGAAATAAGTCTTATTTTTTATTTTTATCTTAAATGTCACATATAAGAGTTAATCAATAACTTTTAAATAAAAATCAAACAAATAAAAGTTAAGTTGAACCAAATGGTGTATTAAAAATATTTAAAAAAATTATTCTTTAATCATAGATTTAATGCCTTTTGCTAAAGACAAGAATACGAAATTTAAATAATGAAATTTATTTAATTTTCAATTAAATCCACAACTCTTAAAAGAGTTTTCCATAGTTCTGCAACCCAAATGAGCAATATATTTAAATCGAATGCCAAAGTTTTAGCCAATTCTAGTCAAAGGGTTACCAACTGTTTGCTGTCTGAAACTCTCCAGAGTTGTTGTTGCTTAATTGTTCGGCGCAGCAAGAAATCCTCCAGAGGCCACTTTGAGGGAAACATTTCAACATACGAATAGGGGTATAAACATATATGTATGCTTGAAAATTCTACAAACATATCTGTGTGTTGCTTTGAAATTAACATAAAAAAAGAAAGAAAGAAAGAAAGTTTCGGTTGGGCGAAGTGAAAGAAAGGCATATGGAGATTTGAGCTCGGGGCAGCCACAAAAGCAAAGACAGAACCCAAAGTGCAACAAAAGTTAATTCAGTTTTGAAATGGTTTCAAACGCGCAAAAATTTCTCAAATAAAATACATATATAATCGCATATGTATGTGTGTGTGAGTGTGTGTGTGTGTGAGTGTGTGCGTGTGAAAATCTTATGTTTGCGTGCCGAAACGAAAAGCGAAAAACTTTTGTAAAAAGTTTGGCAAGTGAACAAACCGAAATTTTATCAAAGTTCTTTTTCTACACTCGCACTTTGGTATACCCTATATAAATGATTGTAGGCAGTATTTTTGAATTCTTGAAGTCAAGATTGTTTTGATATTATGTAAGCGACCCTTTTTGTTTGAGGACTTAAATATTCGTGCATGAATTTGTTTGTAATTCCCAAGCGGTTCTGACGGGGAAAAGTCTTATAAATATTGAATTATTCTCAAGCTAAAGGGTATTTCATAATCCGGCTGATGCTCGGTACCGTCGACGGTTGACGATTTGCGTGCACAGCGTATTAGCAGGCACTGTCATCGTCATCGTCATCGTCATCGGTCAACGTACACCCCACAAAAAAAAGCAGAGTTCGTTTTTTTCTTTTATTTTTATTTTTTGGCTGGATTTAAGTTGGAAAAGGTGACTCAGCGAGGAACTGGAGAGTCAACCTATGTCGTGTTGTTAGCAATCTTTGCTTATTCATTCACATCTCTGTGTGTGGCCATCTTCTTCTTCTCCTTCGTTCTCTTTCTAGTCGCACATCTTTTTCCTCGTTTTCGTCCGCGTCCGCGTCCTCGCTCAATCAATGTCAGCTATGTTCTCCCGTCCTAGAAAACTTTCTCCTCGCTCAGTTTGCCTTTGATGCTGTCCGCCTGTCTGTCTTTTGTTTTCTGTCTGTGGTCATGCTGTTTCCCCTTTCTCGTACACTTACCCTTACCATTTCTCTTTGCCCCTCATTCATTTTCCCTTTGCCACCTTACGGCTTCTCATGTCTCCTCTCTGTCCTGTGTCCTGTGTCCTGTGTCCTCCCCTTGTCCTGTTTGTTGTAGTTAAATCATTCGGAATTTTATTGAGTAAACTGTTTTGTAATTATTTTCATCTACCGCTGCTGCCACGTCATTCCCCCATCTCCATCTTCGTCACTCCTCTTACACTTTTACTCCCATCGTTATCCTTAACATCGCCTCCTCCCGTCGTGATTCTGTCTCTCTGTCTTCTGACTGCTCCAATTAGCAAAGCATCAACATGTTGCGGTTCTTGGTCTGCCACTTGTTTGTTTTTTTTTCTCTATCTCTCTCTCTCTCTCTCTCTCTCTCTCAATCTCTATCTCTCTCTGTCCTTTTTTATATTTATTTCTTTTACTATGGCAGAGATTTTGCTGGGCTGGGAGCGAAAAGAGGTGTTCCGGCAGGATTGATTTGTGTTTGAACTGCGTTTGGGGAATTGGATTCAAAGTTTGTTCAAATTTTGTGGCATCGCATATCAAAAAGTTGGACAAGTCACGATATGTCTAATGATTCAATCCCGGGATCACAATCACAACTGTGATTAAATATACATTTATATAAATATCATCTGTGCTATCAAGTAAAATTTACCTACTTTTATATTGAAGGCTATTGAAATAATCAATCGATCTAAGTGAACATGGAGGTGGCATGTTCTTTATTGCATAAAAGATACATAACACGATGTAACTGCTTATTAAGTGATCTTGGAAGTGACTTGAAGATTCCATATAATCGATTCGACTTACCAAGAAGCACAAGTGAACACTATAAAGTGACCATGGAGGTGCCATGATTATATATTGAAGCATATTTGGCAACAATTTTGTTAGAATTAAAGTATAAATATCAAAAAGTCTCAGTATTTTAAGGTAAATTATAAGCATTAAGGGAATAATTTCAAAGTCGGAGTTAGTTAATATAAAAAAACATCACCTTAAAATTGATACTTAGACTTTTTTTTTTTCTTTTTTTTTTAATCATATTAAAATAAACAAAAATGTTTAGATCCAAAGTATCGTGATTCAAAGTCTGACCAACTTCAATCGGAATGTCGTAAAATATCGTAACATCAAAGATTCTTAAGTTACATTATTGATAAGTGAATTAAAAAGTAAGACATGGCTATTGGGGAGGGGACTTATCTGAAAGCTTCAAGAGAAATTATATTTCTGTCCACTAAAACTCAACTTTATTAAAATAATTAAACATTAATAGATATTTATGGATTTGCTCCCTGAAATACATTTGTATTTGTTGAAGTTCGAGTTATTGCAACTTAATTGATCAGAGCGCAGTTAATGAATCTTCGAGGCTATATGGTTGATGTATAGTAGATATGTAGAACGAGTCGAGAAAATGTGCTTAAATTAGCATAAATAAAATTGTATATGCATGTTGTAAACAGTTATGTGTACGTATGTATAAGTGTAAGTTAGTATGCCGCACAAGTCGCCAGACTTAATTAAATTCTTAACGTTTGCTAAACACAACAACAACAACGACAAAAGTTAAGGTTGGAGAGAGGAAAAGAAAAAAAAGAGACCGACGAAAGGAAATTCTGCTAACGTCTAACTACAGGCTGGCCAAATGAAAGCAATAACTTCAAACTTCAACACCAATACACACACACACACACACACACACACACTCACACACACACACACACGCACATGTCATTTAAGTTTTATACACATTGCCGTCTAATGGGTCAGGTGATTTTCTATTGTCCTCGTCTGCTGCTGCCTCCTTTGACTTTCACGCTGGACTCTCTTCATGTTTAATCCAAATTACTAAAATATACACATACACACACACACACACACACGCACACACCTAGAAAGAGAGAGAGAGAGAGAGAGAGAGAGAGAGAGAGAGAGAGAAAGAGATATGGAGATAGACGTCCCCTCTTGAGTGCCATAGACGTTGCTTTGTTTGAACTGTTTTACTTTTATAACATTTGCAGAGGGTATTATAATTTTGTCACGAATAGTGTGGCAGATCCCATAAAATAAACTCTATATACCATATACTTAATTAAGACAAAGAGCTAAGTCGTTATACTATCAAAAAAATACGGCAAATAAAAATGTGAAATTCTGTTGAAAAATTAAAGCTTTATGGGATGCTTTATAAAATGTTACATAATGTTAGATTATAATTTGGAAAATTTCGGTTCGGTTCGGGGTTTTAATCAGCCTGAACCGGATTATAAACCGAACCCATGATATTATTTACTTTACGAACCTGAACCTAAACCAAACCGCTTTTTTTTAAAAAAAGGTTCGGTTCGAAAAAAAAAAATTTGCATAAATTGTATGGTTTTCTAATATTACGCAATTATTTGAGACTTTAAATTAAAGTAAGTCATATTTACATCTTCAAATAACTTTAAATTATCATCAAAATTTGATTTCTTTAAAAAAATTTAATTTGATCAAAATGTAGAAAAAAATGTATAACAATAAAAATATTTTGTAGTATGAAATTTAACCAATCAATTGAATTGGAACCTTGGGTTCAGGGGGTATATAAACCAATTGGCGAGCCGAACTGATGTCTTGCTCTATGGTTCGAACCGCCGAACCGAACCATTAACAAAACTTTGGAGGTTTGCAACCTTGTTTGTAAGCGCATTAAAACTTCGGCGATTCGAAAATAAATATTTCTTCTTGTTTTTTTCTTCCTTTTTTTCCCAATATTTTTGTTTGCATTCACTTCCAACAGCATAAGCATGTCTATGTGTGTGTTTGAGTATGTGTGTGTATTGTGTGGGTTTGGCTTGTCACTGTCCAGCATTTGCATGTGTGTGTGTGTTTTTCGTGTTTTAATGAATCTGTTGCCATTGTAGTCTGCCATTCTATTTGTAAATGCTGTTAATTGAGCTAAAACTGAACGCTATGTCTTAGCGTCGCGTCGCATCGCATCGCCTTATCCCCACACCCCCGCCGTCATCCTGCCCCTCTACACACTCTTTAACTATTACCCCTTGACTGTAGTCAATGTCCGGCATGTTCCACAGTTTCAGAATGTTCCAGTGTATGGTCTATGAATAACCCACCTGACAAGACTGCTTCAATTAGTGAGTGTTGGCAGCACTTTAATTCAAGTTGGCGCTTTGGTATACCCTGTAAACATGCGTATGACCTATACAAAATACCAAAATATATTTGAATGAATTTTAAATGTACCCAAGTAGTATTATATGCTTTTAAAATACACAGGATCTGTCTGTATATTTCTGATCGTTGAATAAGTATTTAATGCAAATACAAAATTCTAATCGAAATCTAATTAAATTTAAAATCTATTTTCGTGAAACCTTTTCAGGGTATTTGCTAGTCGTTCCCATTGCTTTAGGCCCACCAAACATGCCTTTTCGTTGTCAAGTTGTGCGTTAATTTGATTTATGAAACTACTATACTGTTATGTGTGAGTCCAATATATGCAATGACAAACCCATAAAATAGAATATTAAAGCAAAATCTACTTAATTAATCCTTGAATCGTAACTAATGGCAATTTATAAATAAATAAATAAATAAGTTAAGAACGAATTAAGTAAAATCACAACAAAAAAAAATTGGAATAAATAGGCGGAAAATTCCTTAACTAATATAATTCATGTTGGAATAGATGTTGATTATCAGTTCAAAAAACCAGTTTTGGAATTTTTAAAATGTTTAACGTCATATTGTTTTCAGGCTCATTAATTATACCTATAGTAATGAATTTCCTAGCTCATTTTTATGAACTTGTTAAGTAATAATCTGTATTGTTAATCTTTTCTGAAAGTTATTTATTTTATCTTTTTCTTCCAAGAGTTAGATCGAATTTTTCAAACTCGTTTCGTTGGCTTATAATAATTGTTCTTTAGTTATATTTATTTAAAGTTTATTTTTCAGTACGAGGACAAGTTCATTTAAACAAATGCACTATCATGAAATTAGCTTTGGGGCTTTTACTTCTGGTTAGACGACATTGCCAGAGGTACAAGAACAAAACAGTTCAACAACTGCAGTGAGTAAGGGGGCAATTGGGGTCAGTACATACAATTATATACACACACTTACACACACAGAGTAAGCCACAACCATCTGGTATATAGATAAATAACAATGAGCACGGCAAACGGGAATTGTTTGGCCTTCCATTCTCGTTGGGCGTATAAATGTCGCGTCCCCAATTGCTACGAAACTAAAATACTGTCTCAATAAAAATAATAATAATTTTATTATTATTATTATTATTATTATTTTTATTATTATTACTATGGCGACTTCTGTTTATGTACTGTTTGGGAAAATATGGATATATTTATGGATATTATTCTCGCTTCTCAAAGGGTAAAGAAGTGTGATAGCTTTGTGGGAATATTTGTAACAGGCAGAAGATGAGATACATCTCTGCTCTTGAGTTAAACAATTTGACGATTTTAGTCATTGAAAGGACAAAAATTATGTTTTAAATTCTGGTCCTAACACGAATTTTGATACCAAACTTGTCATACCATACGAATATGGAGTACCATTTGTCTATTTTCTTTTTGACCATACAAATCGATTCACTTTAATGTATACAATTTCTTTGATAATATTTTTAATTGTTGCGATTTAATTGAATATATGAAATAGCGAGTATGTCACTGTCGAGCACACTCAGCTGTAGAGTTTGGTATGCCTTCATTTTTCTTTTTGCGACACTGGAATAACGTTCCCCTCCCTCGTGTGTTCGTTCTGTCTGTCGGGCTGTCGAATATTTCAAGAAATGACAGCTGTTAATGGCATTATACATCCTGAGTTGGACATTGCGCTGAGGTTCAGGTGAGACGTCGCTTGATTGAGCCACCGCTAAGTGCTGCTGATAGCTTGCTAGCTGCTTTACCAAAATCGAAACGAAAACGCACTCAAAACCGGAGGACGAGGAGGTGTGAGAGGGAGGGAGAGAGAGAGGGGGGAAGGTAAGGAGTATCGTACCTTTAGATTGATGGCATCGATGGCTGGGCAGTTTGTTGGCGCCGTCGTTTGTTTATGGCCAGAACTTGAGTGTTTGGCCCAGAATTGCTGCTATAACAATTTGCGTTTTATGTTCTTCGACACAAAACAACAACAAAATACGAATAAAAGCACAAAAAAAAAAAAAAAAATCAAAAAAGACGTAGAAAACTGTTGCAGATTTTTGAGTCTTGTGTGCGGCAGCTGTTAAAAGCCGTTTGCAACATTTGGCCGAAACGAGCTGCGTTATGACCCGATTGCCACAATTCAAAATCCTACATTCAACAAGATTTCCTCGGCAGCCAATTAATCAGTTAGTCAAACAAAACTCATTTATAAATCAATTATAGACTCGACAGAAGTGTGACTAGATGGATTAACTAAAGCTAAACGAGAGTCTCCCTCTTAGCTCATTTAATTAGAATCGTTATCATTAATCCGTCCGTTAGTCAAGCACTGACTCAATAAATGCTGTTATTTAGTGGATATTTGAAATAAACGTGTTGAATTAAGGCAAATTTTGTTACTATTTGGTTCTCTAGTCAGTCTATCTATAGACAGAAAATATTATTAGTGCATAACTATTTTCATCTTTTTAGCTTAACTCTAACTCTCATGTAGAATTACAAAAAATCTTCAAGACTGCTTGTTTTTTTTTTAAATTAATAAGAGAGTGATTTAATTTCTTAGTAGTACATATTTATTTAAATATATAGCTAAAAGAGTAACGTAGAAATAAGCTTCAAATTTTGAAAAGATGACAAAGGCATAAAGCTGTTCCATTTAAAAAATTAATAGGGTATCTAAGTATTTGTCTCTCAGAACCTTTGATAACCCAGGGGAGTATCATCACACCAATTAGGTGTCCACCTGGTCACGCCTCTCTTAATTTATATAATTGCTCTTTGACAATGTAACAACAAATTAAAATGGAATAATCCTAACTATTCACAGACCCACCCAACATAGTAGCCTGAAAGAGTTGTGGGGATTAAGAAGGGGTTTTCCTTTTTTCATTTTATTCAGGGTACGAAATGGCAACCCTAATTTATGAGTGCCACTTATACAGTTTTAAACGTACATAGATGTGTCCCCGATACTCGTTGAATGAAATGGCAACAAATGAGAAGGGAATGCACAATGGGGTTTCTAACACTATCAAATGAGCTGAACTCCATTGTTATTGGATTGTATAGTACTTGTATGTTGTTTAACTCATACAACGGCATTGTTATGACCCAAATGGCCAGGCCAATAGCTGGCCAAGGTCAAGATGTTGACTTTCAGGCTCCACTCGACTCAATTCGTCTTGTCTTGGCTCGATGTGCATGTTTCATTAGCCATTGATAGGTTTATGAATGCATTAATAATGTTGCTATTGCCATTGGAGATTGGCAATTGGCAATTGGGTTTTGGGTACTGCCGTTGTTCCTTCGGTTTCTTTTAATTGATGGATTATACTTGATTGATTTATGAAGCACACTCACTAGTATGTAACTAAGTGTTCGGCATTTGGTTCAAGTCGCTAGTTTAATTATAAATGTGCGCGCGATGCAAACTTGATTGATTTGTTAATAAGTTGAGTTGACTAACTGACTGATGGATTAGTGTTTAACTTATTAAATTTAGTTTGTGGATGCTGCGCTGTTTGTTTTTGTAAGTTGAATTCTATCATAGCTTGGAGTCTGGTTTCGTCACTAGCGTGAATAGTAATAATACAGTTTGAGTTCTTTAATTTAGAATACAAGCTCCTTGGATAATATTATTGCATCTAATATAATGCTTGATGTTTGGGAATTTTATAATATATTTCTTAGCACTTGTTTCTTGTCTAAGCCATATTCAAAATTAAAGTTATTTAGATTAAGTATCTGAGCGTCGAAATTTAATTGTTCATGACACTTAAAGTTCTGTATTATTGTAGTGTAATATGTTCAAAACATTTTATGACTACTGTGGATACCCGGTATGTAAATATACGACCCTCAGCTACAGTCTCTCAAGGAGCTTTTGTTTCGATAAAATGAACAATTAATATAAAATAGTTTAGAAATTCATGAAAAGATTCGGATCGGTTGTTGCGACTGTCAAGGATTTAACTTTCTGCCAACACTTAAACTGACTTTGAATGCAATTGTACAATGTACTTGGAATAAACGCCTATGAATTATTTTACAATTAAACAGAAAGAGACTTTAGAACAATGTGATGGAATTAACTTTTACAACTGCCACTGTTAAACTGTGAAGTGAGACTTATACTGGAATTCAACTATACTACTTACGTAATTAATTAAGTTTCAGTAAAAGGAAGATTGGTTATTTTCAATGTTTGAGCAATCAATTAAAATTCAAGCATATAAGTTAGTTAATTATTTAAACTGGTGTGACTTTGTTTTTAATTAGCTTTCTAGGTTGTAATATTTGTAGTTATAACTATACTATTAAATGTCACACTCTGTTGACAGACATTTTAGAGTGACAACTCTTTATTCAAATTAAATATCTAAATCGTCAGATGTCAAATAATTGAACATGGTTTCCGGACAACTAGTTGCGAATATTACAGAAGAAATAAAATAAAATTGAAATTGCAATAAAATTAAATTTCATTAGTTAAACTGAAACTTGAGATTAAATCTTTGTTAGGGATTAACTCTTTCTTAAATAAATATGAAAAAACGAGTTTTATGTATTTGTTATGATGCATTAATATTTAATTCTTGTCGACCACAAAAAGCTAATGCAGTTTATTTGCATTGTTAGTTATTGTGAACATCTTAAATTTTATCTTAAATTTAACAAGTTGCAACAAAATTGAGCATGTAATGTGGTGCAGCGTTGCCATATTATACACTTGGCTGCCACAACACAACGGAATGTCAGACAGTTTATTAATAGAAATGAATTTATTAGCGAATGAGGCGAGTTTTATTTCATGTTCTCGACTACATCAAATTTAAATTAAGTATACGCTCAGTTAACAAACCTGTGCTGGTGTGTGTGTGTGTGTGTGTGTGTGTGCATCCGGCTGCAGAATTTTGCTTGTGGCGCACATTGAGATGTGTGGCATATTCAATTTGCAAGTTTGCCTTTTGCTGGAATGCTGCACTTTCAAGTATCTCAAACAGAGCCAGCTCATATTTCATCCTGTATCTTTAGCAAACTGTGGCAAGTGTGAGTGTGTAAGTCTGTACGTGTGTGTGTGTGTTAAATTGGCTTACCAAAAAGGGCGCTGCGAATGCCTGCGGCATTTGAAAACTATAGTTTTTTTGGGCCAACGTTGCATTTCTGGCAAGCGACACAACCGTCAAGTCAGAGTAGGCATAAAGAACTATGGCACCTGTGCCACCTGCCACATTGAATCGGGCTGTTGCAACTTAGTTTCGTTTCGTGCAACAATTTGCAAGTTTAATGCAACCAGATACGCAATGCCAACGGCAATGTCAATGCCAAAGTTTACTCTCTACACTCCTATACAACTTTAATATGTTTGTTTCTCCATTATAATGCCACGTGCAGAGGTATGAAGAAGAAGGAGGGGAAGCACAAGTACTATTGTTACACATTTTCAGTTCAGCTAACATATTGATGGGCTGCAATCAACAACAATTCGGAGATACTTTTGTCTTTTTCGCCGTGCAAGTTTGTTTTTCTACTTGCCGCTTTCTTTTCTTCTCTATTTTTTTTCCATTTTTATTTTTATATTCTTATTTTTGCATTTTGTTTTTGGCTTGTCGTCCGCTTTGGAATTGCCTTTGGCGGCCATTAATTAATGTTGGTCGTGCTCGTAAAATGCAATAAAGTTATTGGGCCATAAACAAACAAAGCCATCAGCTTGGCATCAGTTTGCCTGCCTCTCACTTTTGACTCGTTATATTTAACACTTGCAACTTGAAAAACTAAACGAATAAAAAATCTTTTGTTTCTCTTTATATTTGTTAAACATTAAACTTATGTTGGAATATCAATTGTTTGATTTTAATTGCATTTCAATCCGATAATGTAAACAAATTTCTTAAAAAACTGAAAATTCGATTGCTTTCGTTAAATATTTTAGATTCGACAGGAAAAGAAAAAAAAACTTTACAAAGAATTTTAAGATTCCATGAAATCCATTCTCTTTTTAAGTTTATTATTGTTTATTTATTTATTCTGTTGTTATTTCCAAAAACTTCAATTGAATCATAAATTCCAAGCAGCAATCAATTACGCTAAACATTTTTATAGCATACTTTTCGGAGCTCAATGAAAGAATTATTTGAAAGTCTTAGAATATAAACCCAAAAAGTGTAGTGCATAGAAAAAGGGATCAGGGCTAACATTTTTGGGATTATAAAAAAAATCTTTTTATCTGATGGTGTAAGAGAAGAGCGATACTTCAGAGACAAAAGTAAATGCTAAAAGAAGTTTACAAAATTTTGATAATTTTGACATCTGCCTGCTAGTTCCACATTACTTAAAGAAAGTATAGTTTTCAATTTGAAAATGATAATTGAATTGAATGGAATTGAATTGAATTGATCGGAGTTAAGGCCAACTTGCAAAGTCAACATTAACAACAACTATAAAGCAAACTTGTTGCACCAGATTCACAGAATATGCGATAGATTGTGACTGTTAGTCGTAGAGTTAGACTTTGTGATGGGATGTGGTTGTTCAGGGTGGTTTTAATGGTGAGTCTAGGGTGTTTTTTTTACGCCCAGACTTTGTTGGTGCAATGTGAAAGCAAAACACAAAACTTGACTCACATTTCATTCATAAGAGAGGGAGATAGAGAGACACGAATGCCAGACAAGTGAGCACTCATTCATTTGTTCGCTGTCAACAGACACACACACACATGTACAGTAACACATTGATATATATATATATATATATATATATATATATATACTCTGGGCACTTTCATTCATTAAAGTCAGTGTGACAGACCGAGGCAGACCGTTTGGGTAACTCTTTGGCCATGCTATCAAATGCGAGTACGCATATATCTATCTGCATCTATTTGTGTGTGTGTGTGTGTGTGTGTATAGATACATATATATAACATCGCTGGATTTTGAACTTCACAAAAGAGAGAGAAAGTGTGAAAGCGGAATGTAAACACAGTATCGAGCGTTGAATGTATGTCACTTGCGTTGTCTACTTTGTAATACCCTATACCCTAGGAAGCTATCCTTTTTTTAACGAAATATGCAACGCATTATAGATGGTAGGATACTATCAAGTTTATATATTTCTTATCAGCAGCAGTGTTAAAAATCTATAATTGTACGATTTGATAACAAGTTTATCAAGTAAGTCTCCTTATCTAATAAAAAGCGGCATTTTATTGCAAATAAGTCAGATTCCAGATTTAATGAGGACAATTTTTTTTATATCCACTGCAAGGGTATCAAATCATCGGTGTGATCAATACAACTTCTCATTCTGTGATTTTATTTTGTGGCAAGCGCAACAGCTGACACATTTGGATTTAGTTAAACAAATCTGATAATTATATGTATATTGAGAGATAATAAAAAGTTATCTTGTGTCAAATAAAATATACCGAAAATAAAATTAATTACAATATAATATCTTCGTGAATGCATCAAAACTAAATAGTTTAAACGTTTTATTATAATTTTCATTGCCATTCTTTATATAATGCTGAGAACTTCACCAAATTTATTAATTCTGTAAAATGTAACATAAAAATTAACGTTATATAATTTCTGGATTTAATTAAGTGGATAATATCTAGAAATTAATAGAATAAATAAATATAAATGTTAGCTACAAGTGTGCATAGCACGAACTGCCACTTTAAATAATATTATTTAAAAATATATATATATTGAATGATTCAAATACTACAAATTTTATAACACGTTTCATAAAATTTGTATAAGCAGTATAATTTTGTAAATTTTGTATACATTTCGTTATAAAATGGACCTAAATCCTTCACTTAAAATTCGTCCAACAGACCATCTTCTCCTAAATACATCCATCAAAGTCATTTCACCCGATGAGCCGAATTGTTCAAGCCAATTGACCCAGAACAATAATTTGCGTGATTCAAAATTAAACTTTCACGAGTTCAGATACAATATTGAAATGCAGAGAATACGAAATCGCGACGGACTGGGACCATGTATAATTATGGACATGGATCGCTTTATTGCTCGACAAACAGGTCGGGGGTCAGTTTTGTCGTCTAGCAATATGATGGAAGATGTGATCACAGGACGCTGTGATGAACTCGACTTTGCGGACACGTTGGAAATTTCCGCTTACAACGTGCGGAAAAGTCCGCCACATGTCGCTTTTGAAAAGATAATGGGTCTTACAACTCAATATAATAGGGAATAATAGTTCCTGTCTCTTGCAACATTCAAATAATATTTAAATAATCGCACACGGAAATGGTATGATGTTTAAAAGAAAAAAAATTGAAAAATTCTTTAACCTACCTTAGCTAAATTTGTTTGAATTTTAGATTTGAATCCTTTAAATACACAAAGCGATTGTTGAAAGACCGAATTTTAATTGGGAATATGCCAGATTCACATAAAGTTTCGAATTCTAATCAATCCGAGCATTAATTAAGTGCTGCCTTCATTTTGATGCACAAAACAGTTTTTCTGATATATATAAAGCTTGTAAAATTATAATGATCAGGTATAACACATTTTGTTGAAAAGTAATAGGAGCATTCAGCAAGCAATTTTGAACACCAATCATGATACCTGATTACTACTTTTACAATCAGCAATCAAAAATGTCAAATTTTGGTATCGGTATCACAAAATATGTTTCGAACAAATAGTGTGATACTTGATACTGATTGCATATTACGATCGATGAATTAAAATGGTATCATTTCATTTAGGAGATACTGATTTTAGATTCATCATAAGTAAAGTAGCGATTTCTTATTGAAAAGGATCGTAAGTGCCCCCAATAACTGCCTACTTCTCGGGAAAAAAGCAATATCTGAAATTGTGAACAATATATTTTTTGATCACTTATTTGAAGTTGTAGTTGATTATAAAGTACTTGCATTTACAAGACAAGAGATCAACAATTTGAATTATGTAATTGTAAAGTCGAATTAATTCTTAAAAACAATGGTATAGACAGAGCAACTGAGGCCTTCAAGCTGAGAGCAAAATATGGATCGAATAAATTATGTGGGGAATACATATGTATGAGTATATCATAATTGATCAATTTTAAAATATTGGTTGAGTCTAGATCAGGGTTGTGATTAATTAACTAATTTTGTAATGCATTGGTCATATCATTAAAATTGAAAAAAATAATGTTAATTAAAATACATTTTCATTAGAACTGAAAATAGTAGTGCTAATGAAAATGAAATTTCACTAGCATTAAAAAATCTACTGCCAATGAAATTTTTTTTCACTAGCATTGAAAATAGTAGTGCTAATGAAAATGAAATTTCACTAGCATTGTAAATAGTAGTGCTAATGAAAATTTATTTCACTAGCATTGAAACATAGTAGTGCTAATGAAATTTTTTGTCACAAGCATTGAAAATTTGAAAGATTATTTAAATATCATTAAAATAATGACATACGAGTATAATGAAAATTTTTGATTTGCCATTTAATATTTTTAATTACAACACAATTTAAATAGCATTGATAATTATTTACTATATATGTTTAATGCATAGTTATCGGCTTTATACAGACCGCTGCGACTGCGATTGCTGCTGCTGCTGGCGCTGCTGCTTGTCGACTGCTGCGGCGGCGGACGCTGCTGCTGCTGCTGCTGCTGCTGCTGACGGCGACCGTTGCGCAGCGCCGCGACGTCGCTGACAGCGTCAACGTATTCGGCCACTGCGCTGCCGTTTGTTGTTGTCGCTGAACGCGCCCAAAAAAAATGAAATATATATTTGCAAGCACGCGTTTGCAGCTCACGCGCACTTTCTTGTAACAACACAAAAAACAATAAAAAAAATATATACACGCAACTTTCTTTTTTAACTTCGGCTTGTTGTTGTTGTTGTTGTTTTGGTATTATCGTGAAAAAACTTGCAAAAAAAAAAAGAAAGAACACAAAAGTAATGTAAATAACAACAAGAAGCGGGAAACGCACAATAAATTTATGCGCAAGGACCGAGAAAGTGAAGGCGAACGCTTTTGGTCACAAGCGAGGGCGCGGATGTGGATGCGGATGCGGATGCGAATCCGGGTGCGGATGCGGATGCGAATGCGGGAGCGGAGCAAGGATGAGGACAGGGGCGCACGCGGTGCAGTAGAATCCAATGCTGTGGGTCAATTTTCATTTGTATTTTACAGTATTTACTACGTTACGATACACAACAACAACAACAGCAACAACAACAAAAATGCTACAAAAATACTCAATTCCCGATTCGCGATTCTAAAATTTTCGAAACACCAAACTTATCAACTGTCTAATGTCGCGTCGCTTCGCGTTTTGGATTCGCAAACGTTCGTACTTTATTTCTATTTCTATTTCTATTTCTATTTGATTTATTTATTTTTATTTTTAATTTTTTGTAGTGTTTGATGTGTGCGTGTTTTTTGGGAAATCTCTCTTATGCTCTCTCAGTCGCTGTCTGTGCTCGGTGCTTGCTGCGTTGTGGCACGTCGACGTATTCAACACCAACTGATGGCACGGCAAGCGGCGGCATTGACAGCGTCTGCTCGGCATAATGCTGGCATCCCTTTGTCAAACAAGATGGCAGCTCTCTACGGCTGAACAGCTGACTTAACAACTGTTTGCAAAGCTTCCTTCACTTGTATGACGTTTGAAAGCTATAGCAACAAATAACATGGAGGAATCGCTTTTGCCGAGCTTTTTACAGCGAGTTGGCAGCCCCAAAAGGGATGTGATGACTTTGCTATCTGGCTGAATTTCAAAACAACATTTCAACTTGCTAACGAACTTTCGAAGTTGCGCGGTTTTTGCCCAAGTTTGATGTTCGAATACATTTTCTTTCATCATTATTTCACAGGTGTTATAATTTAAGTACAGTCGAACTTCCCTAACTCGAATCACCAATATCCAAAGAAAAAGTACGACTTATTGAGATTTCGAGTTATGAAAGCTGAATTGTTTGCTCAGAAAACGCTATTGTTGGAGATGAAGAAACTTCGAGCTATAGAAGCTCGAATTATGGAAGTTCAACTGTATTTATTTTTATTAGAGTAGGGGTAAGTTACAGTTTCTAGTATAGTTCCATTGAAAAATTTCTTGTTCATTCGAAAAACCTGTTTTTCAGATTTACTTGAAAGTATTGTGAAATGACAAAACTTGAAACTCCTCTTACTTGTTTTTTTTTTTTTTTGCTTAATTTTTCCTTACCCCCGTACACCCGCATTCTAGCCCCTCTCACCCACCAACTGCGCTTTTTTAGCGCTAAAAGTGTGCAAGAGTTGTTCCAGAACATACATATTTCCCCTACTTCGGCCAGTCTTTAAATCATTAGAGAATTCTAAATATGGTCAATTCCCAATTAATAAATGTAATTTTAGGGTTAGGCTTGAATTTTTATACCCGTTACTTAAAAAATGAATATAATGAGCGTTGTCTAGTAATATTATCTTTTATCCCACTGAATCGTATCAAGATCAAACAAGTAAACGGCAGTTATGACGATACAAGTAATACCAGTAATTTCCTTAAAGTACTTTTACATGTATTGAATTAAGTAAGGAGTATCCTATTGTGGGGATCTCGACTATAGCTTTTTTCCACCTGTTAATGCTAAACCATTTTTGAATTATGAAAATATGTAGAAAAAGTGAAAAACCTCTGAAATAACTCCTAAATACTTACATCTGTGTATATCCAAAGATCATTATAATATTGGGACTGTACTTACCGGTCTGAGTGCTGGAGTCAAAGAACGTGCTGGTTGTTTCCACGGTCATGGTGCCAATGGTGCCATCTATGATCTGAGCCGAAGAGTCGCGTCTGCCACGATAGCTGCTTATAATATAAATCGTTTGATTAAACACGGAAATAATTTGGAGTAAGTATAATTTCGATACTTACCGACAGACATCATCGCTCTGGGAGCTTTGTCGTCGAAAATTGCGGCATCTAATCATTTCCTCGGTGGTCGATTGCCGGCGAAAGCCACGTGCAATGAGAATCTCCTCGGTGGTGGACTGCCTCCGTATGGCAGGCCGTTGATTCTGTTCGACGTTGGTCAACGGCGGCGGTCGAGAGCCGGGACTGGGATCCCGCGACGAGGAGCAGCTATTGGAGTCCGGAGAGCGGGGCGAACGAGCCGCCGAGCTGCTCTGACGTCGCAGCGTATGACGCCGTGGACTTCCGTCACGTTCGTGGGAACGGTCGGGAGAGAGATGCGTTCGGGAATCACGACGACCGCCACGTGATGCGCTGTCCGGTGAGAGAGAGTCACGTCGTGAGGTGCGACGTTCGCCCTCCTCGGGCGGATCGGGACTGAGAGCGGGCTGAGAGCCACGTCGACTGCCGCCGCCAGGGAGACAACTCTCATCGAAGGCGGTGGCCTGACGCTGCAATCGTTGGAGGCGTGGTGCACGCTCCGGACTTATGCCCGCCTTCGAGTCCCGTCGATTCACCCGACCACATTGGGTGGTGGAGTCACGTCGTCCTTTTGGTGCCGTTGGACTTGTGGCCGGTGGTGTCACCGAGCTGGTTATAATCGTCGGCGGCGGTAATGCCTGACAGGCGGAGTCCACCTGCTGATGGTGGTAAGTGCTGGTTGAGATTAATGGCACTGAGTCGGAGCAGGAGCCAGCAGAGCTTGTCGATGGACGTTGCTCCTGCCGGAAATTGGGAAACTCCGGTGCGGCAAGCGAATCACGCTTTTTGGTCACTTGGTATTTGGGTGGTGGAGGCGGCGTTGTTACGCGTCCGGCAACATTACTATCTCGCCGGCTGCTCGACAGATAACTCTCGCCGGAACCGCGTCGTGAGGCCTTCATTGGATTTGGTCAAGGATAACAAGCGAAAGATAAACAGAAAGAGAGCGAGAGAGAGAGAGAGAGAGAGAGAGAGGCATGCAAAGGTTAGGTTAACTGGCTTAGGATATTGGACTTTGGTTAAACTTTAAGTGCGGATGCAGGATATTTTTTTTTACGACTACAGAAGAACTATAAGATACGATTTTCTTCTCAAAACTAAGATTTTTTCTCAACAAAATGTATGAAGTCATAAATATTATTAAATATAGATATACATTTTTATCCTTCAGCTATTTTTTTTTCGCTATAGGTGCTGATTTTTAAACTTTACACATGTTGTATCAGGTAGTTTTTTGAAATTTGACACTATGTATCTTTAAAATAGGTTTAAAAACCCGATAAATACAACCCGATTGTATTATTAAAAAAAAATTTCAAAGATTTGCTTTATTATTTACAAGTTATTTTTTAATGTAATTAATTAAGTGCTCAAATGGTTTTTTTGTAATAATAAAAGTTATTGAAGATTAATTAAGAGCACATCTAATTCTAGACTCAAATCAACTTTAAAAGTGTAATAAATGGTAATGTATTGATATCTCGGAAGTTTTCTAAAAACAACATTATGACGTTGGGTTTATTTTGTTGAGTTATAAAAGAGACTATCCAAAATAATTATCTATTAAGATTGAGCACTATGTTTTTCTCCATGCTGTAAACTGAAAAGTTTTATACAAGTTCTGTTAATATTCTTTCTTGTAATCCTTGAAAATGACTTGTAAAGAAGGTGTCAGATGTGCATCTGAAGATTCTCTTAGATGCTTCAGTTAATGGAGTTTACTCACACTTTTGCTGCACTCAATGACAACGGGAACAATGACGCTGCTGGATTGCTCCTCAACTGTGGTGCTTTCCCGACGATTCCAATGCTTGACGAACTCGGCGGTGTTGGAGTCGCGACGAGATCGCATGCTTCGTATTCCAGAATCGGCGCTCGATTCGCGACGTTTGCGTGGTGTGACGTATGTGGTGTTGCCACCGGTGGTGTTGCCACCAGCGCCAGTGCTGGCATCGCTGGTTGAGGTGCGCCATGGCAAACTGCGAGCCAAATCGGCAAGAGTTTCGCGTCGATTCAGTTGAGCCTTGTTGCGTGCCACCTGCTGTGTCTGCTGTTGTTGCTTTGCACCGCCGCTCCATTCGCGCAATATGTCAGTTAACTGGGCCAACGAGCTGCGTCGACGTCGTTGTAATCCCGGCGGTGGCGATGTGCTTGGCGGTGTTGTGATCTGTGCCGCCGAATCCCGACGACCCCCAAGACGTTGACGTATTGTTGACTCTTCCAACTATCGCAAATAAATAAAAGTAGAGAAAGAAATTAAGAAATGCCAAATATTTGACTCCTGCATTCAATTTTCAGCCCTGTTTCGAGTCGAGGCGCTGAACACAAAATTGCTTATGAAAGTTTCTGTTGAGGCTTTTGCCAAATATGGCGGCCAACGCCATTTTTAAAGCGTTACAAATACCGTTTCACAATCGAAATACTTTTTTCAAGGTACACTGAAAAAAAGACCAGCTTTAAAATTACTAAATCTTTAAAATTACTAAAACTAAGATTTTTAATCTACAAAATCATAAATTTTGAATATAAGAAAAAAAATCCCAAATTGTTAGGAAGGTATAAATATGTACAATTTCATATGAATTAAATGGTGGCTCCGTGGCGCTCTGGTTAGAGAAACCGTATTAGTTGTGAAGCAGTAGGCGGCGGTTCGAACCACACTATTAGAAAATCAGAAAAACATTTATAAAATTACCTAGACAAAATAAAATATATACAAATATAAAAAAATTGTAAAAAAATAATTTTTAAATTTTTTATTTATTGATTTTAATTTTAAGAGCAGTTATTATTAAAATAAGAACTTGATCTTATTTTAAATGTTTTTCAAACCAAGATGTGTTCTCTTAAATTAAGAATTGTATGTTCTCGACGTATTTTTTAGACCAAAAATCATAGTTCTGCGACCAAAAAAATGGTTTAGGAACATTTTTTTTTAATCAGTATATCATTGATATATTTAAGTGGGTTTACCTGTTCGCGAACCAAGTCGTCCCAGCCGTTGCCACCTTGCCACACCAGGCCAACCTGGTGCGACATAATAGGCAGGTTGCAGACGAAGCATACTGCTGTCATATTCCTGCAACGATAAGGATAAGACATATAGAAAGAAGCTAATAGATATTGTGAGGGAGCATGCCATGATGTATAGAGAGTGCAGGCAAAAGCTGAGGCAGGCATATAAAGTGTGCTTTTTTGTATGGGATGATAAGCTTCAAGGATGCGCAGTGTGAAAGCTCGTGGTGTGCAAAGCTTTGCAAAATAACTTTGCTAAGTTTTCGTGTGTATATGAACTTTTCGTGTTGTGAAGTGCAAAAAGCTCTGGTACATAAACTTGCACTTATTTAGATAAAAGGTCATGCAATATGCTTGTAAAAGCTTCAAGAGTGTTACATGCTGGACTTTAAGCTTTTGTTGAATGTGTTTGTGTTTGTGGTGGTGGTGGTGAATTTAAGTGCCTTGTGGTGAAGTTGGTGAAAGATGTTGTTTATAGCAAAGTTTTGAATGTGGAAGGAATAGCACTGATAGAAGCTGAAGATGTTTTGATGTATGGCTATTTGTATTTTGTAAAGTATTTCTTTGGTTTTGTATTGTCGTATCAAGAAGTTGATTAATTATGTAGATTGGAGTATTAGCTAACTTTTTGCGTATGACGACGCCGGTGCTGGTCTGATCCATGGACCTGTAATGCCGAAGTTTTGACATGGCGCATGGCGTTCTGTGTCTGCAGCCCGGCAGATCCCTTAAATAATTCCAATATAATTAACAAACACACTTTCTTTTTATTGGCCAGCTATGTTGTGGCTATCCAGATCCTTTCGACCCAGCTTGTTATCCTCTGCTGATGCTGTCGTTGCTGCTCCTTCTGTGACTCCGTTTGTGCCTTTTTTTGCTGCACTTTTCTCAATGTTATTTATGTATTTTTTTTTTTCTTCAGTTTTATTCAATTAACAACATTGCAAAAACAGAATATTGTCTTTAAAATTCACCAAATTTAACATTTAACATTATTGAATTTGTCTTTGTTTATTGTTATTGTTATATTTGTACTTTTTGTTGTTTGTTTTGCTAAATCAAATAAAATCAATTGACAATTACAATACTCTTCTCAATCTTTCAGAACATTTATTCTATAGCATCACACAAATATAATATTTGTTCATATTATCCAATGCTGCTTGGAGATATTTTCGGAAGACGGACTCATCCCAAAGTTTGACGTTATTAAAAAAAAATTACAATGCCAAGCTTTAACACAAACAATTTAATCATAAAATAATTTTTTTTTTATTAAAGACACCAGATATTTTTTGTAGAAAATAAAATTTATACTAGAATATTTTCCATTTTCATAGATATGGAATATTTTCAAATATATTATTCTCATTGAAAAGAGTCTCTTAAGCTTCGGCTAGCCGAAAATAATTATGGTTTTGTACTTTACTGTAATTGTTTAGCTCTTCCTTTCTTGTTTTTTGGGTTGTATTTTCAATATTTTCTTTAAGAGGGGCTGGGAATTAGGGAATTTGCTACACACAGAGACACAGAGATACACTGAAAAAAATCGAAGAAAAGAATATTTGTCGGTTTTAAAAAACATTGAGGGGATTTTATAATTAAAATATTTATTAATAAACGTAATTTTACAAATTTTGAGGGTTCAATACTACGATAAAGTAAATATTTTCTTAATTTAAACTTGTAGAAATTTTTAATAAAAATACTAGAAGTAATTTTGTATTTATTGAAATCATTAATTGAACAGAAATTTAAATAATTGATCAATGCTACGTATTATACTAGGTATAATAATGAAATGTAACTTTTAACTTCTAACTTTTTCAAATTGGCTACAAATCAAGCATGCGAAATTTTCTATTCAATTATGATATAATGTCACTGTTTGTAATGTAAATATAATTAATGTAATTAATGTAATGTAAATTAATTTCTACCCTTGCAGAAGGTATTATAATATTAACAGAAAAGCTAGAGTAAGCTTTTGGTCCGTTTATCATAAAATAAAATCCACATAGGGATCGACAAGCAGAATAATTGAAAAATATTATTCCCATTTTTGTAGTCACTTTGACATAAGGTTTATCCTGCGGTCAAAGTATAAGTTAGCTTATGGTTGCTTATCAAAAGTTTATCTGGTAATGTTGAGTAAATATCATTCAGAAATCACATATTTTGTAACACTTTAACGAAGCGGTGCTAAACATTAATATTTGATTGTCATAATGGTGAGAAAAACCTATAAATTTTGATATATTGCATAACAGCATGTTCAGCAAAATTATATCTAATTTTCATTCTATAAATTCATTACTGTTTTTATTTATTGTTTTTGAAAATTCCATGTTGAAGTATAGAGCTTAAGCTTTTGAGTGCTTCAATCAAATATATCCAACCAGCTATCCACTGATGGGTCTGTTTTGAAACATGTAAAACGCAACTTGTTATTCATAGGTACTCATGGATATTCGTTTATTCAATTTGTATGCAAGCGCAGATGTACGTATTTAAAATAATTGCACTTATTTCGCATTGTTATGTGAATTGCATTGGGTTCTGTTCTTTTTTCGCTCTTATTTTTTCCAATAATGTGGTAAACATTTCCCATTCTTGTTTTTTCATATTTCATTCGAGCTAAAAGTTTTTCCTGAAATTGTGGAGGGGGTTGTGAGAGTGGGTGGAGGGTGGTGTTTGGCTGCTAGCAACTTGGGCCACTTGCATATAATAACATTTGAAAAGGCTGCTACTAAGTGGAAAAAGAAAACACACTATGGAGGAATGAAGAGCAGGAGTTAAAGATAACAAAAGCCCTGGGCTAAGTTATAAATGCGAAAATGTTAAGCACGAATTTATCAGAAAAAAAACTGCAAATCTCTTAAATTTTTCGGCAATGCCGCAAACAAAACTTGAGCTAAATAAACCAAAGTGAGCTAACAAAACCAAATAACTATTTGGGGGTCTATTATGAACAACAGTTCTTGCTGTCAAAGTAGGCTTTGTTAAAAAACGTTCAAATACTTTAAGAGCACGATTCCAGTAGAGTTTTACCTCAGGAAAAATACCATTTAATGCCCCAAAAAGTATGCTTTGAACACTGTTGCCAATAATCCGTTAAACCGTTAAAAAGGCTGACATAGAAAAAAGTAATATAAGGAAAATATGAAAAAACAAAATAAAAAAACACAAAATAAAAATTATGAATCAAGTGTTTTTCTTTAATTTAAAAAACTTTGAAACCTCCCGATAACCGATCAAAATAGCTGAATTGGCAACAGTGGCTTTGAATATAATTGGTGAAACTTAAGCGAATTCAAAATTAAGAACATCAACAACATGAAAGTGCGTTGCCAACTAATAGCAGAGATTATTTATTGTTCATTTCAGTTTTTAGGTAAACCACTTGCCAGCTTTCCCCTGTCCATCCATCCCCCTCCATCCCCCCCCCCCCCCCCCCCCTCACAAACACAGCATTATACAATTTTAATGTACTGCTGGCAACAAATATTCTAAGAAGTTCAAAGCTGCATTAAGAATAATAAATAAAACAAAAAAAAAAAAAAAGCTGCACGGTAAACTGAATTTAATGGACTTATCAACGTTTCCATTGGAAATAGACAGAGTGAGAGTAGCAGATGGATTTTTTTTGGGAGGGTGGAGAGGCAAGTGGCGAGAAATTCCTACAAAGCCAATCAAAATGAAGCGTAAACTTTATTGGACCACAAGTTTGTGGCCGCAAACTTAATAACTGGCAGACATTGACGCTGAGATCCAACCACACATATCTATGTTTATGTGTGTGAGTGTGTGTGTGTGTGTGTGTGTGTGTATGCTTGACAAACAACTTGAGCACACTTGGCACAAAATGACTCTGAGCTGCGAACTTTTCTTGAAGCTCGCACGCACTTGACAACTTCCGGTTGTGTTCATCTCTCTTCCCCTACACACTCACACACTTTTATGGCTGGGAATCTGAACGAAATAGTTTTTAAAAAGCTGCTGTGGCCTTTTGAAAAGTTTATGACTCAAAGTTGAAGCTTAACCTGGCCAATTCAATTGTCAGCTGTCGGCATTCGCTTAATCAATTTGAAGTGCAATGCCAGCTGCAGTTCTAAGGATATCTTAAATCTCCCTCTTCTACGCAACCATCTTCAATTCTCACCACACACCACTTAACATATTTTGTAGCAAGCACACACACACACACACACACACACACACACACACACACACACGCGCTGCAACATCAGGTGGCAAGTGGCAGGTGGCAGGTGACAGGGTCTGGACCCTGGTTTGATTGACAGCTGTCAATTTGCATTGCCAGTCAAGCGTTTGCCATGAGCAATTTCCACCCAAAGTTTCCAAGCATATACCCTGCGACCCGAACACTGCTTAAGCAGGGTATGATTCAATTATGCAAATATGAAATCAACTTGCCTACAATTCAATCAAACCCCAATTTGTTAGGCATAACTCTTGCGCTGCTGTCAATTTTATAACAATCAAAGATTAAGTCATCAAAATTCATTTATCATATTTTGTATATTTAATAAATCAATATATAATACACAATATTATAATAGATATAGAATAGTACAGGAATTAATTTAAATGACAAACGTAATTTGTCATATTTTTTTAAATGTCTATACCTTTTAATACATTTATTTTATTTGCATTTTACTTTATTATGCCTCATAATTTTTAAAGGGTATTTAGCAGTCTGAATTTTCATTCAATCTTTAGCAGAACTTAGCACAGTATCCATGCGAAGTTTGTGGCAACTTTGATGTTGCACAACTCGCAAACACAACAACAATTTTAGTTGCTGCGGTTTCCAATTTAATCTCTGTTCGCTTAGCAGTTACCGGAACATATTATATATTATTATTTGTGTTCAAAAAACCATAAGTTCATAATTTCAACTTGTATCCTGTTTCGAATTTTCTTGCAACAATTGCATGTTTTAATCCATTGTGTTAAATGTTGATGTTGACATGTTTTATTCTCATAATTAAAACTTGCCAGTAGTTATCTCAAAGAGTTAAAACAAGTTTGGGGTTTAATTGGATGATTTTTCAAAATGTGTTGGTAATCCCATATAGATAATGTTATAGATGTTATTAACAATTGGCAAACAAATTCATAGACACAATATTCTTATTTGATTTGAATTTTGTTCATTCGAAGAGATTATTAATGTTAGGTCATACCAAGTTTTTGAAGGACGACTACAGTTATTAAATTTACTACTACTACTTCTTGTACTACTCAAAGTGAGTACATATTTTATCAAATAGAAAGGCCAGAGATGAGTTCATGGAGCAACTAAAAGCTGTACACTCAAAGGGTGACTATATCTCATTAAAATACGACTAGTTCTTGGCAACCGACGAAGGCCTCGAGGAACCTACTGAGAACCCACGCTGTGTTACGGAATGTGTCG
Source organism: Drosophila phalerata (assembly GCA_951394115.2). Lineage (NCBI taxonomy): Eukaryota > Metazoa > Arthropoda > Insecta > Diptera > Drosophilidae > Drosophila > Drosophila phalerata. The sequence continues at coordinate 24,706,145 of OX596006.1, read as the reverse complement.
ACGGAATGCTCCTCACAGGACTTTGCAGTCTCATCAAGTGGAGGGTGTTTCACTTTTGCAAATTGGGCATAACCCAGCTGGAGTTCGTATAATATTCTGCTATTATGAAAGTCCGATCAAGTGTATTGAAGGTGAAAATTCATGTTGATTTCGACTTGTATTGTCCTAAATTGTTAATCGGATTATTAATTACAACTTCTTACTATAATACTTTCTTTTTATTTATAGTAATATAGTACAAAAGACTACAAAAACTAAAACAATGTCGGTGTGCTGTTTTCTTTTTTATATGAAAAATATTTGTATTTTTAATCAGTTGACAAATAATAAAACTTGATTATTTTTTTTTTTTTTTGATCAAATACATTTTTCGAATGCACACAATGTCCTTTTTGATGGATTCCTTTGTTGTTTTTCTGGGTTAAGTGAGAATATATATTTAAAAAAATTTTTTTTTTTTTATTGTTGTGCCTTATTTCCCTTAATATTTTACATTTATTATAAATCTAGAAATTTTTTTACAACTGAAATATATTGTATGTATTTATTTTCTTTCCATTTGTAGTAGTTTTTTTTTTCTAATTTATTAAGATAATTATGTAAAGCTTAAATTATTGGCAATCGGTATTACCTTGGTTAACAATGGTTAAATTATTGAGATAAGAAACTAATGGCAAAAATGGAACGATTTTTCTGAAAGATATTGGATATTCCATCGTTTCCTGGAGATTTTTAATAATATTGATAGTTTTAGAATTTGTAATTTTCAAAACTACTGAGCTGGTAGTGCGATCATTGACAATGCGCTGTATAGATGAATTATTAAGTAAATATACATATATGTATTTATGTATATAAACATTTTCTTATAATCAAAGTTAGTAAAAGACTTTGGTGTGTAAAGAAGAAGCCTTATAGAAAATATCTGACGAAAAATGTGTGCGACCTCTTTAAAGAAAAATCGAGTGAAAAGCTGTTAGAAACTGCAGGCAACAACAAGAACAACAACAAGAAAAGGAAAGTGGCACGCGCAAATTACTTAATCCGACTTAAGAAGTATTTTTGTGTGTCACACAAAGCTGGGGCTCTTGAGGCAGGGACATGGACAGGGGAAGCTACAGGAGAGGGGGCAGGGGAAGAGCGAACATTTGGTAAGGGAGGTGGGCGGTAAAATATAAATGCCTGCACGTGCTTGTCCGCCTTTGATCTAAATTACCAAACATTTTCAGGTATTTCAACTTTGAATGCCAGGCGCAACCCAAAACAACAAATACGACACCAACAACAACAACAACAAGAACAATCAGTCTGACGACTCAACAAAAACAACACCAAACGTTAAGAGAAAAATAATGAAGAAGAGAGAGAAACGCAACAAGCCGAAAATGAAAATGTCAAATGAAAAAGAGCCCAAGAGGCATCCAAGCCAGCTTCGTTGAGCCTTGGCAGTTAATCAATGAATAGCCGCATCCAGCTGACCACCTCCTCCTCCTCCTCCTCCTCCTCCTCCTTCTCCTACTTCTTCTTCTCCCATGCCTTACCAACAGTCTGCCCCCTTCATAATGCTCGGCGCTGCTCGGCAATTACATCAAAAGGAAACTGTTAGCAAGAGGCTCAAGTCATTTTTCAATGGCACAGACGACGCTCAAAAATTAACTAAACAGCTACCTAGTCTTCCTCCTGCTCCCTTCTTGGACTATGTATGTACATGAAAAGTTACTTAGGATCACCACCACATCACCGCACCACCGCACCACCGCACCTCATTTGCTCAGTTTTAAGCGTGTGACAGACTCACAAAATGTTTTTTGGATTACTTACATTTTTTGCTTTTCATTTGAAGAAATTGCATTTTATTGGCCGAACGATGGCCGTGACAACACAGACAGACAGACGGACGGACAGACAAACAGACGGACAGACAGACGGATGGCGAGCGCAAGCAGCGGTAAATGTCCGCCATTTAACTAAATTGCTTCATTTTTGTGTTTTATCTGCTTTTGAGGGGGCAAAAGTTCATAAAAGTAACTCTGCTGCAATTTGCCCTGTAAATATATATTTTTAGGTATTTGAGCACCTCTGCTTTCTCCACTTATTTTCCTTCCCGCCCCTTCTCGCTTTTTCTCGTCTCGTCACTTCTCTACTTTATTAACTACTCGCATATTATAAATGACTTTTCAGTCTTTGCTCGCAATTTCAATTTATTTGTTTTCGTAAAATTAGTCAACGAAAGCAAGTACGCTTTACCGACTTTAACATACTCTACGATCTGCAAATTGATTTCAAATATTGTAAAGAGTTTTGGTTTTGGCTGTAATTTATTATTCTTTTATTGGGAGACTCAAAGTAAAGTATATTTGGTCATATTTATTGCACTGGTAAAAATCACATATCCAATATTAAGTTTTCTTTTTCATCAGTGTATTATAAGTTTTTGAATAAGTATAGTATGCACTTTCCTTCAAAAGTATCTCATTTGTATATATTTAGTGCTGTGATAAACTTTACATACACTTTCCTTCAACATTTTCATTGCCGTTTATTGTAAAAAAAAGAGCCAGTTCAGTATTCAACAGTTTACACACTTTAATGGTAAATTGAATTACCCATGCTTCAAATAGAGTCAAAAAGTATAAATCCTGGATAAACTTTGGGGAGCATTCAAGTTGGATAGGCTTAGGTTTTTTTTTTTTTGTAAATTAATTTAAATATATTTTGTAGCTTGCATGATTTATAAGGCTTGTGGATAAGTACTAGTTATTTAAGTTGGTTTTTATTTTTAAATTTACCCTAAAAGCACCTTAAAATAGCCATTGAAAAATGCCCTCGAGCTTGGAATGCTGCTGTCAGCTTAGCCCATGACCATTTGAATAAATAAATAATTAAAGCTTAACCAGTTTTGATATGCACACAGCAATTTAATATGCGCAAAGTGAAGCATAGTGAGTTTCTGAGCGGTGCGGCACATGCATCCAGCATCCATCATCCGCTTGCTGGGATTTCTGCTGATGCTGCAAGGACGGACTGTTGTTGTGGCAGTAACAGAGGATGGATAGAGAAGGGAAGGGAAGGGAAGGGAAGGTGGGGACAGTGAGGGTGGTCACTTCCTTTTGTTAGGAATTGTGGGTTGGGGATTGGGTCAGCGGCTGGCTAAGTCGCTGCTTGAAATGCACAAGGCGCATTAATGGCCAAGTTGCCTCACATGATGACTGACAGAAGCTGACAGCAAAATAATTTCCGCTGACAATGCGGCACGCCTTCTTGGCCCAAAGAAAGCAAACGGAATACACCAACTATACAAAATAGACAGCTGGCGACAGACAGGACTGTAACAATGTATTAACTGGGCCCTTACAATACAACAGTGTCCAGTGGGGACGTTAAATAAATTTGATACGCTTTGACTATATTTTTATATATTTTATTTTTTTTTTTCAAAAAAGTTAACTATATTCAGTTTCTTAATATTTAGTAAGCACAGTTTTTTATTTGAGCCGGACTTATGATCTTTTCAACGTAGATATCAAATATTATGCTGACAAGAATTGGTTTGAATTCGACAATATAGGCGCTCGATAATATGTAAGTCCGCTCCTGGTTGACAGCCGATTGAAAGTGTGCAAAAGTGTAGCATACTTCACGGCGACATGCAAACCCCAACAGCCATTATGCAAATCAAGCGAAAAGGCGATGCCAAAACATTTAAGCCGTTTCAGCTCCGAGATGCCCCAAACCAGCTGTCCCATTTCATCTTCCTCTTTCCACTTGCTATCACACTCTTTCCCATACACAGCAATGTTCTTCGCTTTCCGCTTTGTTGTGTGCTAAGAGTCATTGTTGTTACTCTTGTTATTGTTGTTTTTGTTTTTGCTGTTGTAAGGGAGGTAAAATCTAATTTCCTTGGCATGGAAACAACTTTCCTAGAAACTGTGTGTGCTCTGTGTGTGCTCTGTGTGTGTGTGTGTGTGTGTTGTGCGTGTGTTGTTTGTGTGTGCATAATTCAAGTGCACACTGAATGGTTGAGAGGCTCAAACTGTTGCCCAGGTGATTCCCAAACAATTTTATTTCCCACACGATGAATCTCCGCTCAAGAAAATAATGAGAAATATGTCTGCAATCGATGTGTATGTCATAAGCGGTTTCTAAAATTTATTTTAACTTAAGAACAACATTTATTTTCTTTTTACAATTCTACGAGAACTATTCACTCTTTTTTTTTTCACAATTTTCTAAATTCCTAACTTTTTTGTTTATTTACTATGATTATGTTACACTATTCAATAAATATTGACTTTTTACTTCTGAATTTAAACCAAACCGGCTTTCTTGGATAGATATGACGAAAAACATTTTTTTTCTATGGCAGAGTTTTTTTTTTTTAGAATTTCAAGCTGTATTTTTTATTACATTTTACTTGAAAATTCAAGGAAAATTTAAAATGAAGTAAAAAATTTTATCTTAACAAAAAATGTGTGATTAGTATTCTTAACAATAGTGAAAACATGTTGAACCATTTCTATTTTGTATATTTGTATTATAAATTATTATTATTATAAATTATTATATTTTTATTTCAAATACTCAACTTTTAAGACATAAGTGTACAGATTTGACACAAAGTCGTGTTCTAGTACAGAGTCTCTCGCAGTCTAGTTGCTTGTGCAATGTGGTATGAAATATATATTTGAAACGGCAACCGTGCTTGCTAATGACTTGAGGTCATGATGGGGTGTCAAGTGCAGAGACCCCATCGCGAATAACCCAGTAAACTAAATGATGCTAAAATAGTGTCACCTCCACAATCTCTACTCTCACTGCCCTCTCTCGCCTCTATTGGATGCCACCTGGTTGGGACTTTCACTTTTGCTATGTCAAGTCTAAAGCCAAACAATGGACCGCATCGTTTGCTCGTTTATTTGCTAACAAGTCTAAAATGAAATTAATTATAGTTACGCACAGTTGCCATGACCCACAGGGAAGCAAGCCAAGGGCTGCAATGGCCGGGGAAAAGAGCAGCCATTGTGTATATATATGTGTGTGTGTGTGTGTGAGACAGAGAGAGAGAGAGAGAGAGAGAGAGGATGGAGGGATTGCTTTTGTTTTTACTTCAGTTACCCAAGCCCGCATGCTTTGGCTGCTTGGGCATCTGATAAATGGCAGGCGGTGGAGCAACTGCGTCGGCAAGTCAAATATCGCACACGGTTTTTTGGTTTACCTCTCTCTCTCTCTCTCTCTCTCTCTCTCTCTCTCTCTCTCTCTCTCTCTCTCTCTCTCTCTCTCTCTCTCTCTCTCTCTCTCTCTCTCTCTCTCTCTCTCTCTCTCTCTCTCTCTGTACTTCTCTCTCATTTTTTGGTTGGAGAAACAGCTTGTTTGTTGTTAATGCCCTCTAACCATAAAGTCAATAGGGTACGCTTATTTTTATTCTATATTAAATTGTTCCCTCTTTGTTTGCACACTTCGATCTCAGCTTCCCTTAGCACATTTCTCACATATTCTTTTGTTTTTCATTTCACTTTCCAAAAAAAAATCAACTCATTTTTTATTAAAGCTTATCTAGTAATGTATTATTCAATTATGTTATACCACACTTTATAAGTTATTAAATTCATGCTTTCCCCATATTATGTTTTTTTCTTAATTTTAATAAATTGTTCACTAAAAACTTTAAGTAAAATCATCCCACTCATTGTCAAAAGCTTCTGGGAAAGATAGATTAAAAATGTTAGTAGTTACACAATTATTATACCCAACCATATTTTTTTAAGGACAGTCTTACTATATGAAATATACACCATAGAAGTTAGTTCTCAAACAATTTTGTTAATTTTTGTTAATTTGAATATTATTTAAAGATATCATAAGGGCATTTTTTAGTCGCAAAACTTTTTGCTACCTGTTTTCTATGAATTCTTACAAAATCTTATATGTTAGAGTTAGTTTAATTGTACATTCAAATTTTATACAGAGTTTATTTTAGTCGGACAACTCTGGGATAACTCTTTATTAAGAAATATATCATATTCAATTAGTAGTTCAAATTTCAATGGTAACTTTGAGTTTGTTCAGCATATTATATATCTATAATTTCTACAGGGTATGTGCTACCTTTGTAGTATTATACCGTTACTTATAAAACAAGTAAAAGAGTATATTGTGGTCGTTGGAATGCTTGTAACAGGGAGAAGGAGTCATCTCCGACCCTATAAAGTAAATATATTCTTGATCAGCATCAACAGACGAGTCGATATAGCCAGGGCCGTCGAGAGCCGATCCGGGCCCCGGGACAGACCGCGCTCACGGGCCTCTCATATATATGAATATAAGAAACCCATGTTTCCTTTTTTGTAGTTACAGTATTTTCATTTGATAAAAACTTCCTACCAGCAGCCGGGCCCCCAAGATCCTCCGGGCCCCGTGGCATTTGCCCTGGCTGCCCCCCCCTCTCGACGGGCCTGGATATAGCCATGTGTGTTTATCCGTCTGTCCGTCCGTCCGTTCGAGTGAGCACCGAGATCTAAGAGACCATAAGAGATAGAGATATTAAAGACATACTCACAGACTCCAGAAGCGTTGGAGCAGGTCAAGTTTGTTTCACATTTTTGACACGCCCCCTTCCGACCCCGCAAATCGCGAAAAACTGTCTGATCGTCTGTATAAACAAAAGAATCTCAGAGCCTAAAAGATATAGATTCACCAAATTTGGCACAAAGATTTCTGTACATCCAACGCAGATCAAGTTTTCTTCAAATTTAATCCACGCCCACCACCGCCCCCGCAAATCGCAAAAAAACCACCACACCCACAGTTTTTAAGAAAATACACTTTTTGTGGTAATTAACGATATCTATGAGTATTATCTATTATCGCACTGAAACGCTTCAAGATCGGACAAGTAGAGTGGCAGTTATGGCTAATTAAAGTTTTCTGAGCAAAACAAGTTATTTCCTTAAAGTATTTTTATATGTTGAAGTAACTACCAGGTATACTACTGTGGGGATCTCGACTATAGCCTATCCCACTTGTTTTTTTTTCTTTTAAGATAATACTTTTTTTATTTTCTACAAGAGTATCCAAGATCTAATGGGGAATATCATTGCTTTATAATTAATACACTTTGGATAGGGTATTTGCTAATTGGATAGCATCCACTGCCTTAGTTTTCGTTTGTATGTCAGCCTACAACTGCCTAAAAATAGATCAACTCAGATGACTGACAGGATGGATTCTTGTTTGGTTGCTTCTTTGGTTGCTTAGCAGTCCTCGGCATATTTGTAATCACGCCCAGGCATCTGATGTCTGTCTCTCTGTCTGTCTGTCTGTCTGTCTGTCTGTCGGTGGCCCTGAACTTTTAATTAATGCATGCAAGTGCGTGAACACCGAGTTCACATCGAAGGGCTGAAAAATGGTTGTAGCTTAAGCTTTTGTCCAACATTTCTGCAGCCCCATTTTAGCCAGAATGTGCCAAAAAGGCTGCCAGAGAAAACTTCTCGGGTTGCCGCTTGTAAAACGCGGCATCATTTTAAAGTCTCGTGTTGCGTGAGTATTTCATGGTTCATGCTACACGTTGCACCCATTCCATCGGCTCCAACCCAAAAAACCAAGCACACACTCCCTTCTCTCTGGCAGCTTGTTTACTTTTTATATCAAAAACTTTTACGAGCTACAAAATATGCTGAGGCTGAGCGCCAAAAAACAAACAAATGTGCCGAGAGTGGAGGCTGCAAAATAAATACAAATAAAATTGATAGCATGTTCTTTGTGGGTCTTTTGTTCTCCCTTCGTGTTTTGCTGCTAAGCTGCCCTTGAAATCGGGCTCGGATTCCATTCCTTGTACGTTGTTCGTTGTTCTTCGACCTTTTGGCACAAAAATGGTTACCTCTAATGACAATTATCGGTCTTGCAATTAACGCATCGAAATGCGAATTATAGCTCATTGAGGCATGACTATCTCTTTAGAACACTCAATGACTTCGGCTAACCACACAGCATGTTATATAATTTCATTACATTTAATTGCAGAGCTAAGCAACAAATATAATCCCTTAATATATTAATTTTAACTGATCAATAATTAATCAATTTAATTTGAATGAAATTAATGTTGCATTTCTATTAAAAAATAACTTACAATTTCAATAAGCTTTGTCCAAATTCCTATTTACGTTAATCAACTTCCTATATCGTAATTAGTATAAGACAACGCATTTAACTTGGTTCTGAGCCCATTCATTTTCTTGTACAAAGCAGCAGCTTCATTTTTATATATCTTTAAATATTTTTGTTGTACTTGTACCGAAACCGAAAAAGAAGCTTTTACTTCGGGATGTATCGAAAAAGGATGCGGAAATGAAACCGGAACTGCTATTTGTTTTGGTTTGTTTTTACCAACCTACCTTATATAAAAGAAATCTTGTATTCCCACTTGAATCATTGACCATTCATAATGAAGACCTCTAAAATATAATAATAAAAGTGTCTCCTGTACAACCAACTTATCATAGTCCTGACGTGTTTCCTCTTTTGCATCTGCACGAACAAATCTCAGCTAAGGCTTATAAGCAGCAAACCCTTCGCTGAACTATATAAACATAAAAGTATCTTACGTATTTGCAATCTAATGGCGTTTTAAGAGAGTTGAGCATCAGATGAATGATATGCAAAAGGACACCAGCCACGCCCAAAGCTAAGTTAGGAGACAATCGACGGAGGCGGGGACATGGGCGGGGGCGGGGGCGTTTATGGGAAAGGGAAACGGAGACGGAAAATGGAAATTCAAGGTACAAAAGGACGTCGCGTGCCTATGCGTCGTTTTCCACCTGCTTTATGGTTCATAAAGTTTTTCAACCTGCGCACAAGCGCCATCTGTTGTCTGAGTTTTTTATGCATGAATTTGTTGTTTTGGTGATTTACGTTGAATAAAAAAGCAAAAACGGATTTGCTTCTCTTCTCTCGTTTTATTTTATTTATTTATTTTCTTTTTATTATTATGATTATTATTATTATTTTGTATGTTACAGTCGCAAGTCGCGATTTTATCTTGATTTGCTCTATTTGTTTGTGTGTTAGTGAGAATGTGTGTGTGTGTGTGTGTGTGTGTGACATATGGCACACACTTGCGCGTAGTCATCATCTCGATCATTATCACCATCATGATGATGTCTGACGAGTTGTTAATGATAAACAAAATGATGATAAAGACGGCTCTCTGCTTCTTGATGAAAAACGCTTTAGGCCAAGAAAGTTGTTAACATAAAATGGCTCACTGCACACTCACCCACACACACACACACACACACACATATGATATGCGTGTGTGTGTATGCTTAGCAGCTTTTGCTCTGATTTCACATTTTTTTTTATATTTTTACTTTCATTATTGAAATGTTTTGCATTGCCCACTTGGTTCTTTTTTTTTTTTTGGGTGGTATATGCCTGAGGAACCCTCTGGGTCCGCTGCCTGGCAACTGCTGGGAATTTATGATGCTCACTGTATTCCTTCTCTGCTGCCCTCTCTACAGGTTTTCTCATTCTCTGGTTTTGGCATTCACCTTTTTGCCGTTAATAGCGGGCATCTGTCATTGCAATCGCTTCTCGGGCACATCAATTTCAGGCATCAACGCATTTGATGCCCTTTTATTTATAGTCACAACTTGCCAAACTACGAGTGAATGAAGGCCAACAACAACACAATCATTTAACGTCATTTTACATTTGACGACGAGACCAACCAACAAAAAAAAAACCAAAAAACAACAATAAAATCACAACACTATAACTGATTTACTGCCAATATCTTAAACAACAAAATGTGAATGAAATATCAACAGTTGTATGTCTCTAAAAATGACTGGCAATCATTTATGAATGTATAGTATTGTAAAGTATCTTTAAATTATTTTATTTATTATAAATGAAAGAATTTATTTATTTATTTACTAAATAAAATAAAAACAAGTAATTCCAGTTAACGTCACTTGTAAGCTGCTTGCATTTGAAAGGTTTCTTTGATTTCAAAAATTTGGTTAATAAGATCATTGAGAAGAGCACACAAAAGACTATAAACAAGCTTTTAAGTTACTCTGAAAGTTCCTTAGAAAAATTAAGTGCGCTTTAATGTATATTAAGAAATTGATAGAAACTATATATTTTTTACACGATAACTGCTAGTTGAGCATATAGAAACTCAATTCATGTCTTGCTTGTTGTTGTTTTTTTTTTTTTTTTTGGTTGGGTTGTGAATTTGTGGCAAACTTTTCATGTTTTTGAGCTTGTGCCAGCCGCAAGCCATTGCCATAGATGATGATGAAAGCTGAGTCGAGACTCGAGTTGAGTTTTGGTTTGGGGGAGAGTTATAATAGGGGAAGTTGTGGAGAGCTTACAGCCCGGAGCATGTATGGCGTGGGAGCAGCGTAAACAAGCTACACATCCCCCTCACACACACACACACACACACACACACACACAAACACACACACAAGCACACACACAGAGATACACAGTGAAAGGCAGACATAGAGAGAATTGAAGAGATAAGCGCACTGAGATTTCTCTTGGCCAGTTTCGTTCATCATTATGCACTGCAGGCTCCATTTCTTATATACTCGTACTTGTATTTTCAACAACCTCAAGTTGCCAAAACTTTTGGGCTTTCAAGTGAAATTTGGACCACAAGTGATGCTCCGTCAGAGGTCGCAACAAAAATCATTGGGAAACAACCCTCAGAACAGTTGAAACACTTATTCCCAACACAATATTCAATTTGTAATAGTATTAAGTTTTTCTTTTTATAGAATATATGTATTTTTGGAAACTTTATCCAATCTATCATGTGGCGTTATATATGAATGCAGTGCATCAATGATTCATCCTCGCAATACATTACAATGAGGATAGAGCGTTTATTGTAAGGCTTTAAAGGATAAATGAATTCAAAGTATGCAAATCCTAAAAGCGATACTTCCTTTTCACTTTGTTTATTGTTACAAACGCTTTAAATAAATTCAAAATGTTTGCCCTTGTCATTGAGAATGTGCAACGGCATATGCTTACATTTGGTCTTCATCTTTCACTTTCACACTCAGAAAAAAAATCAAGATTTCCGTACTTAAACAGGCGATTTTCAAGTACAAACGTTCTCAAAAGTTATGTAAGTTCGGAATTCCTAAAACTGAGTACAAAAATCTTAATTCAAGTTCGGTTTTCGCAAGTACGGAAATTTTAAAATGAGATTTTTTCGGGATACTTTAAGTACGTTTTGGGCTTAATTCAAGTCTGTAAAAATTTTAAACATACTACTTTAAGTACAAAACAATCTTGAACTTAATCCTAAATATACTTATTTAAAGTACCAAAAATTTTAATAAATAATTAATTGTAATTTTAAAACATACTTTAGTATGTATACTAAAATTAAGCAAAATACAAAAATTGGATACCATTTAATAATGGTGTATTTTTTTGGATAGCGACCTTTCGAAATAGGTGCTGATTTTACCAGCGAGCCAAGCCTAACGTCATATTTGCGTAGCTAGAACCAGTTGAGAATTCTAAGGTACGACAATGCAAAAGAAATATTCCGAAATGTACTTGATTTTAGTTCGAAACGTTCTCATTTTTAACTTTCTTTCCATCTTGATAATTCTAAATTTTAGATCGATTCATACTCAATTTAAGATTTTAGTACACAACAATCTTAAATTTTTAAAATAGTTGTTTAGTACTCAAAACTCTGTTGATTTTAAACATATCTCAACCAAACTCACAGATTATGCTTTTGGCATGGTCTAACTAAGTCTGACTTAGTTTGGTTGAAATCGGACTATTAAATCACATTATTGTCGGTAAAAAATTTAAAATTAAGATCGAATCATACTTAATTTAAGATTTTTAGTACACAGGCATCTTAAAATTTTAAGTACAAAACGGGATAAATTTAAGTGCGGTTGTACTTAATTCTAGGATGACATTTTTTTCTGAGTGCACTTTCTCACTCTCTCTCTCTCTCTCTCTCTCTCTCTCTATCTCTTCCTTCTCTTTTTCTTGGCTAAGCCGACAGCCAATGGTTATGTTCTTGTCATCTCAATTAGCCAGACTTCTCGCCTGCCTGCACAGTATGTGACGTATGTAATGGTTCAGCTCCTAACTAAGTCTTAATTTTTTTTATTTTTATTTATGGTCAAGATGCAGAGCATTAAGCTTATAGTGAATATCTGGGTTATCGGTGGAATATTGGAGACATTGAATACAATAGGAGAGTAAGTATAGATAGATATTTATATCATCCTAACTATAAAACATATCGATTGCATCTTAGAATCTGCCTTAAATTTTTAAGATTTTACACTCGGAAAAATAAGACCGAAAAATATCAAGAACATTTGATTATGATTCATGACCGAATCGTTCTTATATTTTTGTTGACAAAACATCTACAATTGATTTCGAATTTAACTGCATCATACTGCATGTGAAACAGGTGATGCTCCGGATACACCCGGGATAGAGTCGCTGTTTCAGTTTGAGAAAACCCGGGTTCGTTTCCCACTCCGGCCAAGGACTGTTATTAAGTTTAATTAAGTGAAATATGTAAGTACACATTATAATAAATTCATTATAAAACTTACATTTACGCAATTCAATAGTTTCAGACGATCTTTCACCGTTTCGACCGTATTTTTTTCTGAGTGTAGGTTTATTTTTTTTTATAAAATTATGCAAAAAAGGTTTGCAATGGAAAGAGAGAAATGACAATATAGTTAAAGCCAAAACTAACTAGAATTTATACTATTGAACACATAAGAAATATCGATTTATGGACTATTTAATCATTTCTACTATAAGTTATCGATTGTTTCGTATTTAAGACCCTAAAAGCATACGGAAGACGAGCAATAATTGTAGCATTGGGCCGTTTGGCTTTATTGGCTTACCACCCGCCTGTTGACCATATGTTGACGGTTTGGGCCAAAAGCATCGTCAACTCTCTAAGCAGTTGTGCCTTGTGACTAAGTTAGCTGACAACGGAAGGTGGGAGGTAATGGACGTGGCAATGTTTTATATGCCGAAGCCGTTGAACTACGGGCAACAACTGCAAATGCCTCTTTGATGTTTCACGTCAAGGTTCATTTTCCAGCTACCTGACAATAAAAAGTTTGCTCCCCTGTCCTCCTCTTTAATCTCCGTGCTCCCTTCTCTTCTCTCTCCGCTCTATTGTCTCGTCCTTCAGCAAAATATCAACTGGCATCTGACGGCTTGTTTATGCATATTTTGTTCCCTTCTCTTTCCTTTATTTTCTCAATTTTATTATATGTTTGATTTTTTATTTTGGTATTGCGAATATATCTACTGCAGCCACTGTAGTTGTCAGATCAAACAATTGGCGAGTGTGAAAGGCGTGCCTTTGTGGGCGTGGCAGCGCCCAGTTTGCCCAGTTTTTTTGATGGCTGCCAGGCATAATTTATGCCAACCCAAAAGAATGATGGGCATCCAATGGATTAGGCAAAGGACGTTGACGTTGGCGCTGACAGGAAATACAAAGCGGAAATTTGTTTAAGCAAAATGTCGAAAATTGTTGAAAAGGAAAATGTATCAGTCAAAAGTGACGAACAGCCAAGCAAGACTTGCAGATACCCTTAGTTTGAAGCGATTCTGAACCGAACCTCGTATACCCGGCTCGGTTCGGGTTTTAAAGCAGCCTGAACCGGATCATGAACCGAACCCTTGAAATTATTTACTTTGCGAACCCGAACCTAAACCGAACCGCCTTCTAAAATAAAAGGTTCGGTTCGAAAAAAAAATCTAAATTTGATTTCTTTAGAAAAAAAATTTAATTTGATCAAAATGTTGAGAAAAATGTTTAATAATAAAAATATTTTTTGTATGAAATTAAACCAATGTTCGAACCCGAAACTTGTGTTCTGGGGGTATACAAACCAATTCGCGAACCGAACGGATGTCTTTCTCTATGGTTCGAACCTAAATTAAATTGAATCCGTTTTTTCGGTAAATATTTATTTAATGTCATTTGGACTGTGTATTAAGTCCTTAGCAATTCGAGTAAAATCCATCAAAAAAAAAAAAATATCATTCTAAAATTCAAGTTTAAAATTCTTGGTTCTAGCACGAACTTTTTAAGTACGTATTCAGGATATTATTGTTAAATTATAATACGTAATAATACATAGTTAATATGGCTACGATATTAAAAAGTCAACACTAAAAAAAATAAAAGAAACTTTATAGAACCCCGATATGGAAAATATTATTGAGAAAAATCGTGCTTGATTTAAGTATTTCGTACTTGGATTAATATTAGCCCAGAATCCCGGATGTTGTTTTTTCTGTGTACACTCAGAAAAAAAATCAAGATTTCCGTACTTAAACAGGCGATTTTCAAGTACAAACGTTCTCAAAAGTTATGTAAGTTCGGAATTCCTAAAACTGAGTACAAAAATCTTAATTCAAGTTCGTTTTTCGCAAGTACGGAAATTTTAAAATTTTTTCGGGATACTTTAAGTACGTTTTGGGCTTAATTCAAGTCTGTAAAATTTAAAACATACTACTTTAAGTACAAAACAATCTTGAACTTAATCCTAAATATACTTATTTCAAGTACAAAAAATTTTAATAAATAATTAATTGTAATTTTAAAACATACTTTAGTATGTATACTAAAATTAAGCAAAATACCAAAATAAAATACCATTTAATAATGGTGTATTTTTTGGATAGCGACCTTTCGAAATAGGTGCTGATTTTACCAGCGAACCAAGCCTAACGTCATATTTGCGTTGCTAGAACCAGTTGAGAACTCTAAGGTACGACAATGCAAAATAAATATTCCGAAACGTACTTGTTTTTAGTTCGAAACGTTCTCATTTTTAACTTTCTTTCCATCTTGAAAATTCTGAATTTTAGATCGATTCATACTCAATTTAAGATTTTAGTACACAACAAGCTTAAATTTTTAAAATAGTTGTTTAGTACTCAAAACTCTGTTAATTTTAAAGATATCTCAACTAAACTCACAGATTATGCTTTTGGCATGGTCTAATATATTCTGACTAAGTTTGGTTGAAATCGGACTATTAAATCACATTATTGTCGGTAAAAAATTTAAAATTAAGATCGAATCATACTTAATTTAAAATTTTTAGTACACAGGAATCTTAAAATTTTAAGTACAAAACGGGATAAATTTAAGTGCGGTTGTACTTAATTTTAGTACGGCATTTTTTTCTGAGTGTAGACTTATCGCTTGATTACAGGGTGTTAAACATATAAGCAACAATTAGTTTGTCAAACTGTCAAAAGAGTTGAGCAAAGTAAAGCCAATAAGCTCAACAGGCGAATTCCTACGGGAAACCAATCCAAATGTAAATGCCGCAAAGCGCAAAAGAACTTAAAAGAATTGCACAACTATTAAGTAAGTTATTTTCTAAGTATGTGCGAGCTTTCTTGTGTGTGTGTGTTTGTGTTTGTGGCACACACAAATCAAGTCGATGGCTAACTGGGCTAGGGTTACAGGGGGGGTGGGAGGTCATAGAAATGTATCCAAAGCGGAAACCGGATATGCCAGGCGAGAGCACTTGGCAATTCGCAAAAAATAGGTTAAACTTGTTGCAATAACTTTTCGAAAGACCCAACAGGACATAAAACACACACACACACACACAGACACACAAACACACACTCACACATATGTTTTATTAACAGCGATAAATGTTATTAACTTGGCCGAGTTTGTTGGCCTAAAACTTTTGTAATTGAACGCCCGGCGTCTTGAAAATTAACTGTACAAAAGCCAGTTGAGAATTGGCCTATAACAATTTATATGGCACTCGACTGGCTTGAATGCTGTCGTCGTTCTTGTTGCTGTTGTTGTTCTTGTTGTTGCTGTCGTTGGCAACCAGTAAACGTCATCTAATATGGCCGAAATTCGAGCAAAATGGCCGTCAGGCCATAACATTTCACATTTTACCGCCAGCGGAAACACTTTGAATTAACAAAAAATATATTTTTAAAGCGCCTTGAAACCGAATTCAGTGATGTTTTAAGAATAAACTCTCATGGCGAAACTCTGTTGAAATTGCTTTAGGGCGGATTTGTTGTTATATATTAAAAAGTTTCTTTTTTAAGTTGAATTTAATAGTAAAGGTCATTTTTTTCTATTAAAACCGGTTCATAACGGATTAGTTTATAATAGTTTCAAATATTTTTAATTTTAAACTGAAGTATTTGAGGTTCGATGAGGAAATTATGTATGTGGATCAATGTTATGGAACAATACAATCTAGCTCAAAAATAATTTGATATCAATGAATAAATATATATTCAAATTTTTGAATCAGTCGCTACTAAGCAGCTTTTGATAGTGATGTCAGAATTGGTATCAGGATTAGTGTTGTCAGGTTACCTTAGTATAGTTTCAGCTTTTGCATATACAATAACACTATAAAAAATTTCATAATATTTGGAAAGAAAACTAAAAAACATTAAAATATTCATAAGATAAAAAAATAATTAATAAGAATAAAAAAGAAAAGAAAATACATGAATATCTAATAAGTATGTTAAAAAGAATGAACAAAATCATAAAAAATAAAGCACTTTAAAGAAACAAGAGAAAGGAGGAAGATGCACAGAGGGACACAATATGATTGGATGCAAAGCAACTGTGATTGCAATCGACGGGGATTCGGGAAAAATGTGGATCCCATTCTAATCCATGTGATGCACGAATCGCGTCGATTGCGTGTGATTGACGAACTGTGCACGGAACTGGAGAAGGATTTGCTGGGCGTGGACATCAAATGGGTGCTTTTTGTGATGGCCATCCAAAGTTATCGCTATGAGAAGCTGTTAGTTCCTTATCCGACAGCATATAGCATCAATTCGCTGAGTTTCATCAGTGGCACAATGGTAGAGCTGAGTGTCTTTCAGCGTCGACTGTTGCACAATCTCATACCGCCGAAGCAGTCCGAGTTGCTGCATTGGCTGCTCATCGACAGTGGCATGCCACACTTGCGGCAACTGCATCGCAACGAGCAACTGTTGCTGTGGCGTCAACTGCAACTGAAGTCACAGCCTCGGCCGCAACTTGTGTTTCGTGTGGAGCGAAAGGAGAGCGATCGTCTGCCACTTGATGTGGCAAGCTGTCTTTACTACAGCGGCGATATGGAGGAACTATACTCAATGATTGCCTCAACGAATCGAGATGTTAACTCTGCGAATCTAGAGTTTTATGATGATCTGGAGCAGGCATGTAACATGAGTGAATGGTGTCCCGGCTGGGGATATTCTCTATGTGGCACCTTGCTGCGTTGTGTTGCCATTTGTCAACGTCAGCAGCAGCAGCAACAGCAGGTGCCACAAGAGTTGCAAGTACGCTATCTGCTCGTCTACAGCATGAACTATACTCAGAAGATGCAACGTATTCGACGACGCCAATGGAACAAGATACATCAGAGGCAGCAACAACAACCACAGCAACAGCAACAAAAAACCAAACCACAACAACAAACAACACCACAACATCAGTTGCTGCCTCAGTTGAAGTTGAGGCAAGAAGAGCTGCAACTTCGTCTCGATTTGAAACCGAATCAGCAGCCGGTCAAGAGTCCAATCTTGGCCTGGCTAAGACGAAAGTGTAACCTGTATTTGGTCATAGGCATTTTCTCCTTGGCCTCACTGTCGCTGCTGGCCAAGAATCTGCGACAACTGAAGACTGCTTGGCTAACAAAGCAGTTGTTAACACAACTTAAAATATTGTACTAATATTGTTGCCTTTATCTTTGTTAAACAAAAGTTAATGAACAAAACTAACGTAAGTCTGTAAATCATATTTTAATTTCAGAGTTTCAAATATCACTGTGGACGGCAGTTCGCGCTAGTGACGAAAGCAGCACGAAGGGTGTTTGTTTTTTTTTTAAATATTTATTTAATATTTTTATATTAAACTGAATTGCGTTCGTCACAAAATGGGACATCAGAAATTTTGGGCTAGAATATGCTTTCGTCACTAGACTTTTACCTCGTGCAGAGGTGATAACTATCAATATAATTGTTATCATTTTATTTTTTTTGTTTTCGTTTATTTTGGGAAATTGGTTTTTTGTATTTTAAACTCTTTTAAGAAAATGCAGAACAATTATTTTTTTATAATTTAGTGTTTCTATTTATAGGATGAAAGCTTTTTTTTTTTGATTGAAACTATGCTATAATTTTTTGTTAGCCAAAATACGCAAACCACCACCACTGCCAACTTCACTACCACCACCTTTTGCATAGCTTTTGGCCTGTCCCTGTGTAGGCATTTCAAAGCACATTGCACGCTTCGAATCGTTGAGGCATGAATGAGCATTTAAGTGTTTTCCCATGTTGTTACCCAATTTCAAGCACTTTGTTTTTCGGTATACACTCTCTGACTCTCTCTGTCTCTATCTCTATCTGTATCTATCTGTCTCTCTCTGTGTTTGCGTGTGTTTGGGCCAAGTTAATGCTGAGCGAATGCAATCGACTTGCAGCTTGTTGAAGTTCAAGCTAATCTGAACATTGCCCTATTTGGAACTTCAAAAAGGTTTTTGAAATTTCGGTTGAATGCTTGCAAACATGATTTTCAGAATTGATAAAGTATCTCACTTCAAATCTTGGTAACATTGTTGCAAATCTGTAAAATATGACAAGACGCAAAGATATCCTGTATGGCTTGATGATAGTAGGGATGGACAGAGTACTCTGCAAAAAGCCCGAGCCCCGATAGGCCCGAAAGCATTATTTGTACGATTATATCGAAAAATTTCTATAACAATTCAAGAAATTTTCATATCTGTTCTGTCGGGCTTTGATTTTGATCACAAAGCAGTCCCGTTTTCATCTGTACTTGATAGTTTTTATCAGCTTAAGTGAAAAGAAACATTGGAAATTCTTTTAGATCAAATTTAGCTTATTTGGCGTATAAAAGCTTGTGCTGCTCATTATAATCGACTTTGAGATATCCTGTAATATATTTCAAACATTCAGAGACATATGTATAATGTAATAATGGCGATTACGTTTATTTATGCAAATGGGGCTCGATATTATGGATAATAAAAATACTCTGCTTTATAAAGAACAAGTAATTACGAAACAATGGCTTCTATAACTGTCATAAATTTGTTTTATACCTGACACTTCTGATCTAAAGCAAAGGCTGCAAACCTCCAAAACTTTGTTAAAGGATCGGTTCGGCGGTTCGAACCATAGAGCAAGACATCGGTTCGGTTCGCGAATTGGTTTACATACCCCCTAAACCCAAGGTTTGGGTTCGAACCTTGGATCAATTTCATACTAAAAAGTATTTATATTGTTAAACATTTTTCTCTATACATTGGTCTAATTCAATTTTTTTTAAAGAAATAAAATTTTGATTATAATTTAAATTTATTTGAAGATTCAAATATGACTAATTTTAATCCAAAGTCTCAAATAATTGCGTTTTATTAGAAAACCATAAAATTTGCGTTATTATTTTTTTTTCGAACCAAACCTTTAATTTTATAAAGCGGTTCGGCTTAGGTTCGGGTACGCAAAGTAAATAATTTTAAGGGTTCTGTTCATGATCCGGTTCAGGCTGCTTTAAACCCGCAACCGAACCGGTACTACGAGGTTTGGTTCAGAACCGGTTTGCAGCCTTGCTCTATATTATAGAGAGGGATTATATTATAATCATCTGATTTTCAGTTTTGCTTTATTTTACATCCTTTTGCTTGCGACACATGCAGGGTATATAGGCTTTTCATTTCTGTTTGATTAACTTCCATTTGACCCATGGGCAGCTCATGCCAAATACATGCATTGAAGCTGTGATCCAAATGGGCCTTCAAGCTGTGTTATTACACACGAATTTTCCATTGGCCATTGGCCATTGTCCATTGGCCGCAGATGGGTTTAGCCAAAAGAAGAAACGAAGAACAGAAGACTGTGTTTGAATGCGGCTTGTGGCGGTTACACAACTGACTTAACACACAGAAAACGTTACTTTCTAAAATTCGGAAATGTGCAAAAATGCGCCATCAAAATGTTCCACAAGAAATCTGATATCCTCTAAGTTGGGAGCTCATCTGTTCGACTATGCGTGTTTGTGTTTAATATGCAAAAGGCAGTCGTGTATACAAATAATGTACACGTTAATAAACACGCATAGATTATTGCCAAAAGGGAAGGACGAAAAGTAAACAGTGAATCTGTAACCGAAGTGTAACAAATCTTTTGTGTGGGTGTGTGGGTGTGTGGGTGTATTGGGGGCGGAGAAGCACAACACAGTTTAACATGTCGTATGCGCAATATCTTACAAGTTCATTGGAAGTCGATGTAGCCCAAAATATATATACCTACGATCATAATAATAAGTACACCAGCGTCATTTATCTTTAATCTAAACTAATCTAAGTAATGAAAGATGTTTTTAATGGTTTACTGTTAAATTCTGATTCAATCAAAATATACTTATTTATAGCATAAATAGTAAAGGTGTATGAGGATTTATGTTTATCGCCCTAATATTCTCTTTTGAATTCAATAATTTCAACTATTTTTTTAAAAGATAAATTTTCAGCAAGACTTTTCCAATAGATCATGTTAAGTTTATTTTTTCAGTTTTTTTAATATCAATTATTACAGGTGTACTTATTATTTTGACCGTGAGTCTACGAGTCCTTGTGTGAGTGGCTGTATCTATGTATTTGTATCTTGAACTGATTTGTTTGCCAAATGCATCCACAGTCGATTGCCTCCCATTTAATTTGAAATTACACACCACAAAATCCACTAAACTGATTACAAAATCTTAGATGGGATTAATTAATTGGTAATTTTACAGCATTGGGATAAAAGGTGTAATTGCAAGTATTGAATGCAATTGCAAAGACTTGTTACATTTACTTGCAGTAAAATACTATTTAACTGCGAATAGGATTACATTTGCTAGTTAATAGTATCTAGATTAGTAAGGCTGTATTGCTCTTTAAAATATAGAAGTTTATTTGGTGTACGAAATTGTAGATAATAGAAAATAATGAATTCGGAAACGATGCGAATGTAGAAAGACTTCCTCTGGCAAAATAACTTGAAGATAATATTGTGTGCTTAAAATATGTAAATATATTGGAATATGAATAGGGATAAACACTTTCAGTTTAAGCCTTGGCAAGGGCATATTTAAAGTCGAGAAACTCTTTCTATGTTTTTTTTTTTCCATTTTTTGTTGTCTCACAACTTGCCAGCTGCGGCTTTGTATATATTTTGTGTTGAGGAAGAGATTTTTCCCAGCGTTTGCAAATTTATTTATTTACTTTGCTTTTTTTCGCTTTTGATTTTTATTTTTTTTGGTGCAGTGAAGATTTATGCAAATACTCGCAAGTCTATTAAATTTGCATATTTATCAATTTGTTTTGCGTGTTTTTTGCTGGCGCGTTTGTTGTTTATGTTGTTTGCCTTTGCCAGCATATTTTAATTATTTCACAGAGCCATTGCCCTAAGTTATTTAAACTTGATTTGCATAGCCAACTCAACACAAGACAACACAGCACAAGACAAGGCAAGTCAAGACATTGAATTTGTGAAACTGCGAAATGGAGAGTATGAAAAACTGAGCTCTTGACAAAGAGCTAAAGCTTCATTGAGTCGTCGAGTGTATGAAATTTGTGGGAACATTACGACGTAGTCTAATTAATAAAGATGCAATCCAATTAGGGTCTGCCATGCCTCGGATACATCAAAGGCACGCACTCATACCTTAATCCGTATACCCAATTCCATTGCCAATCCCCAATCCGAATCCTCTTCCCAGGAAGACGATCAAATATTAAATAGACATTGCCCCAATATTCGCAGCCTCCCCTTGTTCCCTTCCCCTCCAACAATTAGCACACAAAAACTAAACCATTTGCTAAGCCCCCAACCAATCTATCCTGCAAAGGCAATTATCATTATGATAATTAAAATGTATGAGTCTGGTTAACTGTAATGAGACTCCAAGATGAAGACTAGCACCGAATACCAGCTGAGAAATCATCAAGACACTTTGCTAGCTGCTGGCCATTTCCTTGACATTTTCATTTTATCCAAAAACTCTTGTTTGTACCTCAAACAGACTGCTACATAAATCTCTTGATGTTCTGCCAACAACTTTCACTCAGAGCTGTGATGAGTCTCTTTTGTACCTGCTGTTGTTGTTGTTGTTGTTGTTCTTGCTGGACATGATTAATAACTACTTTAGTTGGATGAGCAGCTTAGCTAAGTAGCTCACATAATATCCTTAATGAATCTTCCAATCTCTCTCTCTCTCTTTATTTTCTTACTGTGTTTCTTAATACATTTTATGGTCTAACTTTGTTACATTTTGTAGTCAAAAGGTGCGACCTAAGATTAAGATAAAAGAACTTTCCAAATATATTACTTGGAGAGTTTACAAAATAAATTAATGTGCAGTTGATATGACTTGACCTCTCTGTATAGTTCTGTTTTACTATAAACTCTATACGAATAAAAATTAATTACGAGACCTAATCAAACTCGTATATTGTTTCAGCTAGAGCAAAGAAATTTGAATTTATTTATTTAAAAAAAATATATTCGAATTTAGAAGATGCTTTTCAGGTTTAAATATGAGATGCTCTTTTGTTAATTATATATATTATAGATTATAAAACTATAATTCAGTTACCCAGTTTTCAGAGCAGCACAATATTTGATGAAGGATATAATATATAGATTTTTAATTTGTTATCACCAAAGAACTTAAGGCATTTAATAATTTACTATGTGGTTTCTCATTTTTATTAAAGGCATACTTATTTTAATAAAGTTCCTTAAAATATTACGATATTATATTCAATTTGAAGCCGTCAATTTTATTTGAGAACTGCTAATGTTGTGCTTAGAATAAATAGACTTAAAGTATTTTTTTGTGCTAGAACTGGATGAAGGGAGAGTGACATGTCATAAATGTGCTTTATGTTGAAGCTCATTCGATTATGGGGTACACTGTGGGAAATGTTTGGCATATGCTCGTATAATGCCATTGTAATCTTTTGGTTTTGAAAGCTGTTCGTGTTGGAAAGTGCTAAAGATATCTGCATTTAAGTAGCTTACAACATTGTATTTGCATTTTGCATTTTGAATTTCGCATTTTGCTTCGATGATTTTATGCTCTTTATACCCGTTACTTATAAAAAATAAGTATAAGGGTATATTGTGTTCGTTGGAATGTGCGTAACAGGCAGAAGGAGGCATCTCCGACCCCATAAAGTATATATATTCTTGATCAGCATCAATAGCCGAGTCGATATAGCCATGTGTGTCTGTCCGTCTGTCTGTCTGTGTGAGCGCCTAGATCTCAGAGACCATAAGAGATAGAGTAACCAAACTTTCACACGTAGATCACAAATGCGTTGGAGCAGGTCAAGTTTGTTTTAAATTTTGGACCCGCCTCCTTCCACGCCCGTAATTCGCGAAAAACTGGTCATCCGTCTGTATAAGCACAAGGATCTCAGATATAATAAGAGATAGAACAACCAAATTTGTCACACTGATTTCCATATACCTCACGCAGATCAAGTTTGTTTCAAATTTAAGCCACGCCCCCTCCGCCCCCGAAAATCGCGAAAAACCACCTCACCCACAATTTTTCATATAATACGTATTTTTTGGTAGTAACCGATATCTGTTATTATTATCTATTATCCCACTGAATCGCAACAAGATCGGACAAGTAGAACAGCAGTTATTGCGTGTCTAAGTTGTTAAATCAACAGGTGCCCCCTAGAGTATGCAATAGTTTTTGTATTGTTAAACCTTATTAGAACGCTTCAAATTCTCAAGTAGTTCTGGCAACGCAAGTATGACATTAGAATTGAATCGCTAATGTATTGAAATAAGTAACGGGTATCCTATGGTCGGGATCTCGACTATAGCCTTTCCCACTTGTTTTTTTTTGTATTCTTCAACTTTTAACTGTTGCAGGCCAAATCGAATGTCGGTCTGTCCCACTGTATGTATGAGTTGTGTGTGTGTGTGTTTACAATGCGTGCAATTTAAGCGCTCGTAAAATAGCAACAAAAAACATCATTTTACTGTCCTTCGTGCTTTGTTGTTCTCTTTCACAATGTTCTTCCCTCTCTACAGCGCTGAGGGGGACATTTTCTTTTACAGTTGCTGTAGGGTCGTTGGGTGGGAGGGAGGGGGGGTGGGGTTGGGGGTAGGAATGATGAAAGGGGGGTCGTACTTTTGACGTCGCTTATCAACATCTGCCCAGCATACGAATGTGTCTCGCAACGAAAACTGAAAGTTCTGCATTTTGCGCGAACTGTAATTGTTGCCTCCCTAACTCCTCCTTCCAACTACCACCTACCACCTACCGCCTACCTTCGTTTTCCTGCTGCCACACCCCCTTGTCTTGGCCACGTCTATGCTCTAGGCACTTTCCTGCTGTCCGGTTATAGTTGAAGTTGTTGCTATAGTCATCCATTAAAATGGATTCACATGCGTTCCTATTGCTCACATTGTTTGCCATCAGACATTTCCCAGTTCTCTCTTCCTCACTCGCTCTCTTTCACACGCTATTGCTGTCTAACTCATGCTCCCATATTCTGAGCACTCACACACACATTTTTTGGCTGTTGCAAATCGGCAAAAAAAAGGATTGGTTTCGATAAAAGGAATAAGGTCATACGGCGAAAGCATTTAGTGCGAATATCTATCGGGAATATCACATTGAAAAACGAAAAAATCTGTACTAGTCATTTTGTTATAAATGCAGCCAACAAACAAAACTAATTAATAATTTTATTATACAATAATAATAATAATTTTATTATTGTAAAATTAAAATTAATTGAATACAATAATACAATACAATACTGAAAGGATACTTTTGAATTTGAAGTGGGGAAAATGATTTAAGAGATGAAAATAAATTCCTATTATAAATGTATGCATCTAAAGAGCTTGAATAATTAGAAACATAATTTTTGTATAGCATTGAATATCAAATTGTCTTTTGAATATCTTTTTTCTGCATCGATAAATATCGACATGGATACGCATCTCTAACGGCTGCTGTGCGTCCACTTGAATGGAACTTGAGCCCGGCTAACGGGCCAACTGATACTTGAATGCCACTTTAGGCCAGAATCACAGTCTCATCTCATCTCTCTCCCTCACTTGACTCGTCATCAACAACCAGCACTTGCCATTGCCCTTCCTCACACTCTCTTTCTCTCTCTCTCTCTCTCTCTCTATCTGTGTGTGTCCTTTTCTCTCTCTATCTATGAAGCACTGGGAATGCCTCTAATGAAAAGTCGTTTAATATTCAAAACGGAAATTTACGGAACAAGTGGCAAGTGCGACAGTTGCCGGTACTGTGGAACTTTTTTTTGGTTTGAGGCAGAGAAAACTATGTAAGCAATTTCGTAGCTCTTCTCTCTTTCTCGGATGAGTTTCACTTCTCACTTCTACTCTTGACAAACAGTGTGCAATTTTTCTATTCTGCTGTGCTGAGTTCTCCCTTCGTTTTGGATGTTTCTGTCAAAGTCAGACGCAAAATTCACTGGAGTTTAACTGAAGCCAAGTTTCTAGAGATTCTCAGAATGTTGGCTTGTTTATTGGTTTGCATATTTTGGCAATTCCCATAGCACAGCTTGGTTTGCTTGAAGTTCTTCAATTATGTCAGTTTGGTTTTGTTTCGGCTTGTGAACCGGTTCATTGCCGGTGTACAAAGTGATTTAGGCTGACGACTAACATAGCCCAGGAATGGTTGCAAAAAATCCAAGATAAAGTAAAATTAAAGACTTGCTTGCGAGCTCCCCAGATATCTTTCTCTCACTCTCTCTTTCTCTGTATCCCTGTCTCTTTATCTCTGTTCAATATATTGCTTCCTTTATTTATATATTTATCTATATATCTATCTCATTTCTGTTTGTCTGTCGCATTAAGCTCCCTTGAAAATGGGTGATATACCTTTTTTATACCATTTTGATCTTGATTCGTCAACTTTTTTCTCTCAAATCACTGCTTTTAACTTGATTTTAATCATCTATTATCTACAACAATTTCTTTATTTCACAATTTGAGCCATTTTCTTCTTGTGCAATTTATTTTATTTATTTATATTTATCCATTTTTATTTATAGGAAATTCTTCCCGGAGCTCTTAAGTGTCGCTCTTAATTGCCACAGCACATTTATTTCATTGCTTGCAAATTTTCAGAGGACTTGCTTGCAGGCTAAATTCAACATTTTCAGGCGTAATAAATTACTTAATTAATTGCTTTAAAATTTAATACGCACACAAACATAAACAACAGCAAAAGCAAAAGCAACAACATCAGCAGATAGTTGAGTGTTGCAACGAACTGCAGCTGTGAGTCGAGCCACAGATTATGCTAATGAATCGTTTAATTCCCTGAATCGAGTTTCTGAGGCGTCTGGTAAACTTTAAAAAAAAAGAGCCAACTGTGTATAATAAAAATAATGTTGCCTACTTTTGAACGTTGTTGATCGACTGAGCAGGATGAGCTCTGACAATACAGTAAGTCTTGAGTATTTTATGGTTACACTTCAATTGTTGCTTGTGGTGAAAAGAGGAATTCTTCAACGAAACATGTTAAAAACAACAGAGGAAAAGGCATGCGTAATATTAATGCTAATGCAATAACAACACAACAACACAACATCGGAAATCAAACGGACATGAAGAACAACAAGCACAAAAAAAAAAAAACAAAAAAAAATAAACAAGAAAAAAAACAAAAATGCGATACGAAGCGAGCAACAGGAAATGGCGCATGAACCGAATCAGTCGAAAAGGAAGGAAATGCTTAAACGATATGAAAATCCTGTTGGCATTTTCTGCAAATTTCCAGTTATTATTACTTGGCGCCATTGCCTGTTATTATTGTTATTGTTATTGTGCTCGTTGTTGTAGTTTGGAATGGCATATAAAGTTGCGATTATATTAGCTATACGACAAAGTTGGATGCAACACCATTTCAAATGTTGCTTTTTAATTAATAGAAATGCAAAAAAAAAAATAATTAAAGAAAAATTTGATTATTTTCGAGCTGTCAATTGATGTCTTTTCTAATTATTTCAATTTAAATTCTCTAGAATTATTATAGAGCACATAAAACCGAGGTTCGGTTCGAAAATAAAATAATTACACCCATATTATGGTTTTCTAATATTACGCAATTATTTGAGACTTTGGTTAAAAATAAATCATATATAAATTTGATTAAAAAAAAAAAAAAATTAACTAGATCAAAATGTAGAGAAAAATGTATAACAATAAAACTATTTTTTTGTTAGAATTTGAACCAAGGTTCGAACTTATGTTAAACCTTGGGTTCAGGGGGTATATAAACAAATTCGCGAACCGAACCGATGTCTTGCTCTATGTTTCGAACCGCCGAACCAAACCTTTAACAATATTTTGATATTTTGGCAGTTAGTGAAATAAAAATTCGTTGTTGACGAGATAATTATACCCGTTACTTATAAAAAATAAGTATAAGGGTATATTGTGTTCGTTGGAATGTGCGTAACAGGCAGAAGGAGGCATCTCCGACCCCATAAAGTATATATATTCTTGATCAGCATCAACAGCCGAGTCGATATAGCCATGTGTGTCTGTCCGTCTGTCCGTCTGTCCGTCTGTCCGTCTGTCCGTCTGTGTGAGCGCCTAGATCTCAGAGACCATAAGAGATAGAGTAACCAAACTTTCACACGTAGATCAGAAATGCGTTGGAGCAGGTCAAGTTTGTTTCAAATTTTGGACCCGCCTCCTTCCACGCCCGTAATTCGCGAAAAACTGGTCATCCGTCTGTATAAACACAAGGATCTCAGACACTATAAGAGATAGAATAACCAAATTTGTCACACAGATTTCCATATACCTCACGCAGATCAAGTTTGTTTCAAATTTAAGCCACGCCCACCTCCGCCCCCGCAAATCGCGAAAAACCACCTCACCCACAATTGTTCATATAATACGTATTTTTTGGTAATAACCGATATCTGTTATTATTATCTATTATCCCACTGAATCGCAACAAGATCGGACAAGTAGAACAGCAGTTATTGCGTTTCTAAGTTGTTAAATCAACAGGTTCCCCCTAGAGTATGCAATAGTTTTTGTATTGTTAAAACTTAGTAGAATGCTTCAAATTCTCAAGTAATTCTGGCAACGCAAATATGACATTATGATTGAATCGCTAATGTATTGAAATAAGTAACGGGTATCCTATGGTCGGGATCTCGACTATAGCCTTTCCCACTTGTTTTTGATCTGCTCTCTTGCTGTTTTTTCTTGTTGTTTTTGTTTGTTTTTGCAGCTGTACTAAGGATGATGACAACATCGAGGACGACAGGTTAATGCCTATGCCAACTCAGCCGTTGGCTGTGCCACGTTTTTGCCTCTTTGCTTGTTGTTGTTGTTTTTGTTTTGTTGGTATTATTTCTTGGCAGTTTTTAATAACGCTCTGACAGGCAACTCGATGCTGCTGTTGCAGCATCAAATTTAATGGCCGCACTCAAATACGCACACACACACACACACACACACACACACACACACAGTCAGAAGTTGGGCGTGTGTTTAATGTGCTCGACACGGCAGCAATTAATAAACGAGCTACTTGCAACGATGAGGCAGGCTTTTATGTGCCACATTTCGTCATAACGCTTTCACTTTTTATAGTTCGCACATAAAGTTGCTAGATAAATGAAAACGGCGATAGAGAGAGAGGAAGAGGGAGAGGCAGAAAGAGAGAGAGAGAGACAAGAAGAGAAGAAACGATTTGAAACAGTTTTAACCCGAATCGTCCTGAGCAACATTTTTTCGAATTTCTTAATGAAAATTTCAGGACTGATAAATTTGAGTTCGCTGAATCCGAAAAACACATTCATTTTGTTCGTCCTTGTCAGGATAATCGACAGGACAATTTTTTCGGCTGTTACCATATGGTAACGCTGGGAAGTACAGGGTACAGGTTTTCAAAATGCTACAAAATACAAATGTTTGAGAAAAAGTCTAATAAACACAACTTAATCCAACAGGGGGGCTCTTCCTTGATTTATAGGACAAAATTTGGGTCAAATCGGTGCAGTATAACGTATATATAACACAACTGTCATAGGACCAATCGGGGTCAAATTCACCTTTAGTATGAAAAACTTTTTTCTATTCTGAGATATCTCAACCAAACTCTTAGAATATGTGACTTATATGTTGCTACACATCCTGACCAAATTTGGTTCAAATCGGACCACTATATCATATAGCTGCCATAGGAGCAATCATATTTTATGAACAAAACAGTGCGAAACGCGAATAAAATGTATGGAAAAAACCTGTACCCTGTACTTCCCAGCGTTACCATATGGTAACACGAAAATTAAAAGCGTAAATTAACTTTAAAAAAGTGTTTTTTATTTAAAATTTGTTTCATAATTAAAAAGAGCACTCTTTTACCTTTGTAATGATGGGTGCATTTCATATAGTTCAGTACTAAAATTAGTTAAACGATTTAAATTTACTTGCGACGAATTGCCAAATGCCGTTTTTCTGCACTGCAGAATATAATGAGCAACTTAAAGCGCATTTTTCGATCAGCTAACTTCAAGAGATTGTTTCAATCAACTTTTTATCAGTTAGAGATAACAATTTACTCTTAGAATATCTTATAAAAGTTAATCTAACGTTAATATGTTGTCTAAAAATTAAGTTTTAGTAAATGCCTATTGCTTGTTACCATATGGTAACGCTGGGAAGATTCGGGTTAAGTGGCACGCACAAATATACGAGTGTGCTTCAGAAATGTTTGTGAAATTTCAAAGAAATTCACACCCAAAATCATTTTACTTTAACTTGTCACAGGGCAAAAAGAACACTGTGCACTTAAAAAAATAATTCTTCTATCGATTGATAACTAACTTCTGTTTATATCGAAAATTAGAGTCAAGGCTCAAAAAGAGATTTGCATGAACGGAACTTTTATTTCAAATTAAATATTGATTTTGAAAACTTTTAGAGGGTGCTATTAATTTATATTTAGAGCTTTGTAGGAGTTGATCTAAGAAACCATTTTGAAGTCTTCTCGTCCACATAGTACCTATTTTTAAAGTTAAATTAAATTTAAAGCATTCGCTGTTCTTTCTGTTAATTTGAATGAAAAATTTACATATAATCGGAATTGTTGCGAAAGTCAAAGTCGGAACTTGTCAAAGGAGGAAATCTATTTTTTATTTTTCTTCGAATATGTTGTTTATGTTGTTTGATTAAACTTGAAAGCTTTAAAATTGATGTGAAAATTATCAACGTTAATTAAAAAGTATAACATTTGTCAGCGCGTTTTAAATTTTAAAATTGCTTTATTTATGCGAATTTTATGTCAATAAATGTTGTTTTAATTACATAATTGTAATGTTTATGACTGCTAATTATTTGAAAAGCGCTCGTCCGGAATTTTCCAATTTATGATGAACAAAAGCGACGGGGAAAGTCCTAAGAATTTGCTGGCATTTAATTTTCATTTTACAAGCACTCGAATGTTGTTTGCTATTTTGTCATTTTGCTCGGCGCTGGAATGTGTTACGGATCTGACTCCGGCACCCTAGCTAGGATTTTGACCTTTGCTGGAGTGGGCTGTGGAAAGGGGAGTGGGAGGAGGGAGGAGGGGGAAACGTTTCTTTCTCAGCTTTAATAAATGACAGTTTGACATTGTTTTTGATCTGAGCAATGGCATCGGTTTGTATCATTTATTGCAAGTTTAATTAACGATTTTTTATGAATACAATTTAATATATGGCGTGTGCTTAAAGATATAAAACAAGACCATTTTTTTTTAATATTAAAGGGAACTAGCTTCTTTGTTAAGGGGTATGCAACAGTTAAGCTCCTTTGCTTTCTGAAAACCTTATAAGACTTCACGGGCTTCAGCTCTATAAGAGCATAAAAGGTTTGCTTGTTCTACAACATTTCCAGCTTTTACTGGTTTTTTTTTTAAGATTGTTGAAAGAAAGAAGGGTAAAGAATATCAACTTTTGGAACTAAGTAAAAATATTCACTTGTAATTTTACAAATTTGCTACAATTTTTATTTAGTCTATTCACCTTTTGTTTTACAGACTTTTGCCTCTTTTTCTGGTCATTGATATTAATATTGGTTCTTATTTGATGTCAATTTTCGGGCTTATTAACTTCTTGGCTCCTATTGTCCTGATTTGGAGTCCCTTTTTCAGGGTACTAGATTTCACGGATTTAGTTGCAAAAGGCCAAACGTTAAAGTTGCTAAAATGCTTGACACACATGAATAAAAAGGTCAAGAAAGTTACCTATTAACTGTACCCACTCGAGTCTATACAAGTTTTGTTTGACTTTAGGTACAACTAACTATGTGAACTAAGTACATAGAAGAATGTGAGGTAGTAAATTTTAGATATATAGTTGCTTAAATCCTTAATAAAGAAATTTTAAGTACTTTGTCCTGTAAATTAGTTGTCAGTTGATAAATGAAGGAAATGAACTCTACTACATATCTATACAAATCGTTTGAAATCGAATTTTCGACAGTATACCCTGTGATTAAGTGAGTTTAAACGGTTTATAAACTATTTATAAGCTAAAGAAATGGTGTACAAAAGAGAACAAAACATTTTTGTTTTTAATTTGTAACTTTCAGAATTACAGGGTGTCTACAAGTTGTGTTAGTTGGCTTAGTTACTATGTTGTTGTAGCTGCTATGCTTAAGCATTTGTGTTTCGGCTAAAGTAATATTCATATATGCTGCTTTTAACATACACACACTTGCACACTCACACACACATGTACACTCACACACACATGTACATACACACACACACCGTATGCTTGTGCTTTACTACGTTCCACATGTGTCATAAGCAAAAGGGAAACATAAGTTTTATGGGACAGTTTCGCGGTTACTTTAATGTTCATTTTCAAAGCAAACTTCAACTATGCCTAGATCCGACTGTCTTTATGGGCTGCCACGCCCCCATTTAAGGTGTTGAGCATTTGCTGGACGTCACTTGGAAATTGAACATTTTGCCGCAACAACGCGCGTCGCACATTTAACGCCACATGTTTCGCCTGTTGCAGAAGCAGAGGCAAAGACAGAGGCAGAGACAGAGGCAGAGGTAGAGACAGTGGCAGTTACTTTGGCCAAGAGGAGGTGGGTGAGGGACGGAGGGGACGGGGGTAGGTTGGCATTGGCAAGAGGCTAGAGACGGTGGCAGACACTGTGGCACCACTCGACGTCGAGCAGCAAACGAGCTAATAAAGTTAGAGGCTGTCAGGCGCGACAGGACGACGAGCCGAGAGGCGACAGCGCCGCAAAGCAATGTGGTTAACAGTAACAGCAACAGCAACTACAACAACAGCGGTAACCACATTAACAATAACAAGCATAGAAACAACAACAGCAACAGCCATTCACAAGGATTCAATGACTGAAAAACAGGAATAAAACAAGTAAAAATGTGACAGAGGAGACTTTTTTTTGAAACACTACAACTTAAATATATGCTTTAGACAAGGCCAAACTTAAACCAAATATAATAGATACAATTCCATATGGAGGAAACGCATATAAAATTTCTCTCTTTAGGCTCATGATTAACTCACTCAAGGGATTACTTAAAGTCTTATGTTTTCAAATGTCACAAGGTGAAAACGATGTCTTAAAAACAAATTGTGTTAAGTTAGCGAATATTGTGTATTTATCTGTATGTTTATATTTACACGGAATATGCCGATTTAAATCAGCCCTAAATAAATGAACAGCAAATTGGGGAATTCCCCACAAAATCGATTTAGCTTTGATCAAAGTAGTGGCAATTGAAAGCAATTTTTAAGACTAGAGACCAAGTTGACAAGTTGAAAATTGCGCCATCAACTAAAAGTACAGGGTATAAAGCAAGTGTCTGCGTGTGTGTGTGGGTGTGTTGGCGTATGTGTGTGTGTGTGTGTGTGTGTGTGTGTGTGTGTGTGTGTGTGTGTGTGTACAAAGAGAGCAGCTGGCTCAAAAGCAAACATTAGAGAGCACAGAGGGGCAAAGGCAATCAATAACGAAGTGGGTCGCCCATAAAGTTCATAAATAAGTAAATAAATAAATAAGTGCATATGGGCGTGGCAAAAGGTGAAGGCGCAGCCAAAAGCCACCAGATACCAAAATGGTCAGAAGGAAGTTGGGAAAGAGAAAGACAGTGAAAGAGGGACAGGTGCAGGAAAAACGATGTAGGATCCGCAAAAGCCCAGTTCGAAAATCGCTAACGATGCAATTAGTGCCGCTGGATGAGTATGTATATATATATGTGTGTATGTGTGTATGTGTGTGTGTGTGTGTGTGTGTGAGTCTGCCACAACTTGCCACATTTTGTCTTGTTAAACCTCTGAGCCAGAAAATAAAATATTAAGGGCAACGCCTTATGTTACAGATATCCTGTAAGCAAATTTGAAAACCTTGCATTATATTTGCAGTTGCCATAGGAGAAGAAGAAAACTAAGAACTCTATATACAAAACTCTTGATGCTAACAGACGTTGAAAGTCATCAGTAAACTAATATACATAGTATCTCTTTTCTTTCTACACAGGGTGTGTTTGACAACAAGCAACAGTTAGGCATCCAAACTGGGGAAAAAAAAACTGTATGAGTACAAGCGGAAATTCAATGCTGTTCTTCACTCCACCCTCATTTCACAACCATCTTGTGTCTCTCAAAACTTGGGCATAAACTCAAGATTATATTTAGGGATGTATTTTATCTTTGGAACAACACAATGCTGGTCAGGGAAATAAAAACAGAGTAATGTTGAGGCTTCAAAGGTGCAAATGGAAAATTATACTGTTGATTTGTTATAACAATAGGCAACTACACAGAAAAACAAAAAAGGATTCCAGGCTAAAATTAATCCAATGCGTTAATCACGGATTCCCATAATCCAATTATGAAATACTTATACTTTTATACTTTATACTTTTTTGGGGCTATTTAATATTTTTTTTCAGTTTTATCAAATATTTTAGACTTCTTTGACGTTTTTAATTTCGAATTTTAAATACCATTGCCATTTTATCCACGTATTATATAAATTTAGGAATTATATCGTGAATACATACTCAAAAATTTCAAGCTGAAATCAAAAATGATTTTTTTTTGTGTATATGTGTATTCCAAGACTCAAAAGAAAAGCATGAATTTCATGTTTTTTGTTGCATGTCATTTAGTTTTCTTTTGGCTTTCGTTTCTTTTTGTCTGAGCTGTGCTGTTGCTACTAGACACGGTCTTTGATCATTTTTCAAGACCACCTGGGTTGCTATTTTGCCCTTGGGCAACCAGACAACGTTGGACACAAACAAATTAGCTGGATTTGTGTCAAATGTTCTTGCCGATTTTGTTGCTTTTATTGTTGTTGCTCTTCCCGTCAATGTAATGAGTAAAAATGTAAACAAAATCCGCATTTAATGCGGCTTAAGTGGCACCGCAGAGGCGCCATATCTTTCTTCTGCACCTCAGATGTCTTTTCTCCGACTCAACGATTGTTCAACTGTCCGGTAATTAGTATCGACCGTGGCACAAAAATGTGTTTTTGGCCATGGTTAAAACTCTATCGCCATTTAAATGCCATTTAAGCTAGGCAACAGCTTCTCAACTCCAGTTTCAAATTCTACTTCAGCTTTAGTAGCAATCCGCTGCCTGACGAGCGGTAATTAATTATGTATCTAAATATATACATAAGTCTATATACTATTAAAAATATTTTCATATTCTTCTCCCGCTTTCGCAGTCTCTATCTCTCTCCCTGAAATGCGTATTCCTTGTGCCGTATCTCGCGGATTTCTAATTACAGCCTTGGCTTTTGTGGACTTTCGTTGAAGTTTGAAATGCAGCTTAATTATGTGGCAGGCGGCTTTCTCAGCTTTCCAACCCTCACTCTCTCTCTCTCTCTCTCTTTCTCTCTCTCTCTCTCTCTTTTCTACCTTCTCTTATACCTTATGTCTTCCCGACTCTCTTTTTCGTTCCTTCTTTTTTTTGGGCTCACAAATCGCCCTCCCGAAATTGTAAAAAACAAATTTCAACAAATTGAAATTTGATAGAAATATTTAGCTGGTTTCGTTGCTGACGCAGATTTTGTTGAGGGGAGCTTTCGACGGTTTCTGTGATGGTGGAAAATCGTGGAGTGGGGAGAAAGGGAGGAGGGGAGGTGGAAAACCTACATCATGGGTTTTTATTTTGGGACTGTGTCCTAAGCTCCAGAGCAAACAAAATATTAAATTATAAACAACAAAAAATGCCGAAATTCTCAGGTAAAGCATCTAAGTTATTGGACAATTTTACAGGGTGTGTGTTCAGTTGTGTGTATGTATGTGTGTGTGTGTGTGTGTGTGTGTGTGTGTGTGTGTGTGAGTGTGTGTGTATATGTGTGTTGGACACTGAATTTAATTAACTGGGCATCTGTGTCTTGCATTCTTGTACTATCGTTTACATTTTTGTTGAATTTTGCATTGCTTTTCCCAAATCGCTTTCGACACAATTTCGCCTAAATTGCATTTGACAAAATTGATGTTGTAAATTTTTTTTTTTTTGTGTTACTCAGCCACTTATTGCTGAAATTTCTTTTCTAACAACATTTCTTAAAGTTTTTGCGTTTTTTGATGATTTTGGGAAAGTAAAAAGAATTCAGAATTGAAAAGTTTTTAGTTTGAGACTTCAACTTTTCTAAGCCCAGTTGCATAAAATCCATCAATTTAAATGCTGCACTTTAACATGAAATAGTCAGGTTATTTGAGGTTACGGTCGTTTCGGTTTGTGGTTAGGATTTTCCTTTACTTTTTGTTTGTTTTTTTTTTTTTTCATTTGGTTTTTAGTAGTTTTTTTCTTCTTTACTTTCTGTGGTTCCTCGTAACTAAATACACTTGAAACTGCTTCACAAAGAAGAGAAAAAATTGGGCAAATAAAAGTTTTTGGGACAGACATGCGTATACATATGTAAGTTGAAAGGGTGGTGGTGGATAGGGGAGGGGGGGAGGGGGGAGGGGGCTTGTTATGTCTGTCTGTGGTCGGCTTGAGCATTTGGACTGGACTGGTTTGAAACGCAGCTGCAGGGAACATGAAAAGAGATGTCTTCTTTATTTCCCTCTCTTTCTCTTTCAGTTTGCCTGTCCCGCTCTCAAAGTATAAAACGCACATACAAGAAGTGTAAAGTGAAAGCTGCTGGAAAAAGTTTTTCAATTTGTTTATGCAGGCAACGCCGAGCTAAGTGAATTATTGCATTAAAATTATGAGTTTCTATACGAGAAGCTGGCTAAACTTTTTGTCCCCCAAATAAAGAGAAAGAGTGGTGAGGCGAGGAGAAAAGAGGAACGAAAGGGAAAGGCAGCAGGATGGGCACACGATTTGTCAGCTCTTTGACAAAACATGTGGCTCATACATTTACATTCACATTCACATTCACATTTACATTTACATTTAGCTTTTATTGCTCTATTTACATTTTAAAGTCGACTTTTGTGTTGTTTGGAGCGGCAAATACTTCCGAATATACTCATGAGTTATGCGCACTTGTATGTTATTAAAATTTGAAATTGATACACAAAGTTAAAGCCAAAGCTAAATTACTATTAAATGTTTTGTCTTGTGCTCTTGGTAGATTATTCCAATACTTTAAATTTATTTTATTTAAAAAATAAATCATTAAAATGATAGAAAATTCGTAATTTTGGAAACTTATCATTTTTATACCCGTTACTTATAAAAAATAAGTATAAGGGTATATTGTGTTCGTTGGAATGTGCGTAACAGGCAGAAGGAGGCATCTCCGACCCCATAAAGTATATATATTCTTGATCAGCATCAACAGCCGAGTCGATATAGCCATGTGTGTCTGTCCGTCTGTCCGTCTGTCCGTCTGTCCGTCTGTCCGTCTGTCCGTCTGTGTGAGCGCCTAGATCTCAGAGACCATAAGAGATAGAGTAACCAAACTTTCACACGTAGATCAGAAATGCGTTGGAGCAGGTCAAGTTTGTTTCAAATTTTGGACCCGCCTCCTTCCACGCCCGTAATTCGCGAAAAACTGGTCATCCGTCTGTATAAACACAAGGATCTCAGACACTATAAGAGATAGAATAACCAAATTTGTCACACAGATTTCCATATACCTCACGCAGATCAAGTTTGTTTCAAATTTAAGCCACGCCCACCTCCGCCCCCGCAAATCGCGAAAAACCACCTCACCCACAATTGTTCATATAATACGTATTTTTTGGTAATAACCGATATCTGTTATTATTATCTATTATCCCACTGAATCGCAACAAGATCGGACAAGTAGAACAGCAGTTATTGCGTTTCTAAGTTGTTAAATCAACAGGTTCCCCCTAGAGTATGCAATAGTTTTTGTATTGTTAAAACTTAGTAGAATGCTTCAAATTCTCAAGTAATTCTGGCAACGCAAATATGACATTATGATTGAATCGCTAATGTATTGAAATAAGTAACGGGTATCCTATGGTCGGGATCTCGACTATAGCCTTTCCCACTTGTTATAGATGTATTTGTTTCCTTCAATCCAGTATTTCAAGTATTCTTCTCGATTTTTTTAATGTTTTTTGATGAAATGTTTGTACCAATTCAATTGGGTATTTATCACTTTAAATAAAATCCTTTTTACTTTAATGCATTTGAATATTTCAATTGGTAATTTAAATATTCGCACCTTTACCTTAAATAACATAAATATAGTTTATAGGCCTAATTAGTGTAGTATTTCATGCATTTAATTAGGTTTTTTATTATGAATTTTGTGGTTGTAATGCAATCAATCAATTCTCATCTAAAATGCATATTAATTTTATAATAATTACCAACCGGCTTTACAATTGCTTTAGACTTTAACAGTTTGTTCTGTCAACAAATTAGTTAATAATATGAGTTCCACTCGCTCTGATCGACAAGTACATATCTTGTAAACACTTAATATACTTTATAGACTCAGTTATGAGAGCACTTGTTTGCTTCATTATTTTAATATGCCCTTTCAATGAATTGGCTGCAGTTACAGGGTATATAAGCATTAAATTAATATTGATGGTTGTGTAAATGAATAATTAATTTATTATTTGAGATGTTGAAAAAAAAAACGCAATAACTACAACAACATCAAAAACGAGAAAAATATATTTTTGCTACATTTATGAAATGGCTTCAATGATATTTCATTTATTTTGTATGCTTACAATGAGCGTGTGTGTGTGTTGGTGTGTGTATAAGAGGGTATAGGGAAGGTGCGTTGTGGCTGTGGGTGATGCTGTGTCATCGTCATCGGTCTCTGACAATGATGGAGGAAGATTGATGCTTTGCGTCCCAAAAAAAAAAAAAAAAAAAAACACGGGGAAAAGAAAATAACTTTTCCATACTCTATGCATGTATGTAAATTGCGATGGGAATGGAGGGGAGGGGAAGTAATTTGCGAATGTTGTGCATTACCTACTTTACCACTTGTACACACACAACAAACACAAATAAAACTCTGTCATTTGAGTGTCACACAAAAATCGTAGCATACTTTGTTGGGCTCGATGATGGATGTGACCGAGAGACAATCGGTTGAGCAACAGTTACGCAGCAGTTACGCAACAGTTGGGCATTCCAAATAACAAATGTATCTCTGTGCCAATTTAATTTCATCATACAATTGAAATTGTAATTACAAATGCTAACTTGCAGCTGTGACAGTTTTCTCTTGGACGACGCGGCGAGAAAAACTGTGAGAAAACCGCGACAACTTTTTCTATTTGAAAGTTGAACGCTAAATAGATCTTAAACCGCAGAGAAGTTTTTCTTGCGTTTTAATCAACATAGAAAGTGTGAAATAAAATGAGAAAGAGCAGTAAATCTGAACGCCAGAGGGCGCTGCTGTTGTTTCTTAAATGTTGAACAATTAGGAAATCGAATTGCGACCATTGCTGTTGGGAGTTCAAGTTTCAAGTCATTTCGCCCTCGGCATTAAATGATGATGCAGTAGTTGCCAAACACACACACACACACACACACACACACACACACACATACATAAAATCATACAACTACAGTGAGTATGACAAGGAAATGCAATTATGGTGCTAAATAAAAACAATCAACGGCTGTCGCTTTGGGCCATTTCGTTTCGTTTCAGTTTGCTTCGAAAATATTAATCACCTCAGTGTTGAAATCAATAATTAAATGGCAGCAGCCAGCACACAATTCACACCCACACACACACACACACTGAGTACTATTGTTAAGTGTATATCCTGTATCCAATTTAAATGAGTACGCTGGATTCGGCATGCTTTTATTTTATAAACATGCTCTACTATTTTTTCACATTTAAATTATTATTAGATTTCTAAAATTTGCGTAAATAACACAAGTAATAATGTTAAATTAAAATCAACATCTTGGAACATATTTTCATAGCAGGTTTAGTTACTGAGTTTGTTGAGTTTTTATTGCTAAACATATGATAGTACCCTAAAATTCTACAGTTGATGAAAACTAAATAAAAGGCCTGATTTACATATGTTTGATAAGTATTACAATTTGAGAAGCTGCATACCAAATTTACTAACTTTAGTTGCCATTTAAACAAAGTTATTCGAGGTGGATGGTATTATACAGGGTATACTTTAGTCTATGCTCATAAAAGACTGCGTTGAGTGGAATAGCAGCAGACGGCAAAGGGCAAACAATTGCCACACTCACAGGCACACAGACACACACACACATCAGGCTGTTGTTCTCACAATGAAATTGAGCATACGACCTGTGTACCGCTTTAGCTGTCCCTTTCTCTCACACTCTCCCTGTCTGTGGTCCAGCATCTGTTTTTGGGTGCGTGCAGGTGTACGAAAGTTATTAATGGTTGTTGGTGGCTTACGCAATTTGTGCTTTTATTAAAGCTGCACCACATCTGACCCACACACACACACACTCACAATACAAATCCCAAAGATATATATATATACGTGTGTGTGTGTTTTTAAAGGCTTTGTTGCATGCATGTATCTGTTTTGACCATTGCAGGCACTTTTTACATAATACTAAGCTCAACTCATAAAAAAAATTGCGGCTGCTTTGTGGTTGGTTGTTGTCCTGTGGGTTGAGTGGCCCAAAGGTTGCTGCAAGGTGGCAGGTTTGTGGTGCAACCAACGATAAATTTCATAAAATTGTCAAGCATTAATAATTTTTCTACAAATGCAAATGTTGTTGTTCTTTTCTACAAATGCAAATGTTGTTGTTCTTTTGCTGTGAAGCCTTAATAGGAATTATTTTGAAATAAGCAGTTGGTTCAACTAGTTGTTATTACTCTATAATTCAAAGTGTGCTGAATTTAGTTCAAATTATAAGAAAATTGAGAAAAATACAGAAGTTAAATATTTAATTTTTATCATTATATATGATGCAAATATAATCATAGATGTCCTGTAATGCAGAAAGAATGTTAGTATAAAAGCTACAGTGGAGTATTTAATCTCATATCAGTTCATATGACTTAGTTATTGTTATAAAATGAACTCTTTGAAATTGTTTTCGTATTATTGCAGTTTGCTCAAGTAAAACATACGCTGTAATTTATAACTCTGAGTAAACATAGGTAATACTTGACTAAATACTTTAAAGAGTCTATGTTTATTACGTTTTTAAGTTTAGTTACGAAATAAATTAAATATATTATTGAATTAAATCCGCAATCTCTCCAATCCCCTGGGATAATTTTACCAAAATAGTCTAGAATAAAAGTGATATACTCAATGGCACACAAGCTTTTAGATATTTCAACTGGCAGCAAATTTCTAACAAAAACCAAAGGCCAACTCAGAGTCAGAGTCTGAATCAGAGACTGTGCCACATGTTGTACACTTGTAATTGTACATTTTCTTAGTCTGTTGCTCTGTCGTTCTGTTTGTCTGTCTGTCCGTATGTCCGTATGTCCGTCCGTCTGCTCTAACGACCCTTGTTACGGTTAACGTAATATTCACTTTGAACATAATAATTTTGCTGTCAGTGTGTGTATGGTCTGAGTTTTTTCTCGTTGAGTCTCGTTTCTTATTCGTTTTTCGCCTTTTCTTGACTCTATCCAGCAAACAAGATGCAACATGTTGTGGCAAGTGAAGCAACCCTTTAAGATGTGCCCAAGAAGTCTCACTGTTTCGGCATTTAATGTTTAGCTCTCGAAAGCTGCTCACTTGCCACAATACACTGGCTGTCGAAACCAAATCCTGTTGCGTATTTATTTGCGTATGTATTTGTACAACTTGTTGTTGCCACACTAACGGCAACATTGCTCTTGATGCTCCCATGACTGTTGCTGTTTCTGTTGCTGTTGCTGCTTCTGTTTCTGTCAGTTTACGAGCATCAACCTGACTCCAGGGGCCACAGTCAATGCCCCAATGGCGACTGTCAACTTTTTTCGGCTTTGTTTTTCATCCAAAACCAAAAGGAAGGGTTGCAGTCTGGCTAAAGAGCGGGTATATACGACTTGTTCTAAGAACATCTGCTAAGTATATGAAGTTTCCCCTAAAAACAGCTAACAATCACTGAAAGCTTTCAAATCTTTTTAGCAATTTCAATTAATAAGTAAAATTTTTAAGGTTTCATCTATTTATACAAAACATGTATCTAAATAATTTTATTCTATGTTTTCTTTGTGATGATTTTTTTACAAAACTTGACTCTCAAATAAAGTCATTAGTTTTGATAATTCACTTAGTCAAAAGTATCAATTCGTTGTTGTACTCATAAATTTGTTAATTTCTGTCCATAGTTTCTGTTTCTACAAATCTTCCTGCAGGGTCTCTGTTAGTCAATACTGCGATTGTATAGTTTCCTAGTTTCTTTTTCTGACAATTTCAAACATAATTTGAGGTTTTAGATTTGTTACAGGGTATCTCTTAGTTGTGTTGCTAGCTATCTACAACACACGTATTGTCTGTATATATTCCTCTATCTACATACGTCTTAATTGATTTTCTTAAAAATATTTAGGGTATGTTTCTGGCAATTTTTATAATATTTTCTATTCACCTTTTTATCACTGCTTTTTTATCAAATTTTTTCCATACAGTTTTGGGAGACTTTCGGTTGATTTCGGTTTCTGTAGCACCCCTGTATATGAAAGACTTTATCTTTTATAGCATATTTTTACAGTCGCTACTTTGGTCTGGTCTATTCTGGGTGTGTGTGTGTGTGTGTGTGTGTGTGTGTGTGTGTGCGTGCTGACTAACTTGTTTTTGTCGCTTGTTGAGTTACCAAAGCAAGAAATGAAACAGAAACAACATCAATCGTGTGGCAAAAACAGCATTTGTTTTGTCTGTCTGTCTGTCGGAACTTTGACTGCCTGTTGCCAATTGCTCTCTCTCTCTCTCTCTCTCTCTCTCTATGTTTTTGTATCCCTGTTGATTGCATGCATTGGCTTGTGGTTAGATTAATCAGATGTCTGACAGTCGCTATCAGAATTGTTACTTAATAAGCAAATAAGCAGGCGACGAATTTATTTATAGATTGTGATTGAAGACTTTCATCCAATCCCTGAAGCAATAACTGTTATTTACGTCCTTTCATCTAATGAAATCCTTCAGCTGCACAAACTTTGTACTTCTCTCTGTTTGTGCTTTTGCTATTTCCTTATAACATTTAATACTTAAAGCTGCAACCGTAACTATGGAGGCTTCTTTAATTCCCTGTTGCCATTTTAAGGTACAACTATAAATTAATAATATTTTTGTATAAAAAAATCATTATATTGAATTGAAAATTGTGGTCAGAGATGCAACTCAAAGCAGATGTTTAATCAATATGTATCTCTTAAGCCCTTGGTTAAAGAATTCTTCTTTAGTATCGAGGTATAGATTTTACTTATTCTTTATCTTTATTTTAACTACGATTAAAAAGTTGGAAATCCTTTTATATTTTAAAAATAATAGTCATTTTAAATTTTTTTTTAGGGCTGCGATTGAATTTTGATTGTCATAACTCAAATAATTTCTTGAAAGCTAATTAATACATATTTTATTAATAGTAATTAGTATATTTTTTGTTGGTTAGTGTAAAAGCCCTTCAGTGTTATTTATTACATTAGCTACTTAAAATGACAAAACCCAATATGACGAAAGTCAATATGTATCTCAAGCATAATTGAAACGAAACTGGAGAGCATTTTTAAGCCGCATCTTAAGTGAATTCGATATGTGGGGAGAGAGGAAATGGAAAAAGCTGAGTTAATCAACTGGCAACTGGCAACTGGGATCTGGGATCTGGGATCTGGGAACAACAGACAAAATATGAGAAGGCGATGGGAAAAATGCAAAGTAAACGAATTTTCGTTAAGTCGCAGTTAATAAATTTCTAAAAGTGGCCACAAAGATGCCGCTGGCCCTCTTCTTCTTCCGGTTCTTCGAGAAGCCAAAGCCTAAAGTTACACAACGCAAAATATGTAAACTCATGTCATAATTGAATTTTCATTTTGGGCTTAATTTCGTCGAGGCAAAGCCAATGCCAAAGCCGAGCAACACCAAAATTTAATAATTAAAATAAATGCAAAATACGAAATACAAAGAGAGAAAAAACAAAAAAAAAACTAATTTTGGCACCCAGAGAGCTTCAGTTACAGTTTCCAGTTGGCTTAAAGCTTAAGCTCTGCTGATTTGGGGTTTTCCCAGAACCGGTGTGCGTGTGGTGTGTGTGTGTGTGTGTGTGTGTGTGTGTGTGAGTGTGTGTATGTAAGAG
The DNA here is from genome assembly GCA_951394115.2 of Drosophila phalerata. Lineage (NCBI taxonomy): Eukaryota > Metazoa > Arthropoda > Insecta > Diptera > Drosophilidae > Drosophila > Drosophila phalerata. The sequence goes on along the minus strand of OX596006.1, from coordinate 24,662,322 downwards.
TGTCATTTATTGGAAACTTATTAAAAAGTCATATAAAAAATGGTTGCTTTGCAATTTTCTTTCCGTTTTAAATTTTGACAGTATTAACTCAAATTTAGATAACTTTGTTGTTCAACTTAACAAAGTGCTCCATTTTTTAGTGTTCATTTGTTAGAAGCATTAAAATTATAATAATATCCAGATACAATGACAGGTTACATTCCCACTGCCAAAAAAGATGATGAGCTCAAAAATGACAATGATGAAAATGTCGAAGAGGAACCGGAAGATCCCAGTATGATACGCATCGGTGTTATAGCGGACACAGTGAGTAGAATCCAAGATAAAATTCCACTCTCAAATATGTTGTTTTGATTTTCTTCAATCATCTTTATTAGGAGGTCACACTGGGTTTGTTGCTCGTCGGCATTGGTTATCATCGTCAAAAATTTCGCAACTATTTAATGGTGGAACGGGGTTTGTCATACGCACTCTATATCTCTATTTCTTAATCTATCCGACTCTTTAACTTTCAGATACGCCGCTGTCGGAAATTGAGGAGTTTTTTCACACGCTATATAAAAGACCTAATATTGGAATTATTCTATTGGATTATCCCACGGCCAAGCGGATGAATCACATTTTGGACAAGTGCAAAAAGCTGCTGCCTGTGGTTGTCATTTTGCCCACAAAGGCGTCCATTATACCCTATATGGAGGAGAAGGATCGATTGCGTCGCCAGCGGCAGAGAGATGTATATAATTAGGAACAACAATAAATTCATGTATCTGGATAAAAAAAAAACTTGAAAATGCACTGCAGAATAAGCTGTTAGATACTCGATATCGACTTAAGTAGCTATCGAGGTGTTATCGATAGCTATAATAATTCAAAGAATGAGCTTATCGCCTAGGTCTAGATACGCTGATAGCCAGTGGCCTAAAAATACTTTAAAACTTTCACCTGGAAAGTTTTCCACTAAAATATGGCTAAGAATAACAATTCCAAAAACGATCGTCGTGTGATCGTTATATAAAGTGTAAATGTGAACAAACACTTTGTTTAGTTCTGGGAAAGTTTATAAGCCGAACATAAAAATTTAATTCAGAATATGATTTCAACTGCGACTTTTCGTGTCTGGGAGCTTTCGATAAGTTGACGATATTCTAACAAAGCACAAACTCATTGTCTCATTGAAAATATTATTTTGAATATTTTGCTATCGATATGGTTTAAGAAAAATAGACAATCGGTCTATCTGGCTAAAAATAAATTCACAAGTACCCATCAATTTAAAAACCTATTGATAAATTACGAATGGTTACAAGGGAGACAATCGCTACGTATTCCTTAAGCCAAAATTAAGTACAACCTTGCCTTCAAGTTAGAACCAAGATTCGAACCGCCGTTAACTCGAAGGTTATATGCCAATCACTTCATGTGTGTAATTTACACCTGATAAGCGAAGGTCGGAAGGCAGCAAATAGAGCAGACTGCAGACCGCCGGATATCGTAATTGAATCATAGCTATTAGATGCTTGAACAGTCAGGGTTCGAGCCATGGCCAACATGTTGTCCACGGTCCATTTTCCGATTTCGATTCCAAATCCGATTTCGATTTCGATTCCGATGCCCAAGTTCTATGCGTAATTTATGCGCATTTCAAATGATTTCGTCGATTTCTCATGCGTTTCTAGAGCTCCCAAAACACAGACACGATGTCTGCAAGTAACTGTTACCCACAATATATAAATCACACTTACTCTTGCCAAAGGTGCAGGTGTGTGTGTCTCTGTGTGCGTGTGTGTGTGAGAGAGGGGTGTGCGATAGAAAGCACGTACTTTGAGTTGGCAAATTTGTTGGCAATTGCGAGTGATGTGAGCCAAGTTCACATTTACATTCCCATTCACGTACACACAAGTGACGTACTGTGGGCCCTCAGGTCAAAAAACATTGCAAAAATCAATCAATGAGAGAGGCTTTATCAAAGATTAAGCATCCAAATGGGATTTATGGAAATATATGAGGAAAACTCACTCGAATTTGACTTATTACTTTTTATGTAAAATAATCGCAAAATCAACTCCTTTCCAATGAGGAATTAAAACATTTTCCGGAACCGTAACCATTAATTTGTATTAACCGAAACTCACAACTGTAACTGAAGCCCAATTAAGCTGTTAAGATTTAATCACACAAAATAAATCTCTAAACGAGGTAAAAGTCTAGTGAAGAAAGCATATTCTTGCCCCAACATTTCTGATATCACATTTTGTGACGAATTCCAATTTTCATTAGCTGCAATCATTAAAATTTATCCCCGCCTACTTACAACCCCTTATCTTCCGAACCAGGTTAGTTAGCTAAAGTTTTAAGTATTCCATTTCATTAGTAAGGACTAAACCTCGTAGCAAATTTTCCGCCGTCCGCAGTGATAATCAATTTTTCAGACTAGATTTTTGAATTATTTATAATATAACTATATTCTAATTCTATAGATCTTTCTTGACAGTAAAGAATTTTTGGTTACTAATTAATAAATATTTAATAAATCTGTTTTGGCGAAGCTAAATCATGCTGATACCGTTCAAAACTAATATACTGAAACTCATATCGATTTAATATCCTGTATACAATCGAATTGTAGACAAACTAAACAGCGATGAATATTCTTTTGATTTCAATGATACCTAAGTTATAATAACTAAAGTATTTAGTCGGCAAAGCATTTGGGAGTTCATATTAAATGTCTTTTAAATATTTAATGTATCGTGCTTATTTCCAAAATTATGATTTTTGAAATGCCAAACGACAAAAGTACCCAAAGTATATGCTGTGTCTGTGTGTGTGTGCGTTTGTGTGTCTGTGTTAGCCATGTATGATTGGCAAAATGTCAGCAATTAATTTTGTTAGTCGCGTAAAAGTGAATTAGCGTTAAGTCTCCAGAGAAAGAGCTTGAAGTAAATATCACAGACACACACACACACACACTCGCACACACACACACTTGCACACACACACACACTCAGAGCTTAGCGTTCGGTTGTGTTAATACCTATTGACACAGCCCGCTTCACCTCTAAGCTCAGCTCAGCTCACTCGTCTTTATTCTTCATAGGGGACTTTGATTTTGCCAGTCTTTAAATCAAAGAATACTTGACGCTGTTTCGTCAAAACATGCAACAATAACAACAACAACAACAGAATCAACAGAAACAAGAACAACAACAGCAGCAACAATAACAAAGTCAACAGTTCGCATACGTAAATTTAATTACACTTATGGATAAGTTGCCTTGAGTTCCACTTATGCCTCTGGCAACTAAGTACTCCAAATATGTATGTACGAGTACTCTGTGGAGAAAGTGGGAGAGTGAGAGAGTGAGAGAGTGAGAGAACTCAATACAGAGTCCTGTGAATACAGTTGCAATTTCATTAACTTGCCAAAGAGCTGTGTGTCTTACTTCCTTTAATATTTGAATCACAGTCAGAGTCAAAGTCAAGAATTTCTGTGGAAACCTCATTGCAAATATGCCACAGATCTTTTTGATGTTTACTCAACACATCAATCTCGCTATACAATTGACAACCTTATCACATACATACATATGTAAGTATCAAGCACTTAACACATTTGTTTTGCAATGTAACATATATCAAACTATATTCACACATGGATACCAATCTCTAGCAGTTTCTTTTATATCAAAATATAATATATAATAAATAATTCAATTTTAAAGGTTTATTTAATTATTTTAGGCTTGAAATGTGAAATAAACATATATATATATATATATATATATATATATATATATATATATGATATAGATAATTAATTAAAGCCACTCCCGCATAACATTTCTATTAACAATAACAAAATAATTGATATATAATAATAAATAATTATATATATTTTTATTTTTAATTTCTTATTTTTCTCCATTTAATTGACAAAATAACTCGAAAATGATAATTTATATGCTTAAATTCTATAACAACAATAACAATTATGATATTTTTCTCTGCATTTTCAGCGAATAATTTCACAAGGCTGCGTCGCAAAGTAGGAAAAATCAAATGAAAATTAAATGTGGGTGATTTTGTTGGTGTTGTTGTTGTTGTTGTTGTTGCTGTTGTTGCCTCTCAAAGGGTCGCGCCAAAGGCAATATTCGGATAATGCAACACAAAGCGGCAACTTCAATTCGGTTTCCTCTTTTGATTCTGCTTGTGATTTTGACTCTGCTTCTTATGCTGTTTTTCTTTTCTTTTTAACATAACAAAAAGAGTAGATAGAAGCAAACACAACAAAAGCGAACAAACGAACCGCATGACAACAGTGAGAACAAACAATTACAGACCTCAATAAGTAAGCATACACTGGCCAAAATACCTCAACTAGACCGATACCCTGTGATAGACTTTCCAAACGACATTTACCAAATTTGTAGAATACTTTGGACGAATAGGTACAGACAATTAAATTTAGATTTTGATTTTATTTATATAATATCCTAGAAGTTTATGATTATTGCACTAGTCACATTAAATAAGCAATAAATATGAAAAGATAATTTATTTAATTTTCTCAATTGCAGCATTATATTTATATTTAATTAAATTCTTAACCTTAAAGACTCGACTCAGGATATTCATTCATCATTCTATATTTTATTTTTCTTTTAATATTCATATGCCTAATTTTATGCTACATTTCTGTCAGTGTATAATTTTTGTTACAGCTCTGTAATATTTTATTTTTGAGGCACTGTCGCTTCGCTGCGAAAGTTCAACTCAAAGGATTGTTTCAATTTCAGACATTTTCGCTTGGGATTATTTAGTTTGTTCTGGTCTGAGTGTGAACTCCTTATCATTTTTCCGGGGCTCACAACCCAACGGCCCGGTACGGGCTTTGCTCTCAAATTGAAATGCTCACACACAGATACACACAGACACACACAAGACACACACAAAGACACACACACCAAGACAATGGATATGAACTCGGCTTAAGTGGCTGGAATTGTTTTTACATTAAAATATCATTAATTTTGATGCGTGGGGTGTTTGGCTGTTGTCGTTGTTGTTGTTGTTGTTGTTGCTGTTGTTGTTGTTGCTGTTGTTGTCGTTCTTGTTGTTCTTGTTCACATGGCTCACATGATGCTCAATGACTGCGCCGCCTTCTTATCCATAGAAATTATTTATGCAAACAATTTTACGCAACAATAACAATAACAACAACAACAAATGGCACAAAAGATAACTTGGCTATACACACACACACACACACACACACACATACACATACACACTCGTACACTCACAAAGTGAGTGAAGCCATTAAGAGGAGGCGTGTTGCAAGTACTCGAACATGAAGTGTAATTGAACTCTTCAAACATTTCACAATGCAACAACAACTTTCAATTGTTTCAAATTTCAGTCATGTTGCTGCCACAAATGTACTCTACAATAAATTTCGTGTTGAAAGCACTTTCAAAGTGGAATATATATTTTATTAAAATAAGAAATATTTAATATATATAATTAACTTGGCTATTACTTAGCTTGATTGTTGGCCATTTAATATTAAACTGTTGTCTGCAACATTTGCTAGTTTTCTCTTTAATTACCTTTCACTTGCTAACAAGCAATTAAGTTAGTTAATTAAAGAAAAGACCCAACAATTGTTTAATATTAACTATTTTAGTACATTCAAAAATGTATATAAATTTTTTTTATTTATATTTGCCTTTGGATGCCAAATTTGCTGAATGCCTTTGAGCAATAAATTCATAAACAAATAAATATATTTATTTTAATTGCTTGTATATATACTTTATGTTAAATAATTGGATAAATATTTTTATTTTTTTGATAGCTCTTTTCTATTTATTTGTGTGTATTATTCATCAACATGAATTTTCTATATTATTTTCCTTTAGACTTTAACTAGTTTTATTTTGACTGTACAATTTATTTGTTTTCTTTTTAATTGGCAATGTTATAATTCATAAATTAATATACATGTTAATTTATTGTTTACGTTTCAAATAAGAATATTTTTATGCTTTATGCCTTCAACTGGATTGTTGGGTTGCTTTTTAAAGCTTTTAAAGAGTCTGGTCACACTCGGTTACGCTAACTGGTATTTCGTCAAGGTAACACGCTAAGTGTGTGTGTGTGTGTGTGTGTGTGTGTGTGTGTGTGTGTGTGTGTGTGTGTGTGTGTATGTGGGCCAACGGCAAAAAACATCGCGCAATAAAAAATCAAAGGGAATATACCGCTAATATTTCTTCGATTTGTTTGCATTTTATTTTTGTGCTTTTGCTGCTGCTACCACACACACACACACACACATACACACACACACACACACATGTATATATACAGCAAAACACACAAGCGGCTTAAGCTGCCAATAACGAGATACACACACACACACACACCCATACATGGTGACTGGGTAAATGGAAGGACAAAACTCAAAATATACTGAGAATATAGAGAGCAGAATTGTGAAAAGAAGAGTAACGTGGAAGCTGGGTATGCCAACCTCTCTCTCCTTTACAGACACACACACTTCCGCACACACACTCGCGCACACACTCAATTGGCCCAGTAGCCTCGCAATGGCTGAGTGCCTGGCTACATTGGCAGCTGCCTCCTCGTCCTGGCTTATACGCTTCGTTGCCTTGCACACACACACACACACACACACACACACACACACACACACATATGTATGTACATATGTATATGTATGTTTGTGGGGCATATGGCGTTACCTGTCAATGTTGGCATTAAAATTTGCCTTTCGTAGCACAACCCACAGGTGATTCTCAGTGTACGTGTGCGAGTGTGTGTGTGTGTGTGTGTGTATGTGTGTGTGCATCTTTGGTATGGCCTCACAGGCAAGGCAACAACAACAACAACCTTAACAACAACAAGTAGAGTATTTTGGGCTTTGGATCCGTTTCCCTTTTAGACTCGCGACTCAAGCAAGAAGCAAAGATTCGTTTAAGGACGTGGGGAAATAAAAGGGAAGGGGGAGGGCTACGCGATTTTCAAGCTGAATTGTAACGCATTAAATCTGTCAATATACGACTATGTACATACATTTATATGTATTTGATTTATAAACCGAAATAAACCAAAAATTACTCCTGCAAATATGTATCAATATGTATATATAAACTGCTGTAACAGTCACGGATCCCCCTTCCCTCTCTTGCTATCATGCTGTCTTTCTCTTGCTGTCTCGCTGACAATGTCAACTGTCATTTATTTACATTTTGGCCATTTTAATTAGCTCAGCTGGCTTCTTTTGCAGTGCATTTTGCCTGTGGCATGCAACGAAACAGAGTCAAGAGAATCATTGCTGTTTAACAGTCAGAATATAAGTAGTTTGTTAATTTTCAATTAAATAAATAAAATACAGAACAACAACAACAACGATGCGATTTTGTTTGCACAAGCAGCTCTTCAATAACAGTTGTCTACATAACATAGGTCTGTTGTGGTTAACAGCACTGATTAACAAGTGCTGAGTGCAAAGAGTTGATCTTCAGTTAACAATTAACGTGCAACATTATAAAGTTATAACATTATATTACATAATGGCACTGCAAACTAAGAAAACAGTTATCTGCCTAATCAAAATATGATTACTGAATGAGAAACATAACTTGTTATCTTGTTAACATTACTCATCTACTGTGTGAGAACTGTTAAGCAGTGCCAAAGAGCAGTTTCTGCTAGCACTGCTTGATCGCATTTCTTAAATGTTAACATTAAGAGCACTGCTTTATTAAGCATATGTTAAAGTAGCAGATATTATTTACACGATGGCAATAAACGTAACTTCAGCAATGTAAACAGTAAGCGCATGTTAATCCAAATAAATGAAATGAAATGCAATTATTAAAAGATAGCGTAAAGGAACAGCTACAGTTGCAACTTGCAATTGACAGGCTTTTTAATATCAATATGCAACATGTCCTTGCAATCAGTATCCAATATCCCCTCCCCTCCCCTCTTGCTGGCCACAAGGCTTCATGCAATTGCCTTTTTGCAATGCAATAAAGTTATGCCTTAACTACGGGGCCGCCAAATTTCAATCAATTTCGCAAGCGTCTGTCAAAAGCACAAACTTACACACACACAGACACACACATCAAATACATGACATAAAATCAACATACAGTGAGAGCTCAAAAAACTGTGCTACATTTTTTCATTGAGATAACTGTTGTTGTTGTTCTTGTTGTTGCAGGGAATGTTGGAACGGGAAGGGAATGTCCTGTCAATGTGTAAATCTAAAAAAACAGCAGCAGCTGCTGTACTAAAAAAAAGAGTGCTAACAAACTCAAAATAAAACCTATAAATGATCTGTTTCTATGCAAATTTACATTTCTATTCCTTTGACTGCAGTTCATAATGAAATTTCATCAACTTTTGGACAAATGAAAACAGCAATTTGATACGAATTTTAGTAGTTTGTTTCATATATAAAAAGTAAACACTCTTAAAGCCAAAATACTTTCAACTGCAGTCTAAATACGAAATTTTATTATTCTACCTAAAATACCTAATATGTTATGACTCTGGAATTATTGTCGAAGCACTAAAAAAATGGTTCAAAGCATTTTCACATTGTTACTCATAATTTGTATGTGTTGCAAACTAGTTTTTGTATTTATACCCGTTACTTATAAAAAATAAGTATAAGGGTATATTGTGTTCGTTGGAATCTATGTAACAGGGTTAAGGAGGCATTTCCGACCCCATAAAGTATATATATTCTTGATCAGCATCAATAGCCGAGTCGATATAGCCATGTCCGTCTGTCCGTCTGTCTGTCTGTATGAACAAAAGGATCTCAGAGACCATAAGAGATAGAGATACCAAACTTTCACTAAAAGACTTCTATATACCCCACGCAGATCAAGTTTGTTTCAAATTCAAGCCACGCCTCCCTCCGCCCCCGCAAATAGCGAAAAACCGGGTGAACAAAGAAATCTCAGAGACTAATAAAGATGGAGTAACCAAATTTGGCACACAGATTTATATATACCTCACGCAGATCAAGTTTGTTTCATATTTAATCCACGCCCCCCTCCGCCCCCGCAAATCGCTAAAAACCACCACACCCACAGTTTTTAGGATAGTAAGTTTTTTGTGATTATTAGCGTTATCTATTAGCATTATCTATTATCCTACTGAATCGCATTAAGATCGGACATGTAGAACGACAGTTATGGCGATTTAAAGTTTTCAGAACAAAACAAGTATTTTCTTTAAAGTAACGGGTATCATATGGTCGGGATCTCGACTATAGCCCTTCCCGCTTGTTTTAATTTTGAACAGTTGAAGTGCATAAATTGACAGTTTGTAAAATGTAAATGTCCTGCGTGGTGGGATAGGGAATTTGACAGGACGTTATAATAACCTTTGTTTTCAATATGATAACAACGAAATTGTGCATAAAAATGCCACAAAAAATATGCGCTAAAAATGCATGAAATCAAAATATTTTCTGAATGCCTGACATGCAAAAGTCGATAGGATACTAACAAAATAGCTCGTTCCGTGGCCCAATGGACCATGATTTCGTGGGGTGGGAGAAGGGGCAGGGGATGGGTACATCGGGTATATCGAAGTGGGGGCGGCAACCGCATAATGATCAAATATTTTTACTTTCCTATTGGAATTTCCTGTCGTTGTATATACTTGTACGAAAATATGCAGTCGAGGTTGCCCTTCCACCCCCTCTCCAACTCCTCGCAAATGCCCATCGCCTGCGAAAAATTTATTGCAAAATATAACCTCAAAATTTCAGCCTAACTGAAGGGTCGTTGCAGTTGCCAGGACATTGCCTGAACATGACCATCAAGTGCAATATACTAATATGATTTTACACTGACGAAAACAATTAAAATCATATGTTAAATAAAGTCCATTTTCTGATATTTTAACATTTCTGTAATTTATTTGATCGAAGAAATGTTAAGTGTCGCATGTTCAATTGTGAATCGCTGTTAACAAGAATACAATGGTCTGTTAAAATATAAAACCTTACTTTAAAAAAAAAAATTACTCTGAAAATCTTTTCTATATTGTGTTTCACCAAAGAAAATAGCATGAAATATCTGAATAAGCATTATAATATTTAAGAATATTTATTAAGTCGCACTAACATTTTACTATTAACAGTAATGTTTACTACTCGCTTTAACATTTCTGTATCAAAATTATTTGTTTACCATACGGTTGCTGTCTTTGCTGCCTTTTGAATTAAAGAGCTCCACTACAATCAGTAATTTTTAATATTAAAAAATATTTTTGAAGCCTGTACAATAGATTTGCTGTTGAGTGTGTGTGTGTGTGTTTTTTTTTGTTCTTTTCCATTTCCGCTGCTCACTCACGTCCTATAAATCTCAGTTTGATTGCGAATGCGATTGAGTTTTTCTATTAGCTTTGCCGTTTATTATTGAACTCTTGGCTGCCTTTGTACAACATATTTCGCATTGTGACCAAGTGATGATTGAAATCAACCTTGGCCAACACAGGACATCATAAAGAGGAGGACAACAGCAGAACAGAGGACAACAGAGGGGGGACACAGCAGGAGATGATGATGAGGAGAAGGAGGAGGAGGAGGTTCAGTTTCATTCCTGTCTGTCATTCAGAATGTTCATTGTCTATCCTCTGTCGACTATATAATCACATATCTGACTTGACAACTTATTTAGTATACCACATAGTACTTCAGGTCACATATTTGGGTCAACTTATGCCATTTTTACCTTATATATTTCATTTAATGTTATTTTATAGTTTGCCCTGTTAAGGTCAAAAATCTTTTGCTCTTTGGCAACTGTTGCTCCCTGCAACTGTTGTTGTTGTCGTCGTTTTGTAATTATTTCAAGTGTCAGCAACAGCCACTAAAATAACAGCAACTACTTGCCAATACACACACACACACACACACACACACAAAGTAAAAAAGAGATGCACTTTTAAACAAAGCTTGTTACACACTTGCATACTTAGCTGATACCCTATGTGTATAGGGTATTGATAGAACGCATATCGGTAATGACACATTTTATGTATAGTTTCAGTATACTTTTTTAAATTATTGTAATGTCATTAAATGTGTTATAGACCATTGCATGAATTGTTAGATATATTATTAATTAATTATTACTAGCTTAAATTTGCAGTAATTAATAATTTAATGTGTGTTAATATTTTTAGAAATTATATTTAATTTAATTTAATTTTATTTGATATAATTGAAAATCTACTGCCTGTTAATTTATAGGGTAGCACAAGTTGTCTAATTGCCACTGTTGCAGTTGAGCTTCACATCAAAAGTGTGTGTGTGTGTGTGTGTGTGTGTGTGTGTGTGGTGTGAGTGTGTGTGTGTGTGTGGTGTGTGTGCTTGTTGTGCTACTGCTGCTGTTGCTATCCAGTCAGGATTAAATATGTGGTATACCATTGGCAAATGCCGAGGCAAGCCAAACAGTGGATACATTCCGGATGGTGCAGGTGGCCATTGTGGGTGAGAGTGGAGTGCAGTGGAGTGGAGTGTACAAATGTGGTATTGGCTGTATAGGGTGGGTATATACAGACGTGTGCAAAATAATAAGAACAGTATATATGACAACTTAATTCATTTTTTTCAAATTTAATAATCCAATGGATCAGTTATGGATAGACGCAAAGAAAGAAGTCAGAGATGCTACGGACACAAAATGATGGATAATTATAGTAACAAGAACAAGAAAATATTTATTATAATATTAGAATATGCGCCACGCTTTAATAGGATCTATAGACTCCATTTGTGTCAAAATGTTTCTGAAATCTGGTTGACAAAAGTGTTTACCCATAAATTGTTAAAACTGACTTAACATAACAAAGCTGATATTATAACGGATAAGGACATAACAGGATATGCATTCCTTTTGGATATAAATAGCTTAATATGTGTACTTTTAAAATAATATATAGACTATTATTCTTGTTAGTATATTATTATAGCAATTTTTTGATCGGATTAAATTTTTTAGATATGCTTTTCTTATTATTTCGCACACGTCTGTATGCATACATACGCATATATGTATGGCTTGTTATTTGCTTGACATTCGGTTATCTTTAGAGCTGCAGCGACTATTCAGCTCGAATATATCATTGGGGACAGTGCCACAGCTGCGATTGCTCATACGCCGCGTTGAACGTCAAGGATAATGTTAAAGTCATACTTTAGTTATGGCTATTATTAAAGCAACGCCCTTGACGCTTGCCTGGCTAAGAAATAGAATAGCAGCACACTAAGGGAGGGGGTGGTGGGTAGAGGGAGGGGAGAAGCTGTGGCAACACCTATACAATTGCTGACATGCATTCAGCTTGGAAATTGTATGGGCCACACTTGAATGCATCTTCTGAATGAAACACACTGCGGCACACAAACACACACAAAGAAGACGAAGCATGTGTGATGTTGTACGATTGTGTGTGTAGGGTATATAGGTTTACAATACGCCTCAACCCTTTTGTCTGCCAACTGAAAAATGTCTGTCAATGAAATGTCTCGTGTTAAATTTGCCGTGTACATTGTTGATTTTTGTGATGTGGTTTTTGTGTGTGTGTGTGAGTGTGTTTGTGATAACAAGAACAAGAACAAAAATAACACCACTAAATGAACTGTTTAAAAAATAAATGCATGCTATTTAACTACGTAACCAAATTCAAGAGTAAGCTAAGTCAGCTGAGAGATACCCTACATTCTTAAATTGCAAGAATTTGTCATAGTGAATGTATATATTTTTAAAGGGCATCTTCCAGTCACGCATTGCCGAATGTTCTATGATTTATTAAAAGTATTCTTTTGGCATTTGAAACGTGAACTGCTTTGACAAGATTTTTATTAAATTCTCTCTTTTTTTTCTGTTTTTTTTTTTTTTGCATATCGTGTGTCACATTTCAGTTTTAATTATTGCCACTGCCACGCCCCCTCTTCTAAAGCCCTCTGCCAACTGGTAATCCACACAAAAGCTGACACCAAAGCTTTGCGGGGTTCCTTTCGTAATTTTTTTTTGAGTGTGACTTTTATACTTTGTTTACTTTTTGTTGGTCCGTTGAAAATTTTCTGCACTTGTGTATTCCTTTTATTATTATTATTTTTTTTTTTTTGGTGGCGCAGCTGTAACAATTTAGGGTTTCCTTGCCAGTTGAGGGTGGGGCAGAATTTCGAATAGGATAATAGATACACAGTTTTGTAAAAGTTTTAAATTTGATTTGGATTCAACTACAAGATGCACTGCTTTAACAACACAATTAGTTTCTTTTGTAGTAGCCGCAACAAAAAAATTTAGTTATATAAAATTCAAGTCAGTTTTTGAGGAGAGTTTCAAATGAATATTCTCAGATTGTATACAAAATACAAATTCTACGTTTGTACTCGGAGAACTCTTGAAGAAATAAAATAAAACTGAAGCACTTTTTGAACCAGCTACTGACTTTATTGCACCCATATATATCTTTATATATATAGGTGTGTATGTATGTTTATACATACATAAATGCGTGTGTATGTATTGTGCCTGTTTCGAGCTGTGAATATTTATTTTTAGCGACGAATCGATAGAATTTTAACACTTGAATGCATTTTGGAACAACCCTGCAGGGTTGACATACATTTCACGGGTTGTCTGTGCGAGTGTGTGTGAATGTTGTTTATTTATTTATACCTATAGCTTATTGGCACCTACATTTTTTTCAATGCGTGCCTGTGAAGCCTGAGTGAAGAAGAGAAAGATTGAGATAGAGAGAGAGAGAGAGAGAGAGAGAGAGAGTGTGAAAGCCTTTTAGTTAAGCGTTTGCTCATTTCACTTTTAAGCCCGAGTGCCATTTATAGCTCTATATGAAACCTACAAGTAATTAGTCCCTATAAAGATATACATTGTCTGCGTCCAAGCTGGTTGAGGTATAAAGGAAATGCACTTAAGTTACTTTCACAGGTATAACCAACTTATAACCAACTTATGCACAACTTTCCCATCTCCTCTCTGTGCTGTCGCTTCCTTGTTCTTGTCAACGTCTGCATAATAGGCTTACAGGCTGATGACCAGCTTAGAGCCTAACAAACTAATCGAAGTAGATTGCATTTGCCAGCTAAGCAAACAACGTCAATGTCCTTGTTGAATTAAGTGTAACATTAACTAAATTGGATTGCGTTTTACACATTTCCCCTTAGTCATGCTCACGTCAATTAAATGTACTGATTGTATTCTCAACTTTTACAAGCCAAGCTGCTATTATTATTTTCAATTTATTATTTTCTGTTTGAATTCAATAGTTGGAGTAGTTCACTTGTAGAAAGGAAAGCAAATAAGCCCTCTAGAATTGACTCACTTGAAACAGAAATTTTAATATCTAACAGCACATTAACATAGCATTTGAGGTAACTTAACATGCAACTTTTAGCCTGAGAAATCTTTAACTAAAGCCTTGTATTACATTGAAATATAATATTCTCTTTAATATGGCAACTTTATGAGGTGACATAGCATTTTTACATTAACATATCATTAACATAATTAGTGCCTCTATAACATACAAACAATTAGACAATGCAATACACAATTTCCGACTGAATTAAAGTTAAATATCATTTTTTGGACAAAGTTTGACTGTTTATATATAGATTAAGTCCTGGTCCATTTACTAATTAAATCTAGTTAAACACACACACACACATACACCTACAAATATTGCTATTCAAATATTACCCCAAAAAATGGAGAGAATGTCATTTAATATAATGAATTACTTGTGATACTGATGTTCGCCACAACAGGCAGTTGACAATCGCAACAACCACAACATGAACATAAACCGTAACACGATTTAAAATGACATACCCTAAGGGTAGGTCTATGGGGTATGCCACACTGATTGAAAAGAAAACAGCCTTAAAAATCAGTTAAGTCATAAAGACAATTGTAATAAAAAAAATAGGAAAATTCAAAAAGAAGTGGTATGTATTTCTATATATATTTTAAGTCTCCATTTGAATTAAGTTTGGCATGCCCTTTGTTAGTCACTTTCTGTTAACAAGGTATGGGAAATACAAAAAAAATAAACTACAACTAGCCAATAGGAGTTGAGTGACAGCATCGCCGCTTCAGGAAACCATGATAAAATATATATGACAGCGATGAGGCAGCTCTCCAGTGACTTTCTCCCTATTGCCCTTTATCTCTCTCTATTTCTCCCTCACTGTGTGGTCAAAGGTAGTTGTGCTACTGGTGCTGTTGTGGCCAGAACGTTGGCTGACTACATGTTGCCCAGTGGGCCACTTCCGTTAACGACATTTGCTCCAATTTTGTAAATTAAGTCTTAAAGCGTAATTGAGTGAACATTTTCATTGAGGCATGAGTGTGATTCCGGTGTGTGTGTCTGTGTGTGTGTGTGTGTGTGTGTGTGTAGTGTCAATCAACTTATTGCTCTCTCTCTCTCTCTTTCTCTCTCTTTTACTTTTTCTACCAATATTCTCTTTATGCCCGACGATAAAAATCGGAAACTCAGCCATTTACCGGAAATATGTATGCCAGCTCTTGATCGGTTGGTACCGTATGTGTGTGACACACTGCGTGTGTGTGTGTGTGTGGATATATTTAGAATGATTAAACGGGCAAGCAAATTAACAGAATTTTTCAATAAAATATGGCTGAATAGATACTAGTTCATGACAATCGGTAAAAGTTAACATATCGATCACGCTGGGAATTTAAAGATAGAACATGACAGAGCTAATTATAACAATCTTAGCTGAAGGCACAAGGCGAATCTTTAGAAATTGGCAAAAACCACGAGATTCAAATTGAGAGGGTATGAAAAATATGTGATAATTTTGACATGTGTTATGTACCGAATTAATGCAGAAAGTAAATTAAGTTCATCAATCTTCTTGTCAAATGTAAATGTAACTTGCAACATACTAGATCATAAATTAATTCGAATCTAAATAAATTAGATACTTAGCTTACTGCTTTATAAATTATTTGTATACAATTTTCAGGAGTATTATATCAATATGCCACGTTTCCTATTGTTTCAGAAATATCTTTGAAAATCATCTAGTTATTTGGTATGCATAAAGTTGGCTTTGGGAGTTGTGAAATGTTCGTTCGATATGATTATATCTCAACTGGGTATCCATACCCACTTGAACCCGTAAGTGTTGAGTGCAATCGAACCAAGAAGTACAACAACATTCAGTTAAATATGTAGAGAAACTGAAACTGAAACGGAAATAGAAACAGAAATAGAACTTCTACTGCATTGCGTTGCCAAAATGCAAATGTGAAAAGTGTGTGACAGGTTGAAGAACAGAGCGGGGAAAATGGAAAGCAGCAGACAAAAAGCGGTAGCAGGGTAAAAAGTACATAAAATTCCCTAACGTGTCACATAAACACACACACACACATACATACGTACACACTCTTATGTTGTACTTTAGTTGAGCAGCAAAAGCAACAGTTATTATTATGCATCATGTTCGTGTCTAACACAATTGAAGTTGGTACAGTCAAATACGACTATGACGAATTGCAGTGAATTTATTTATAGTTATATTAAAGAATGTTGATATGTTTACATATATATATATATATATATTTGTATAATATATATTTAAATTTAAATTTATTTCATTCATTTAAACAAATTGCAACTGTAGCTGCCACGGGATTTGCTTTTGAAACTTTCTATCTTCGTAGTACTATAACCGTGTGTATCTGTATCTGTATCTGTATCTCGCATCCGCATCCGCATCCGCATCCAAGTATCTGCACATTTGCAACTAAATCACGTACTGGGTAAATGTGCTACTAATGAGCGTAAGAGGATGCACGACAATCGTCAGTTGGCAGCGATGAGGCGACTTGACTAATGCCACTGATTTTACAAATGATTGTCGAGCTGCCACTCAATTCAGTCCACAACATTGTAGCACTGTGTAATACACACAGTAATACACACTCGCACACACACACACACACACACACACACACACACACACATACAACACAAGCCACACCTCTACACACAACAATTCAAGACATTTAATCATTTTGATCGCTCGTGCGTTCTGTCTGCACTTTTCTCTTATCAACATTTACAACAAAAATAGCCAAAACAACAAAAAATGAGGTCTTGAAATGTTTATTTGATTGGGCGACTTAACAAGTCCATCCAGACGGAGGTAGAAACATGAGTTTAAGCCTGAATCGCTCACCATTTAAGCCAAGTCAGACAGTTTTTCATTATGAATTATTCGAAAGTAATCAACAAGTTATTACACAATACAATGTGTTTGATATTTTGATACATTCTCTGTAGTCTTAACTTTAATTTTTACTTACCTGAGCTAATTTAACTATGTACCATAAGAAAAACATGCGATTTATGATAGGTGCATGGGGATTTCATAGGGTTTCTTTTCATATTTGAACTGTTTAATAACTAAGGCAACACATTACCCATCAGAATCGATAACTTGTGCAACTCCTTAAAGAAACATACTCGTATATGTAGATGAGTCCAAGGGAAAAGACATGTAATTGCCTTGGAAACAGGACAATTGCTGGAGGGTTGGTCCTTGTATAAACCGAGCCCCAACCCCTGCCGGAAATCTGAGTTAAATGGCGAAAAGGAAAATGAGGGAGGCGTTTCAGGATTTCGATATTGTGAATCTTAGACTTTTGGTGGTTGCTTGGTGGTCATAATTGGCACTGTTGAATGGCTCATTAAGCAGTGCCCCAAACATCTAATTAAATCAAATTGCAACCTTTATTTGTTGCAAATCATTCAATGGGAATGTCTATTCAAATAAACTTCTGAATTTGATATGAGCTCGAACAATATCAATTTATATCATCGCAGTTACGTTTCCTACTGCTTTCCAATTTTAATTAAAATTAAAAATTGACCAATGGAATTCGAGTTATTATTGAAATCAAACATTCTTTAAATGAATTTCAATTGATACCATTTGAACTGTACTTTCAGCATCAAATGTTTTGCCCCATAATTATTGGATATTTCAATATACATTTATGCAACCAAATTCCAACGCTACCCATAAAATATACATATACATTTTTGTGATAGAACTAAATTTTCAAAATATTATTTGTTCATGTAGAAATGTGTTAAACTAACATCGAAGTGCTGTAGCTTCAATGTACTAACAAATTTTCAATTATTTTGTCAGTTATTGAAATAATGAGTAAATGTGGTATGTTCGCCTTTCAAGTAATCTGTACTCTCTTTAGGTAGTAAATATTACTTCATATATAATATCAAACAAATCTTTTCTGACCTTTCTTTGTGTTTTCTCTACAGACTATGATATATAAAGTAAATTGCTAAAAATTATTTCTTGTGTTTTCAAAACAGGTAAATTATTAAATATTATTTCTAAGCTAGTTTTTTCAATAATATAATTAATTAAAAATTTCTTGAAGACTTGAAGGATTCAAATGCCAAGAATAATATAGAATTTTATCATTCACAAATCCAAATCATTCTTTTGAAAACAAAGGAGTTTTCATAACAGAATATGAATTGTTTTGCTCACATATAGGATAATCATTGTTAACCAATCTAAAATGTTTTGGGCTATTTTGCAGAAAACTGCTCAATTCGTAACATATAAAATATATACAACACTAAATAAAAAAATGTATAAATATTTATAATTAAATATATTGTATAAAATTTCATATTTATAATAACCTTCTGCAAGTAAAATTATTTAAAAGAAATCTTATTTGAAAGAATATTTGATAAATAAAAAATTAATACTGTTCAACAATTTTTAAAATAGTTGCTAAAAACTTGTTTTATCAATAATTGGATACTCACATTTTGTTGATTTGGTTTTTGTCCTTGTATTGAGTCCTTGAATGTTTTTACCTTAAAAATTTTTCTTTTTAGCCGTCCTGTGTTTATTCGTTCAATTTGTTTAATTTTATTGTAATTTTTTGCTCTATTATTTTATGTTTTGATATAGTTGCATATTTTCAGCTTTTTAAGCAGTTTTCTTAATGAATTTTGAGTTCTTTGCTCGTTTTCATCTTTTCAAATAGTTTCGTATATATATTCCAATATATATTAAAGATATACTTCTTTTCTCTTCATCTTCTTCATATTTTCATTGTAATGAAGAAAGAGAAGGCAACAATGCAACAATTTGAGTTCAGTGAACGGAATTCTTGTTGAACAAAATATGATTCTGGATCTTTTTAATATTTAATTCTATATTTTTATTATGAATTGACAAATATATGTATATATACTTATATATGCAGAACTGTTCTGATAACGGATTCTATATAAATATATGCTCTATTTAATCAGTTGTACTTTGACTTCAGGTAATCTCATCATCGCATCAATTGTGATTCGTTGGGTTTTTTTTCTTAATCATCAGGTGATATTGTGAATGTGTTTTTTAAGTTTTTTTTTGGTTTTTGGTTTATGGTTTTTGTTTTTATTTTGGTTATTATTTGCTTATAAGTTTTGTACATTGAATTTACTGTAGTTAGGTATTATTGTAGCACTGACCACCGTTTGTGGCAACAATAAAATAAACATTGCTAACAAGAACGTTTAAAAAAAAAATCGAACACTTTGAATTTTTGAAACACCACACGCAAAAAAATATGAAGAAAATTTTGATGATAATTTTGAATATTTTGAATTGTCTGTTTCTGTTTTGATTTCGTTTCTTGTTCAAGTTTTTGCGCCAGAAGTTTTAAAAACTTGTTGCACGTTCAACATGTGAGTGGATTGTGTGGTGGACTCTGTGCGGAACCTCGTGGACTGTGTCGACTTTGTGGACCTTGTGGACTGTGCTGTGGAGAAGGCTGTTGCTTCGTCGTCGTGTTGCTTGTTGCTTCTTGGCTTCCGTGTTCGCTGCCGCTTGTGGCACACACAACCTTTAGGCTTGGATGTTGCACAGCATCTGTTGCACGACACACTGCCCGACTGACGAGGCAGCCTCGTCTTTGTGTTGGCGTTGACGCTGGCGTCGTCGTCAGCGTCGTCGTCGCTCCTTCGCACTCGCTCGTTCTCGTTCTCCCTTTATCTCTATCTGTTTCTCTCTCTCTGTCTCTGTCACTCGCTCGTCCTTGTTTTCGTGTGCGTCTGTTGTGTGTGCGTGTGCGTGTATGTGGTTTGTGTTGTGTGTTGTGTGTTGTGTGTGGGGGTGTGTGTCTGTGTGTGTGGGTACGGCTTCCGTCGTCAACAAGTGGCAACAACTGTGGCAATTGCTTTGCTGGCTTCGCCTCTTGTTAATATAGCTGCCCCACGTTGCACAGTTGACTAATCGCTGCCGTTTGTCTGCGCCGCCTTTTATAGCAGCAGCTCCCAGCTGAAGGACAATCAGCAGCGACGTTCACGTCGACGTCGACGTCGACAGCAACAGCAGCAACAGGCAACCAGGTGTTGCCAGTGGGTGTCTGTGCCACTCGCTGTGCCAGCTGACGATGCTGCGACTCACAGGGGTAAGAAACATCAAATGTATTCAGCTAATGCTGAGTTTTAATCAAGGGGAAGCTCGTTTACTTGTTGTTGGCATCACGTGGGCGGCACTTGGCCTTTGCCTTGTGGCAAGCACGAAATGGTCAGAGGCAATCAAAGTATAGAAATGTCAAGCTTGCAACACAAGACTTAGCATGCTAAGTTTGTTCAGTGAAGAGCTGCTTATGTTGTGTTAATATCCTGATTGGCTCAAAATATTAAGCCGAAAAATAGGCTTTAGCCTTTTTTGGACGCTACACGTATTGCCCAATTGTGTTTACCACGGCGACAGTGCAACATTGTTGGTGCAACACAGCCCCTGCGGCTGTGTCCAATCAACAAGCAGCGGTCAGACGCTGCGTATACGCAATCTGATAATATCAAGCATCGATAGTATGACCGCCAAATGCATGCGTCTCACTTGATGGCACGCAGAGGGGCTGTGAGGCTGTGGGGCTGTGGGGCAGAGGGTAAGGGTTAACATTTGTGTATGAAGCATATGTAACGCCCACACTGAACATGAACGTAGAGGCTCTACCTGTTGTTGTTCACGCGAGACGAACACGAGGCGTATGCGCAATATGCACTTTCAACAGGTTAACCTTGAGCATTTGAGGGGCATTTGTTGCTGTTGCTGTTGCTGCCAAGGCCAGCTAACAGATATTACGCTCTTGCCTGCTCGCTCGCACGCCCACAACTCACTCACTCCACCTCCAGCCCCTTCATTCCATTCAGCGCATGCTCCAAACGCCAAGGCGCCCAACGTGCGGAGGGGCAAAAACAAGTTTAAATGCCATTGGTCGCTCACATTCAGCGCCTGTTGCCTTAGCACACTCGGCAAATGGGTAAGGGGCTGAAAGAGGGAGGAGTGGGAGACGGGGTAATCAGTTAGACGTGCAACATTTTCGTCAGCTCATCTAAATAATTAGACTTTATTTTTTTAGGTTTTTTGGTGTCTGGCAGCTTAAGTGCACTGCGCATTATACGTTGATGCTCAACCACAGCGCACAATCCGTGTTCGTTGCGGCACGTCGGGGATTTCCTCACCTTCCTAACCACCCTATCTTCCCTTCCCCTTCACTCAGTTGTGTGCACTGCACATTTTTCTACAAATCCCGACGTACTTGAACAATGCTTGGCATTCAAATTAACTGACCAAACAGCAAAAGCAACGACAGCTAAAATGAAATCTTATTTTGCGGGAAGCAACAAAATTACAAAATGTGGCATTTAATATTACAGATGAAGCAATACACAAGTTTCAAATTTAATTTTCGAATATGCAAGGCCTAAACATTTTATTATTCACTTTATCGAACTTATATAAGTTCACGAGCTCCAATTAAATACAATCCTTCAAATATTGCCAAAACTAAATTAGAACGGTTTGAACATATTAAGGGGTGTCACAGAAATCGAAACCAACCGAAAATCTCCGAAAAATGTATGGAGATTTGGAAGCTTTTCGGTTGGTTTCGCTTTCTGCGGAACCCCAGACAATCTGGCCAAAACTGAAAACTGAAACAGGTATGTTGATGTCTGAAAATGTTGTTTTATTCCAGAGCTTGAAAACTGACACATTCTAAAAGTTTTCGTTCCAAGTTCAATTTGTACTTCAAAAACATGGTATACTTTTGAAATAAATATTATAAACATATGTATACTTTATCGGTACGTCCCGAAACACCTATTTCGGTAAACGGTTCTATTTTGGTTTTTTCCTTTCGGTTCCAGTATCAGTACCGGTACAGCAAATAAATGAAAAAAAAACAATAAATAAATGTTATAAAAAAATATTAAAACAGACTTGTACATACATACGTACTATATGTTTGTATTTGATCGAGATAAAAACCTAACCTAAATTTAATGTTATTTTTTAATAGAAGGCATAATTATCAAAATTATATACATACAGAAAAACAATAAATTATTTTTCGAAAAGTGTACCGAAAGCGTACGTTTCGGTTTTCGGTTCTTATAAACAAATTTATTTCGGATACGGTTTCGGTTCCGGTACCTAAAATAAAACGGTTAATTTCGGTCAACGGTTTGGGTACCGGTATAATGTCTTATCCCTACTAAGCATTTTTATAACAAGTCACTGGTTTAGTCACTTAATATATTGTCGATTATTAAAATTGATGAAAAGATGAAAAGCTAAGAAATTATTATTTCAAGAAATCTGACCAATGTCGCTTTGTCAGAATAACTCATCAAAATCCTGGGAGACAATTTCGAGTAATGAGTATTAATCACTTTTAAAAACAATTAAATATGGTCGGAAAATTTTTTCAAATTTCTAAAGATATTTGATTAATTTTTTGTAACATTTTTATATAAGCCAAATAGTATCAGGAAAAGGAAAAGGAGGCTTTGTAGCAGATGCAACGTGTCTGTTAGCTAGTGTAATTTGCATGTCAGTTTCTTGAAATTGTCTTCATTGAACACTCTTAAGGCCTTGATTTGTATGCTTTGAATGAGTAATTTATGTAAGTTTTATTATCGAACCAATTAGGAATGAAGTGGACAACTGGTTGCATGCTTCTGTGCTTCTTCTATCTGTTGCATGAACCGTTATCGAGTGCTCAACTGACAATCAAGCTCAGGTGTTTGGTATCTATGACAAATAATTTGTTGAACGCACATATGCCGCACACTCACACACACATACGAAGGGTATAATCTTGATATGTGTATGTGTATGTTTGAATCTGAAGCATTGGCAACGCGACAAACGATTTAAGAACTCGAATGCGAAATACAACTAGCATTTTTACAATACTCCGTATTCGTATTCGTATTGCGAGGAGACTTTTAAATGCGGTTACAGTCATGGAGGTAGACAGACAGGGGTGTTTTGTGTGTGTGTGTGTGATTTGACCCGTGCACACGGTTACGACTACACACAGCGCTGTTTGACCTGTTGCCATGGCTGAGACACATAAAATTTAACATAATGCCCGACAGGTTAGAAGTGGTTCGCCTAGGAGTCAGCTCATCCGCAGCACGGTAATATTCATAATATTGGAAGACCGAAAGTCATAAATTACGTTAAGTCTGAGGGGATTGGCAATGCGAGTACAAGCACGCGAGTTGGGTGGCGAGTCAGGTGCTCAGGGGTTCAGGGGTTCAGGTGTTCAGGGGGTCAGGAGGTCAGCTCGTGTGTGCGCCATTATCGAGTGTTGCGAGGGGGCAACTTGAAACTTTAAATGGGGCGGTGAAAACAAAACCTGATGCGCATAGACGTGGCAAGGTGTGACACAGTCAGAAGGAAGGAAGAAATAGAGAGATAGAGGGAGAGGGAGAGGGAGAGAAGGCGGGTAGTAGATGATGGGGCAGTGCAACAAGTAAGCGACTATCTCTTTCTCTCTCTCTCTCCCTCTCTGTGTGTGTTTACCTGACACTCGCTTTGGCATTGCCTCTGTTCGCAATTTAAGCCAATTTTTAGCTTGTTATACCCTAGTTCAAGTTCATAATAATTTTTTGACATCGTGTGTAACGATATTCAAAATAATAAATATTTGATTTTCTCAATAAATTTAACCCGAATCGTCCTGAGCAACATTTTTTCGAATTTATTAATGAAACTTTCAGGACTGGTGAATTTGAGTTCGCTGAATCCGAAAAAAATATTCGTTTTGATCGTCCTTGTCAGGATAATCGACAGAACCATTTTTTCGACTGTTACCATATGGTAACGCTGGGAAGTACAGGGTACAGGTTTACTTAATATTACAAAATACAAATATTTTTGAAAAAATCAAATAAATACAGCTTTATTCAACAGGGGGGATCTTCCTTGATATATAGGACCAAATTTGGGTCAAATCGGTGCAGTATATCGTATGTATAACAAAACTGTCATAGGAACAAACGGGGTCAAATTCACCTTTAGTAAGGAAAACTTTTTTCTATTCTGGCATATCTCAACCAAACTCTTAGAATATGTATCTGATATGTTCCTATACATCCTGAGCAAATTTGGTTCAAATCGGACCACTATATCATATAGCTGTCATAGGAGCAATCATATTTTATGAACAAAACAGTGCGAAACGCGAATAAAATGTATGGTAAAAACCTGTACCCTGTACTTCCCAGCGTTACCATATGGTAACACGAAAATAAAAAATGAAAATTAAGAGAGAAAAAGTGGTTTTTATTTAGAATTTTTTTCAAAATTAATAAGTGCACTCTTTTACCTTTTTAATGATGTGTGCATTGCATATAGTTCAGTACTAAATTTAGTCAAACGGTTTAAGTTTACTTGCGACGAATTGCCAAATGCCGTTTTTTTGCACTGCAGAATATAATGAGCAACTTAAAGCTCATTTTTCGATCAGCTAACTTCAAGAGATTGTTTCAATCAACTTTTTATCAGTTAGAGACAACAATTTACTCTTAGAATATCTTATAAAAGTTAATCTAACATTAATATGTTGTCTAAAAATTAAGTTTTAGTAAATGCCTATTGCTTGTTACCATATGGTAACGCTGGGAAGATTCGGGTTAAATAGAATTTTTTCATGGTATAACAATTGACATATTTAAAAACTAACGTTTTCAATATTTCGTGCTTAAGCTCACCAAACCAATGTCTATTTAATCCGCAATATTTGATAAGAGTGAAACTAGAAAGGTTAAAGAAATTCTGAAATTCCGAATATTCTTGCCAAAAGTGAGAAGTGGAGCAGATCTAATAGTATAATTTCGTCCTTTCCCAAACAAACTCGTACAGTTCCTGAAAACAAGCAAGCATTGCTTTCAAATGTCTAAAAAATTGTTGAGAGATTTCACAAAATTAAATATTTTGTGAATTAAACTAAATTAATTTGTAATTTAAATAAAATTGCATAAAATAAATTTTTTATAATATTTAAAATTAAATAAAATATTTCCCAACAAAGATTGGAAGAAAGCCGAATACTTTGACTTCGAAAATATGTTCGAAAAAACTAAATCTCTGACATTTGAGGAACACCGACATAACGAACGGTTGTTTTCAAAAGAAATTCTCTTCAAAATTATCGGTCAAAATAATCATTTGTGCTCAGGATTTTCAGTTTTTTCAAGATATTTGAACTTAATTAAAGTATATAAAATATTAATTTTTTTTTGCAAAACTTAGTTTCCATAATTTGTTCTATACATATATTCAATGTATTTAGGGTATTAAATCTTCAGTATGATGCAGTTTACTTTTACTATTTTTTTCTGTTTGTTGTTCACTCAATTTGTGCACGGGCCACGGATATTGGACTACTCTTCTCGCGTCTCCCTGTTCCTCTTTATTTTGCTATATTTCTGATTTTCTGCCCCATGCAACGCAGCAGTTAATTGGCAAACTGTTGCATGCTTTTAAACGTCACAAAAGGCTGCAGCAAATGCAATTCAAGCCCCTCCTTTGTCATCACAAATACGAGTAGATTTAATATTCGCTCACTTCGATGTAGGTTTATTAGGACACAATTCAATTTCAAGTCAACCACACATCGCCTCGCGTTGAGTCCTTTCATCAGTCTCTTAAGTTTCTCTATTCACCACTTTGCACCTCAACTAATGCAAATTTATTGCACTTCACTTTTACACAGATTTATTTTATTTTAATTTAGGTGCACACAAAAATCTAATATAAACTTTTTTTTATTTAATTTTATGCAACATTGTTTCTGTTTTTCCAACATACTCAATAAATGCAATAATAAAACGAGTATGGTACATTTCTTTCCTGACATAAGTAACTATTTTAGTAGGTACTGGTTAGAATAGGGTATCTTCTCGTTGAGTACTTCATCTATACACAAACCCACAATCCATTAATTAGTCGACAAACTTATTTCACATAAATGCAATAAATTTCATAGCAACATACGGGCATATAATAAGTTTAAGCTATTTTACTTTTGACTCAAACAAAACTCAAGGGGATAACATTTAAAAGCTAACTTAGTTTAAATTGGGTTTAAGTTATAAATATAACAAACATATCAAACATTGCCGTTGTCAGTTTTGTTCAACAATTTCGAAGTTCTCTTTCAGCAAATTAATGCAATTTATTATCTAACTAATGTAATTTGTAATCAATTTATAAAATAGTTTACAGACCAAAAGCGTGTAAAAGTCAAAACTAATGTAAAGGAGTGTCACAGAAAACGAAACCAACCGAAAATCTCACAAATCTCTATACATATTTGGGAGATTTTCGGTTGGTTTCGGTTTCTATCAGCAACCGTAACTGTTATAAGTTTTAAAAATAAAAATTGCACCTTAACAATTATTTCCAAACTTTTATTAAAAGTTACAAAATAACATTTATTTTTAAATTTTATTTAAGAAGCAAAAAATAGAATTTAATAATTTATGGTAATAATAAAAAAAACCACTTATTTTAAAATTTGAATAATAAAAATCAATTGTTTTTTAATTTTTAAAATAAAAATGGTAATTTAGTTATTATTTATTACTTTTTAAATTAAAATCAAAAATAAGAATTAAAATTGCATTATATCATATTTGATCGGAAATACAATTTCTTATCCCAGATCGCTAATTACGACAAAAATAAGAAGTTTTTTAACATAATTCTATCCTATTGATATATTTAGTTAAAATTTGCAAACATAACTCTTATTTACGGTCTCTGGTTTCTATGGCACCCCTGATAAATTGCCAACTTAATATCCATTAACTTATCGTATTGAACTAAAAAAATTGTTTAAAATAAAGTTATTTTAATCTTAAATGTGTTTTGTATTTCCACTGTAAACGAAGAAATAAAAATAATAAATAATAAAAGAAATTAACCTCATTTTACCTCATTGACTGTGAAAATTTCAAACATATACCCAAAGTGTTACAGCCTGAGGGGAAAGTACCCAATAACCAAATACAAAATGTTTTTTTTTGCAATATTTAATATATTTGGTAACGACTATGATTATGTGGATTGCATGTAGTAAGGTATTACCTTAATATTCGTGTTTCAAATCCATAAAGAATACGTAATAATATTCATATTTGATGTCGAACTTAAAACAGGTCGCAGTTACCACAGCTGAGGCAATCCTTTGATGGATGTTGAATGATTATTGAAACTGAAAATTTTTGTTCCTTGTTGAGTCGAGAAAATTTGATGGTTCATGGAATACTCGTTTCGGTATTGGGTGGTTGGGTGGTTGGGATTGGAGTTGTTAATTCTTCCAATGATTTGGCATGGCATTTGTGGCTGCTCGCAAAGCGCTACGATAATCGTTGCCCTGGTAACGCACATGCTCCAATAGACGTCCCTGGCTATCGATGACGTACAGTGAACGCCCGCTACCGCCGATACCCAGCTCCTCCTCCATAACGGCGGCTGCAACCTCAACATCTGCCGATGGTTCCGTTGTCTTCTCCTCGCTCAAGGGGGGCAATTCTGTTGCATCCTGTTCCCTATAACCGCCGATCACATTCAGTTCCGGAAACCGATTCACCGTCGGTACGTAGATATTAATACGCGAACGTCCTTCCGACATGTTGCTATTTATTTATTTCTTTTCTTTGGTTATTGCCGATATTAAAATAAGACTTTTGATCGAGATATATTGCAGTTCTTTTAAGTTTTGATTCTATTCTTTTTCCTATTACTAAATAAATGAAAGATTTGAATTTGAAGCAGACAACATTGTATACGAAAAACTTAATAACGTAACAAACTGACAGTATCTCAAAAGTAAAACTACTCAGTTGTTTATTTGTAAAAAAAAAACTGATCAAAAATTGTATTCCAATTCATTGTGTAAACAGAGTTTTATAAATAAGTTGGACCCCGCATTCTCAATCAATGCGGACGGCATGCCACGGCAGTTCGCGCTAGTGACGAAAGAAGCACGAAGGGTGCGAAAGGCGACTAGCAATATATACAGCTAATATGGAAAATGTGCTATGACTGTCCGATCACATCAATATACCAATCGAAAGGTTTATTTCTAACTTTTAAACTAAGGGTATAAGTGGGAGGGAAAAATTTGAAAAGTTCAGCTAATGGGACTGTTGGGGCTGTGTGGTAAAACTTTTTATTTTTTTATAATTCTAATTAAAACTACTCAACGATTGATATCTTGACCACCGAAATCCAATAACTGGTTCAAAAGATAAATACATTTTAAATTTTTAGTGGAATTCTCAAAATAAAATGAAAAGTCAGTTTGTTTGTCTGTTTGCATCAATTCGCTTAAGAAGCTTAGATGTAATAACGGGGATTTATTCCTTTTCGAAAATCTAGAAATGTTTGTTCTACGACTTTTTGAAAAAAAGCTAGTCACGCGGGAAAACGCTATAACCCAAACAGTTTGCAAACCATAGAAGCTACAGATATGTCCTAGATAGATATCGTTGAAAAGGTAGCTTTGAGGACTTTTATTCGTTCTCTTTATCTTAGGTACTTAGGTAACATTTTACAGGTAAAATAAGGTTTTATAGCTTACATTTTGGCAATTTATGACACTTTCAGCAATTTCCAGAATGCAAAAAAATTAATTTTTGTATTCGTATTAGCTCATCCTTTTTGCGTACAGTGCAGAATGCCAATTTTTGTGTTTAATTTTTAAATTTATATCTTTATTTACAAGTAACATTATTATGTTCGCCACAAAATTGGATATCAGAAATTTTGGGGTTAGAAATTGCTTTCGTCACTAGACTTTTACCTCGTGTTAATATTAATATGAATATTATTACATAATTGATTAGCAGCTCATATTAAAACAGATTCAAAATAATACATTTAATTAAATTCAGAGACAGAGAGATACCTAATTTGGGATACTCAATCCGTTTATCTTATATAGTTTATTGATTTTTGAAATTTCCTCTCAAGATTCCATTAGATTCGTTACATTAAATTCGTTGAGTATCCTTTTTATACTTGTAAAGCTAATTTTATTCTCTTAAGAATTTCTCCTGTTTGAATTAACAACGTTGACCTTAACATCTTAATAAAGTAAAATATATTTATTCCGGCCATCTAAACAAATCAAATACTTTATTATTTTGTATTTGCATATACATATTTGCCATGCTAATTAAATGTCTTTCGGATACAATAACATATAATATTTGCAAGACACCTAGTCTTTTTGACCAGGTTGAAATGACTTGGCCAACCAGGCTAAAGTCCATACAATAAGCCTGAATTTCAACTGCCTTAACTAAAATGCCACTTGAGTTGAAATTGCAATCAGCACCGTCAGCTTGAAAAACAAGTGTAGGAGTGAACATAGAAGTGTGTGTGTGCGTGTGTGTGTGTGTGTGTGTGCGTGTGTAGGTGTCTTTGGCCAAATTGCTTGTTTCCTTTTGTCTCCTTCTTTTCGGTCTGACTGCTTTCAAAGATGTACAGATAGCCACACAGTGGGCACTGGCTACAAGCAACATTTGTTCTTTACATATGGCTGCCTCGAGAGGCGATTGCCAATTCCTGAATTCTAAGTGACTCAATTATAAGTTCTCATGTTGTGAAGCCACAGATTACAAAACACATACAGCAGTCTAGCACAAGAACGAGGGTCGATTAGTCAGTTCACAAATGTGTATAACAAAGTCAACGTGTTGCTAATTTTCTTTGAACTAATCTTTATACTATTTAATAGTTAAATATTGTAACACTTTAATGACAAAGTAAAATTCCAGTGACTATAGTTTAAGACGTAGTTTATTAAGAGAGTTTCATTATTATAAATACAAGCAGAACGTTAGAACTTGTTAAGTGGTATTAAACCAATGGGAAAAATTTTCTAAATTCAATATATCAGTCTCAAAACTACGAATTTTAGAATTTTCTCAAAAAAAGAAAGCACTGGCTTTAAGAACATTTTAAATTAGACAAAGCTCATGTTATAAGAACATAAGTTCTTATGATAACAAATATATAAATGTTCTTAAAATTTAAGTTAAGAAATACAACAATTTAAAACGATTTAGAAATATATTTGTACATAATTATATATTTTCCCAAAAATTTGTATTAAAAGCTTCGATTAGAATTTAGATTAATATTCAAAGCAAAATATTTAATACTAAGTGTATGCATTATATGCAATAAATCGCACTACTTACTATGTTTACCTATTCTAAATCTATCTTTATCACTCATTTGAATAGAACAAACTAAAAAATTAAAAAATGTTTATTATAAGAAATAAATGTGTACAGCAAATTTAAGTATTTATGAAATAGTGCTATTGATAGTAACTTAGATTGTCACCAATTTTCTTAATTAGCCCTCGCAGCACATGCATGTAACAGAATAGCTGTCGAAACTGAGGAAGGTTTAGTTGGTTTTCGGTCTATCGAGTGCAGACAGTTTTGTGGTTGGCCAAAATGCAAAATTGTGTTTTTGATTTACCTTAGGGCCGTGTTTCAGTTATAGACGTCATCTGAAAGAGAGGTTCGTTAAGGTGCTTTATTTGTATGCATACATAATATTATTGATTTAAGTATTGCCCGCGCGTTGTTTCGTCATTTTGAATTTAATTTATTTCAAATTGATTTCTTACTTACTGTTCTGAATTAAAAGATAGCATTTGATTAAAGTTAAGATCACGTCAAGTTCATAATAGCGGTTATATCATTTCCATAACTTAATTCAATATATGAATTTGAATCAATTTTAAATACCATAAAGATGAAATTGAAGGTATAATTCAAGCTAAACGTCAACACACAATTCCATATTAATTACAAATTGTTAAATTGGTTTGTTGTTTCGCAAATAGTTTTGTTTAGTATTTAAAATTATAATCTAATTTTAGAACTTGTATTTGTACCGAATATGCTTGTTTAATTTCGATTTATTCATGTACGAAATTTGTGCATGAGTCGTCCTCATTAACTTTATCATTTATAATATGACATCTCTTTCGTTATCATTTGCAGTTATTACCATTGACACATGGACAAGGACTAATTTGCGTTATCCATTATTTGTCTATTTATATGTGGAAACAAAAGCAAATAAATTCAGGCATCAGTTTATTAAGCTTTGCCATTCTTAAATTTTATCAGGTGTTTACTTTATATAAATATTCTGCAGTCATTCAAGCTTATAAGGCGTATTAGACAATTGTGAATAAAACGATTGTTTGTTAACATTTATAAATTCAAGTTTGTACAATACTCAGGGGTATTTCGACATTTTCCTTTTGAATTCAACGCATTTGTCAACAACAAAAATGTTTAGGATTTTTGATAAATTGATTTGGTCGCATGTCAATTAAAAGTGCAAAGCTGAAATTCAATGTTTTAGGTTGGCTGCTCTTTTCACTTGAATGAATTTTTACTATCAAAATGCATTGCTGTATTGCTCTCAAGTTTCTCATATTCTCGTACTTATAAATACATCTATCTGTATACCTACCAATGTACTATATGTATGTCCTGCAGGGAGTGAGAGTTGTAATTTAATTAAATTACGTGTAGAATGATTCAAAGTCACGCTCCAATGGCAAATACACTCCAAAATGTTTTACAACAAATTTGTACACTGATAAAAAAAATATTCTACAATCAAGATTTTAGTCTCAGAAATACGATTTTAGGTCTTAAAAATGCGTTGAGAACATAAAATTCTTAATATACGAGAACAAAGCTTGGTTTAAGAACATTTAAAATAAGACCAAGTTCTTAGTTATAGAATAAATGTTCTTAAAATGAATATCAAAAAATAAAAATAAATAAAAATGATTTTTTTTAAATTATTTTTATATTTGTATATATTTTATTTTGTCTTGGTAATTTTATAAATGTTATTCTAATTTGTTAATAGTGGGTTTCGAACCGCCGCCCACTGCATCAGAGTGCCATGGAGCCACCAATTATTTCATATGAAACTGTACATATTTATACCTTCCTATCAATTTAAGATTTGTATTCCTATATTTAGATTCTATGATTTTTTAGATTAAAAATCTTAGTTTTAGTAATTTGGTCTTAAAATAATCTTATTTTAAGAACCAATTACTTAAGATGTATGTTCTTGATTTTAGAAGCGGGTCTTTTTTTTCAGTGTAAGTTCATGTATTTGGATGCATATTGTGCATTACGTATATGTATATGGGAATTTTTTTTGCAAATTTTAAGCAGTATTTGCATTTCATCGGTTTGTAGTACTTTCTTCTTAATTACTGTTGTGTTTGAATTAATTATGGTACGTCCATATTCGTACTATGAAATGTTTTTCAAAATAAAGTCGAACAGCAAAAAATAATAAAAATATAATTTATATGTAAAAACTTAACTCGTGATATTCAACTATAGTGTGTCAACTGGATCTTTGTATTTGCAAAATCATTGAATAAACGTGCATATTGCAGCCGCTATTTCAATATCACAGGATAAATTGAATTTGGCCATAATTAAGCGAATGCAAAGAACAACCGCAACAAAAGCCATATAACAACACAACACACTTTATATGTGTTTGTTTCTGCGGATAAAAAGTTAAAAACTAAAAACAAATTAAAGCGTTCTAATAAACTGTGCCCGACTGCAAGTTACCCTGTGTGCTTCCAAATGGAAACCTGGAATCTTCTTATTTAAAAACAGTGCTATTTTAACAGTGCTGGAAAAGTGCAGTATAATTTTCTGAGATGTATAGTTTTAAGGTGAATTTGTAATATTTCCAATGTAATTCATAACTGAATCGCTCTCAACTTGCAAGTTGCAACTGACATTCAGAACTTGTATCATTCCTGCTGTGTTTCAGCTGCCTTTGATATTGTCATAAAACTGTCTAGTCCTTTATTTGCTTTATATGAAACTTACACAAGCAAATGCGATTGCGCATATATCGAGTATTGAAATAAAGTGAGTGGGAAACTCGTAAAGAAAATGTTCAATATGACAAACCAAACGAAAACCGATGAAGGCCTCAAGACCCCAATAACCGCAGAACAGGACGGTGCGAGAAGGGATTTCCTCACTTCATGGATGCAGTTTTACGGTCTGTTGGTGACAATTAATGAGGAATAACTCTTGTGTTATGGATTTGACCACAAAGTCCGGTGGTTTTCTGCTTAATTTTAAACAAAATTGGCACAGAGTACTGCAAAATCAAGAGAAAGTAGAAAATAAATCGAATATGTTGCTCTTTTCGTTTAATGGGGAAACTTTGTATGAAATATGAAGCAAAGACTACACATTAGAGAATAAAAAGTAGACGCAAATCTTTTAGAAGGTATCTGAAGGTATCTAAAATTCAGCGAAAGAATATATAATAGGAATATAATTTGTTTCAAATTTCTTTCGGGATTTATATTTGCGAAAACAATATTCTATATATTAGGAATATAATCTATTATATAGAAGATGCTTCAAATTTCTTTCTTAGTTATATTTTTCTCTTAGATTTATTTGAAGTTTCAGGGCAACTAATAACTGAAAATGGTTTTTAATGTTTTAAAATCTTCTGACAATTGTCGACATTGAAACAAACGTTGCATATAAAATTGTTTTAACATATTTGAACGTATTTATCCTGAATGGTATTTATTTATTTATTTATATTTTCTAACGTGGTGAAGGCTATCACATTCTGCATAAAAAGGTGTAAAAAGACTTATATGAAAATGTAGCCAACAATAATAAAAGGCAACTGTAAAGCGGGCCCAAAGAAATAAAATAAAAATAAATAAATTGTTGCTTCTGCTCGTTGTCGTTGTCACTGGTTAAAGTCAACATATTGTGGCATTTTAAGCGGAAAATATGCCTCACTTCCGGTTTCACGTTGTAGCTGTCGTGCTCTGTAGTTGGATAATTTTCATAAAATAGGGTATAATCAACTTACGTAACTAAATACACATTACATAAAATATTCAATATATTCAAATTTAATTTAAAGGTTCTCCTTAACACTTTTTAATACTAAATGCAATTTATTGTCGTAAATTGGCACTATGATTGTTATGAGACTTGTTTAATGATTGATAACAAAAATAGAGTTTAAGAATAATCCAAATGCGAAAAGGAATTATTTATATACATATTTCTTTAATTTAAACAATGCCATGTTAATCCAAATATTTTAGTATTCAGCATAAGCATATTAGCTATCATTGCAGGGTATTTAGTAGTCGATCATTTTGTTATTTTGTCAATGTTGCTTGTTGTCATTGCTGTTATTATTGTCGTTGTTGCGGCAAAGCTTGGTGTGGTAAGCAGCATCCTCTATCAACACACATACCAACACACGGATAGAGGCAGATACATGCACACACACACACACACACACACACACACACACACACACACACACACACACGCACATGTACACACAAATTTACTCAGTAACGCTTAGTTGGAGTTGCTCGCTTTAGACCGTTGACTTGTTTACCGTTGTAGGACTGGCGCCAAGATGGCTGCCAAAGCCTCTGCAAAACAGGAAGTTCTTGGTGATCGCATGTGTGTGCATATGTATTTCTTGTATATATTAACTGCTATAATATTTATGTACATATGTATATTAAAATGCCTGCTTGATTCTCGCAAAACGCCAGACACGTTGTGCACATTCAAATATGTGATGTACATTCAGTAGATTTCACAAAGGACAATCCCAATTACAGACCATGGAGGACGGGTCGAAAAACTACAATTTCTAACACAATAGGTGACATTTCTATAACGAATAAATATTATATAATAAAATTCTATATGCGACAAATAAATTCTTTTAAAAGTAATATGCTTGATGCTATAGAAAGTTTGTGTGAGAAAAATGATGATAGAAACTGTGCAGCTACATTGAAAATAAAAAGACCAGCTTCTAAAATGAATAAGATACATCTTAAAAAAACACCAAGATTTTTAATCTAAAAAAACATAGAATCTTAATATAAGAATAAAAATCTTAAATTGTTAGGAAGGTATAAATATGTACAATTTCATAAGATATAAATGGTGGCTCAATGGCCCTCAGGTTAGAGACACTGCTTTAGTTGTGATTTTTATTTTAAGAACATTTATTCTTAATATAAGAACTTGGTATTATTTTAAACGTTCTTAAATCCAATATGTGTTCTCTTAAATTAAGAATTTTTCGTTCCTGACGCACTTTTTAGAACAAAAATCTTAGTTCTGAGACCAAAATCTTGATTTTAGAACATTTTTTTTATCAGTGTAGTTACAGAGCCGATTATCAAATTGTTGAGTGTTGTAACTCAGTTACCGTAAAAGATGTACTTATATTTTGTATGCAAATTCATGATGGAAATGGGATCTGAGTAAGAATTTTAAAGTTTTTTTATAATTTGCCTTGGAGTAATATTTTTATATCAACCCACATGAAATAAATAATTAAAGCTCTCCTATCAACTACACAGAAATTTGACCACATAAAGTTTGTTGAAAGTCCGAGTTAACTAACACTAAGTTTTTTGCAATACAAATTGATTCCTTTTGTGGCAAGCTGAGCTGCTAGCTAGACAAAATTTATTTTTATTATATTCGAGTCGAGTCTCTTATTGTACTTTCTGGTTGGAAAGGCGACATCTGTCGCTCAAGGCTGAGCAAAGGGATTTGTGTTAAGAGTTTCGAGCCAGTATCAACGTCCATTAGCTTAAGCTAGGCACAGGCATGGAAATAAACATAGAAATAAAACATGCTTGAATATAAATATAATAGTTACAGTAACAGGCGGACTAGAGGTAAGTAAAACGGAATCCTATAGTAAACAATGGTACTATTATTATCATTTACCGCAATCGGCACAACACGACACAACACGACACAACACGACACGACATAAACACAAGAAAGAAGAAAACTTTCAAGAGCAAACGACAAAAGTTCCGGAGGTGTTCACAACTTCCAACTAACAAGTTCAAGTCCGGGTAGGACAAAAGTTTTCGTGTGAAATTGGAATTGAAATTAAAAGCACAATAAAGGACAAGAAAAAATAAAGAAGAAGATTGGTTAACAAAGAACCAAATGGAAAGGCTTTCCCAGACCAAACAGATATAAATCTTAAATTGTTTGTGGCCGTTTTGTTGGTCTCTGTTTTATGCTTTCTGCCTTTGCTTCATATGTAAATAGAAATCCTTGAGAAACTTTCACTTATGAACGGACGAAAACTGTAATTAAGCCATAAACTGCCATAAGTTATCTTCAAATGAGTAGTAAGACCTTTGTTCAATTTTATTAAGTAAAATTCAATTGAAATATCCAATCCGCAAATTACATAAAATTATATCATGTGTCAAAGGAAAGTCCAAAATGTATGAATGTATTTAAAATACATTTCTTGGATAATAGACACTGATCTGCATACAACATACCAGAGCATGAAATGCAGAGCTTTAATTGTCATATATTTATCGATTCTATGCAAATACTTGTATTCTCATTTTGAACAGAGTCTGAGGAGAAACTAGTCGAACAGTTTGTAAGTTATATTACAATTCAGTCAAACTGTTTATCAACTTTAAAGGAAAATATTTTCTGCATGATGTACGTAGGATTGGAAGGAAATTTTGAGCAATTTAAAGTGGCGAAAATGGGTCAAAATACGGATCCGACAAATTTCATATTCGAACTAGAGAAACCAATAACGAAACCGGTATTATCTTGGTCGATAGAAACTGTGGAACAGCAAATGTTTGATGAAGAAATGGGTTCGATTATGCCAACCATAACGATGCCTCCAGCTGATATGGATACAATAGATCCATTATTCAATGAAGATATGGGACAAACCATCGAAATAATGGAAACATCCGAAGATTATGAGAATAAATCAATGGATATTACTGAAGAATTTCAATTTTATGAGTCCATTGAAGACGATTACATCATGTTTGAAATATCATGATTAAGGGTACATTTTTAATTACATATATCTATCATATATAAATGTAAGGATAATAAATGTTTTTACCAAATTGCAACATGGCTTTACTCTATTTGTATGGAATATATATATACATATATATTTTTCTATGAGTTAGTCATGTAAAGACAATAATTAATTATCTGTATATAGATTCTAAAAATCTTTATATTTATGTATCCATATTGATAATACTTTTTAATCTGTTGCAATCACATTTTGATACAGTTTCAGTTTATCGTGTATCTTGTATGTTTATCAGTGTATCTGTGTGTGTGACAGTCACAGCTGTATCTGCAAATTTTTGGCTTGAAGGCTTTCGATCAACAACCCAAAGGGACGTCAACAAAAACACCAACTGCGGAGCTGTGAAAGTTTATTCCCTAACAGTTATTGGAAATTGAAAAGCATGGGCAGTCTGTGGCACACACACAAGCACACACACACGCACACGCCCACGCACACGCACACATTCCGTCTCACTTATCATCTTTGCCGCTCACTATCACACAACAAAGTAATCTGCATATGTGTGTGTGTGTAAACTAAAAGATACAATTTATTAAAATGAACCCACACACAGGCACTTACGGCAAATTTTGTAGCCCGGGGTTCTGGAAAAGTTTGAGAGATTGCAAAGGGTATTACGAGGTTAAAATAATACTATACTATAGTAACATGAACATAGATATATGTAGATATATACAGATATAAATAATCATATTTACCAGTAACTATGTTTTGTATCTTCTTCTAGGAACTTCTTTCAAAACATTTGTTCATGCAATCAACAGTTGAATGAAAATTTAAAAATTATTTTTTAGCAGTTTTGCTATCACAATAATATATAGTTATTGATGATTGGTAGTTATATCAACCTAATTTGTCCAATTTTGAAGAGGGAAAAATTAATATTTTTATTCAATACTGTCTTGAAGAATTCTGTTAGGAAGATCAATATAGATGCTTAGATTTATATACAAGTATATACATACTAATTTTGGATTTCAAAGTCCTTAATATATCATTTTAACTTGCCTGTCATTCTTTTACGAATCGAAATTGACGTTGTTTAACGAAATTGAAGAAGAGAACAAAAAAGCAGCATTAAATTTGACTTAAATTTGACTGAGTTTTAATTTTTTGCAATGAAAATGAGAAGCACTCGAAAATCAACTTAAGGAACATTTTACTTCAGCTTTTCACGACAGCAACTGTCATGGGACAATTGTGAAAGATTGTGAAAGTTTCCCAACGCCGCTTTTAATTTGTCTAAAGACAGCCTGATTAACAATTAAATTCACTTCGTCAAATTGTTAAGTTGAGAATGCACTCACTGCTCCAATGGCAACAAGTCCAACAAATACTTGAAGCCATTTTACTGAGATACATACGATTGACTGAGATACATACGATTGGGCTAATTTTAATTTGAATTTACATCTGTATTTTGTTTTCTTGCTCCATTTAAATCACTTTCAGTGTGGCCATTTACTTGGATTGCAATAATTACTAGCTTACTGCACATAAATATAGGCATATTTTATAGCTTTGACTTTGTTGAAATCCTTGGGAAAATCACAGATAAAATCGGGTTACTCTTAACTGAAAGTCCACATGTAATTTATGTTCATATCTGATTTCAAATATGTTATTATTTAATTATTTAAGACTGTCACCAGTACAGAGAAAGCTCTTTAAAATGGACACTCGCAAGTGCACTTCTTGTGGCCAAGGTTGAGGGAATGAAATAGAGTTCGATTACAAATCTAAAGAGAATCGACAGTTTGACGGACTGTCCAAGTGATTGGAGCCTGAAGTAGTTGCCATTTATGTTATAACTGAGCACAAAGGGAGGGAAAAATTCACCAGCAAGTGAAAAAAGTTTGACGGAAACAGATTTATTGACATACTAACTGATTGCTTGAGTAATTATGACTGACTAAGAGCCTGCAGTAGTTCTTAATTGTGATTTAAGTGAACATTAAGGAAAAAATAAGCCATCCACAGGTGGGAATAATTGCTGAAAAACTATTTCGTTGACTGTTCCAGTAATTGGCAATGCATGAAAACTTGTAGGAGTAGCCATTTATAGTGTAAAAAGGCACTAAAGATGAAAATACTACACCCACAAGATGAAAGTTTTTATGAAAATTGTGGTATTGACTTTTTTGACTATTTTATTCGTGCTAGTCAATTGTGATTAAAGTGTGGAGTACAAAGGGAAAATTTCTTCACCTTCAAGTGGAAAGAATTGGTGTGACTAAATTACTACAGAGTGCGGGGTATCTTTTAGCCTTGCACCTTTAATCATTTTTTTTTT
Source organism: Drosophila phalerata (assembly GCA_951394115.2). Classification (NCBI taxonomy): domain Eukaryota; kingdom Metazoa; phylum Arthropoda; class Insecta; order Diptera; family Drosophilidae; genus Drosophila; species Drosophila phalerata. The sequence goes on along the minus strand of OX596006.1, from coordinate 24,622,558 downwards.
TTTTGTTAAATGTATCCTTTGATTTGTTGTGTGTGTGTGTGGGTGTGTGTGTGTGTGTGTGTGTGTGTGTGTGTGTGTGTGTGTGTGTATTCTGAAACACAGCAACAACAATCGCCGTTTTGCTACGCATCGCATCTCAAAGTAGAAATTAAAGTGGAAAGCGTAAACAATAAACAAACAAACAAGCTACAAAAATGTCACACATTCATCATAGAAGCGAATGGAGCCCCAAAAGTGACACAGCCCTTCTCTTTGCATCCCTTATCATCACCTGCCTACGGACAATATGATTGTCCTCTCTCTCTCTCTCTCTCTAGTATACACGGAACAGATGTTGCCATCTCGGTTGAACGCATTTTCAGTTAACCGCATTCTGTTAATGGCCAAAGGGGCGATACGGGGACGTGGGCATGAGTTGTGTGGCCAGAAGTCCAGTCATGTGGAGACTAGGTAACTGTGATTGGAACCTGTGACAGGGGATGAAGTGGAGGAGGGGGCGTCAGGGAGGCGTGGCACGTGTGTGTGCGCTTCCTACTGCGTCCTACTATGTAAAAAAGGCACAAAAAGGTCAGTAAATTAATGTGCAAAACGGACGCTGGATAAACTTTACATACACACACACACACACACATATATGTATGTATATGTATATCTCCATGCAAATGTCTGTGTGTGTGCGGCCTTGCAAGTGTGTTGTGCGCTTTTTGACCATGAGATTCCTGAGCTAAAAGCGGCATCATGTTTGCTTTTGTTTTGTTGCCACAGCTACAGACTGAATGTGCAAAAGGGAAACATAAAGAGAGAGAGAGAGAGAGAGAGAGAGAGAGAGAGAGAGAAAGGACACACACACATAGATTACGATTAATAAACGAGTTTTAATTTAGCCAACAGTGAAGAGGACAAAGAACAAGAACAACACTTGCAACAATCTGTGGCCATGTTTCAGTCGCTTGTCAAAGGCTTGACGGCATTTCCCACATTTAATTTTCAATTTATGCCGCTTTCATATAATATGTGTCTGTCTGTCTGTGTCTCTGTGTGAGTGGGTGTGTGTGTGATTGCCATGTACCCAACACCCTTCAGTCAACACATAAATTTACTTTAAATTGAAGTGTACCAGAGAAGCAAGGCATCTTCCTTTTCCTCTTCTCCTCTCTCTCTCTCTTTATCTGCTCCTCTTGCCTGTCGGCCTATTAAATTAGATGTAAAATTTCAACTAATAAATCAATATTTAAATAATTCATACAATTTGTGGGAGCTTGTGAAAGGACAGAGACAAAGAGAGAGGAAAAATGACACAAGGGATGGCTATAATGATCGATTGCCAGTTTGGGGGTTGTTAACATCATCATGAGATGCTGTGGTCACATTAACCTTATTCTATTATATTATAAAGGCTGCGTTTAGCCAATTGCCATTTTTGATTATGATTTGTGCCCTCATAGTATACTCACAATTTATTAGATGCTTCCTTTGAGGTTTCTAGTGATAGAGCCCTAAGTAATAGAGGCACTCCATAAGAGGAAACTGAATTGTTTTAAAATATATGGACCGTAGTTACATTAGTTTGCAATAACTTTTTTCAAATCTAGTTACCCTAAGCTTTTCTACTTGTTTTTAAATATATGAATCGTAGTAACCTTTGTATGACTATTTTTTTTTTTTTCAAATCTAGCTAGCCTTGAAAGCTGGTTTTCATCGTTGAGCACATAGCCAAACATTTATATCATCAGTTTGTTCCCACATCTCGACTGGGAAACAACAAAAATTTCGGCTCCTAAAATAAAATTATTATTTTTTTTGTTAAGTGTTTTTTTTTTTTCGGATAAACCAAATTTTGAGTAGTGAAATGTCAGGAAAATTGTATCGATCAAAAAATATCAAATGATAATTTCATTTTTGTGAATTCGTGTATTTAGGATAAAGTTACAGAAATTTTTACCGTTGAACAATGGATTTATTTTCAAGGGTTAATATATGTGAGGAATTTTCGTAGGATATCATATGCACAGTGCATAAGGAGCAAACATTCACTCGGTGTGCGGAGCCAAGTGGAATATTTAACACAGCTCATCATGGGATACAGGTTTGCACCCATTCTAATATTTATATTACAGTTAATACAATTTTTGAAATTTTATTAATTCCTTTTCTGATTATTATTTTTAGCTCCCATCTACACCAAGTTTATTTTGATTTCATGGCATAGCCTCCAATTTGAGCAGATTCACTTCCAAAAAAAAAAAAAAAAAACACATGGCATTAAGATGCAAGCGAACTACAAGGTTAGTAACAGTTCTTATCCCATCTCTATTTCAAATTAATTTCTTATCTAGATTGCAGGATATTAAAAAAAAATACTATGATTTATTTATTTTCTATACACTAATGTTATATTTTATTTACCGCAAATATTAGGAATTAAGAATTAGTAAGTTGCAGAATACAATAAGTTTTTGCATAAATTCTAAACAATTTATTGAATTTCTATTGTCAACAGCTGAACGGTACCGCACCCTCCAAATATTCGCAAATATTCGGGGATACGGATGGCGTCTCACAATGAAAAAAATTATAAATAAGTGAATCTGTTTATTGGATAACTTAATGTCACTACACAACCATCAAACAACTCCGCGCAGTTATAATTGAGAAATTTGTAAGTCAAATTTAAAGAAATCTGTAAATTGTATAATATTTTAATATTACCTTAGTAGCCATAGACGTCGCTTTCCCGTCCGTGATACCCCCACCATCACAAGCTTCTTCTCCTCCTCTTCAGTATTGTGCGGTGGGTGAGGACCTTGCGGGGAAGGATGTTCCATTGATGCTTCTCAAATGATTGTTACTAAGTGCTACAAAATACAAATGATACAAATGCCGATTGAAAATGAAATGACAGTTCTACAAACAAGTTTCTAGTATAACACTAACAAATAATGCATGTCGAAAAAAACATAATATTAAAGCAAACAATACCAATAATTTAAAAAAAAAAAATTATTAATTCAAAAATTTTTTTTTCAGATTTGATTTTTTGTTTTCCCCCCACAACAAAAATGTCAACCACGTAAATTGCTACTTTAATGAGCTCCATAGTTACAATTTGTCGTTTGATGGGGTGTTGGGTTAAAAGTACCACAGGGGTTACCAATTGCAATCCAAATATGTTTGTCCACCGAACCGAACCAAACCATAGCATATTAAATCGAATTGCATTTCCCCCCATCTATTTAGCATAATTAATTGGCAGCTATTGATGCTGGAAACGAATGAAAAAATATATGTTTGCTTATTTACAGTTGACGTAATCAAAGAGCAAGCTCACAAATATTTTCGGCACATTTCGTAAACAAAATTTAATGATATCATATCCAACATTTGCATTGAAAACTAATGCCTAATTGATTGAAAAATAAGTAAAATCCATAAGGTAAAATGCTAAGAATTATAGCACACATTTATGGTAAGAACTCGGCGAGCTTTTCACCATACACTAAAGCTTGTTTTATGGTAGTGAAACTAAGCTTACACATTTTCCAAGACAAATTTTTAAATTGGGTAAAGCTTTAAGCTTTAGAAAGTTATGTCAATATTTAAGTTGTTGAGTATTTCTGTAAGATATACGTATTTTTATTTTTTTTTTAAATAATAAGCAAGATACTCAAATCTACTTAAATACAATACAATTTTACAAGAAATTGACCTCAAAAACTATGTCAAACAGCTTTGTAAGATTTTTTTTAAATGTGAGGCAATTGAAATGATATGAATGAATAAAATTTTTTATTACACATTTTCAAATATTAAGTACTTCTAGAGCAAGTATACAAATTTTAAATGCAAAAAAAAAATGCAACTAAAAGTATTAAGATGTATAAAGTAAATCAACGATAAAGAAATGCTTTAGAAAATCATAAAGATCGCTTACTCCTTGAACTCACTAGTACATTCAAAAAGTTCATAGATTTTGTTAAAGTTTCTTATCCGCTTTCAAAAAAAAATTAACACCTGCAATCTGTTTAGCTTGCATACAGAAATAAATGATAAACACATCAGTAAAGTAATGAATGAACATTTGAATAGATATTCACTTGATATATATATATCATTGTATGTATTTTGCCCAGCTGTTGCGTTCATTAACCCAATACTCAGACCATTATGAAGTCGTGAGTCGATTGCAGCGACGGCAAAAATGCAATTTGCCTCATTGTCGATTGCCTCTCCACAAACATTGCATATCGACACGTCGTGGGAGTGTTGAATAGATTACAGATCATGTATAAAATGCTGTGATGCTGCTGTAAACTGAGCATAGCAAATGAGACAAGCGAGAAGATGATTCAGGTACAGGTGAAACGGATGGAAGTTCAAGTAGTGCTCTTACTCTGGATGATCAACCTGACGGCAGGAAAACAGGATATTAATAAGTGGCAGTACAATGATCAACAATATGACAACGCTCAGTATGCGAAGCTCTTTGCACAGGCTACAGGGCTACAGGGTAGCAATCCTACTCAGGAGCATTTTGGACCCTTTCAGTATCAGTATGTGGACTATCAACCTAACTGCAAGTCTGGTGGACAACCTGTTTGTGCCACAAATGGCATGAAATACTTTCACTTTGAGAATGACTGCAAACTGGAGGCGTACAACATTAAGTCACTCTTTCAGTATGGCACAGGTGAGTAAAATAGTCAGACAAGGTCTTTATCATCATCGATGATGATCTGCATCATCTTTAGAACTGGAGCCCACCGAACTGGAGCGTTGTATGCCCAATTGTGCTGACATTAAATGCACCACCAAATATGCGCCTGTTTGTGCCGCACCAGAAACTGGACCACATCAGGGAGAGGGCGTTACCTATGCTAATGAGTGTGAGGTGCGACGACGTGAATGCATCACCAAAGAAAGTACGTATACTGACTCCACAAAAAAATCTTACTAAAGTTTACAATTACAGAATTTGGTAGCTACTCAGAGTGTAGTGTGTACACAGAAAAAAAAAGTTCAAAAAACATGATTGAATTTTTTTTTTAGTATGTACTCAGGATAGAATTTCTAAATTAAGATAATACGTAGATAAAATGGGAACGATATGAAAAAATCGACATTAAAAAAGTCAAAGAAGCTCAAAACTACCTACTAATATCATACCTTATTAAAATTTCAGCTCAAAAATTTCTAAGCGACGGACCTTGTCGACTGCAAAAGTCCGCACCCAAACTCAAGTCAAAGTCGAAAGGAAAACGTAAGCACCGACGACGTGGTACCAGCACCACGACCACAACAGCCAACCCGATTGCTAACAGGACTATCCAAGAAGAAGAGCCAGAAACTATCATTGTTAAATTACCAGCACGTAAGGAAGCGTCTAGAAATGGAACAACAACGACAACAACGACAACAACAACAACCACAACACCAGTACCAATGCAATTTCATAATTACCCAAGCAATCTAAATCAAGGTGTTTCGGTGTCTCAAGCTGTTAACGCTTATAATGTCTATAATATACCCGATATGGGTGTTGACTATGCTGAAATAATGGACTCGAGTCTGTCGTTGTATTTACCTGGTGTCGGCCTTGTGACTGATATGCCTCCAAAGACCACCAGTATATCGACAACTACGACATCATTCACAACACCCAAGCCCACCAACACAACCCTTTCGTCCACCAGCTCCACACACCCAACCATACCGACAGAAGTCATCATTCTTTTGCCCTACAGCGGTACCAGCAATCGTACCAGCAACGGTACCAGCATTGGTACCAACAACGGTACCAGCAACGGTACCAGCAACGGTACCAGCAACGGTACCAGCAACGGTACCAGCAGCGATATCAACAGCGGTACCAGTAGCGGTTCCAGCAATATGGCTAACAGCGGTACCAGCAGCGGAACCAGCAAAGTTGCCAGCAGCGGTATTACTAAGTTCAATGACACCAACCTTACCCCAATTGGAAATCCGCTGACTCTGGCAAGAAATGAAACAACATTTAAAGTGAATGTGAAAGCGACCGCAAAACATATTCAAAACCCAATTTCCAAGCCGAATGTTCGCAAAATCAAAAAGTAAATAAATAAAGGTTGATCGATTTTCATTGAATAAAAAAAGTGTTTGATTTAAATTCGATGTGAAATCAAAGTCAACAAAGCATGCATGGGCACATACTTTATTAACATTCTTTTTAAATAGTATTTTGTAATATCGACAAAGAAAAAGAAAGAAATTTTTCGTATTTGATATAACATCTTCTAATGAATCGCACATTATCGTATATAATGCAATAATTAAATTTAATCAGTTTCAATTTAACAATATAGTTTTAGTAATATAATTTGCTTAGTATTTATGTTAGTTATTTTCAAAAAATACGTGTATTTTTAATTGGTGTTATTCGCTCAGTTCTATTTTACAATATTAACTGGTTTGCCTTTCGACGATGGCAGAAATAAGATCCAGACAGAATTATTGTATGAATTATTGATTTTAATTGTTTGAGCATTTTCATCCTCTGACAGTTGAAGAATAAGTTGGGTTGGATTTGTATTTTCATTTGAAGGTATCATCATAGCTCTATCTTGGGATTCTGGTGTCGAGCTTTTAGGCGAAACTGTCGTAGAATCTGAGAAAGGATCCCTCGAAGGTGGTGTATTATGACCAGAAGTATTGGATTCTAAGGTTAAAGGTCTACTCTCGCTGGGAGCATTGTTAGCTGTTCCAGCTTCACTCGGAATTATTATGGATTCTGTTGAGTTTGAAGAAGTTTTTAAAGCAGAAATTGGAGCCTCTGTTAAAGAATCACCTAAAGTATCTTCGGTTGGAGCATCAGAATTCAAGTTGATAACTAGAGGGGTTGTATAGTCCTGACCTGAAGTCGTAAAAGTCTCATTGCTTGAATCCTTTTTTAAGCTTATAACTTCAAGCTCAGAAGGCTTATCAGTCTTTGCGAACTCCGAAGATTTTATTGCGGAATTCGACGTTGAATCTGTTGTCAACTCTGTCGTCGAACCTTGAGTAGTTTGTGTTGTTGAGTTCAATGAAGCCTCTGTTGAGGTATCTGCTGAAACCAACTTCGAGTTGACTGATGAGTCGGCTGTATAATCTTGTGGGTAGTATGAGGATTTCGCTGGTGAAGCTACATGGAAAGGTGTAGCGTCGTCAGCAGAAATGGAAACCGATGTTGTATTTAATGGAGCTTCGGTTTTAGGATCCATCAAAGGAACTTCAGTTGAAGAACTGGCGGAAGCCAACTTAGAGTTGATAATTGTAGAGGTTATATAATCCCGTGGATATGATGCAGAAGTAGTATTATCATTAGTAGAATTCGTATTTAAGCTTTTCACATCAAGTTCTAAACTTTGATTAGTTGTTTCGGGGTCAGAGGAACTTGATGACGTCGATTCAGTAGTTGCATCTGACGTTAAGTTCAGGGTAGCTTGTGATGTCGAATTTAATGAAGCTTCAGTTGAAGCATCAGAAGAAGCATCAGAAGAAGCTAACCTTAATTTGACTGCTGCAGGGGTTGTATAATCCTGTAAATTTAATGAGGATTCCGATTGTAAAGGAACCGACGAGGATGTAGTATTGTCCACAGAATCGATTGGTAAATTGTCAACTTTAAGTTCAGATTCTTTCTCTGCTATAGCGAAATCGTTTGAGCCTACTGCGGACTCTGTTGTCGATTCTGAAGTTGAGTTCTCAGGAATTTCATAAGTGGTAATTGGCATTGAATCCCCATTTAAACTTGTAGCTTCATGGTCTGAAGAGTTCTTGAATATTGCGGAATCAGTTCGAATTGTTGTGGGATCCGTTACCACATCTGTCGTCCAAATTGAAGTCGTATTTAAAGGAGCTGCTCTTCTTGATTCTGGAGTTGTTGACTCCTCGGGACTACTTGGTTTTACCGAAATAGATGTACTATTGTCTGAAGCACCTTGACTAGGATTCATATCAGCATCTTTGGATAAATTTTGAGATTCGGTTGAAGATTCTGTTGTAGATGCTGTTGTAGATTCCGTTGTAAACTCTGTTGTAGATTCTGTTGTAGATTCTGTTGTAGATACTGTTGTAGATACTGTTGTAGATGCTGTTGTAGATACTGTTGTAGATTCTGTTGTAGATTCTTTTGTAGATTCTGTTGTAGATAATGTTGTAGATGCTGTGGTAGATGCTGTTGTAGATTCTGTTGTAGATTCTGTTGAAGAGCTCAGAGCTGTTTGCGGTGTTGTGCTTGTTGTTGTTTCAGGGGTTATGAACTGCTCTGAAGTTGTTGGGGTTACCGATGTAACATTTGAGAAAGTTGTTGCATTACCTACGGAATCTTCAATGAGATGTCTACTTTTGCTTGTCTTTCGCATTTTTGGAGCATTGTTGGACGGAGCAATTGGTGTCGAAATATCATCTGCTGTAGATTCTGTTGGAGTCGTACTTGAAGATGTTTCAGTATCAGTGGTAACTGAAGACTCAGTGGCTTCCAAGTTAACAGCATCATTAAATTCAGTGGGCAAAGTATCCCTGGATATGTATATGTGGTATGGCAGCATCCTTGACTTCTGATAAGGATTTGGTGGGGGATTAAAATAGCCAGAATTATAATGCGATATTGGCGGTTGTGGTCCATAAGCAGGAGATTCATAAACATGAGGTCCATAAGCTGGAGGGACTCCATAAAAAGGAGTACCATACGGATGGGCTCCATAAGCAGATGCTCCATAACGAGGTTGACCATAAGGAGGATAAGGTTCAAGGTGAGGTAAGAGAGCACAGATTTCATCACTATCTTGTATCCAGGCTGTAAACAAAAATATACAGACATTTGTAGAGAAGTTCCATAAGGGGTATTTTTATCACGATTTTAATTAGTAAAATATAAATTATAAACTAAAAACTTACGTTCTTTAGAAGAGCATATGTGCTTTCGCAATTCACAGGAGCTTTTAAAGGTTCTCCAATTTGATTCTAGTACGGCACAAACGGGATTCGAATCTTGGGGACAGTCGGTTGGGCAGTCACAGGTACCCGTATTGATGACACGCCAAGCTAAGTATTATAGAGAACCCTTCTTATTCATATTCTTTAACAAATTCCTAAATAAAACTCACATTCTTGAGATAAGCAGTCATATCGTTGAACTTCGCAGGCATTGTCAAAAGTGGCTTCCTGATTTGTAATCCCCGATTTTGCACATACTTTACCGTCGCTCGACCCACATACAATATGATCACAGTAAGGAGTATAATATGCAGATCCGCCGTAACCCCAACTCCAGGCGACTGTAAGGAGACTCAAACTGAAGAAATAGAACAACATGTTGTGGGACGATTCACAGGTTAACTATGAGGAAGACTAGAACAGGCTGTGCCTTTTATACGACCTCAAGTCCAATGGATGAACTAGCTTATGCTCTCATATCATTGCAATGTCTACGTGTCTAGAGCTCCGTTTCAGCTATTATATATATTTCAACTTGGTCAAATGCCCAGACAATTAACTTACGGTTCTTTCTGTTTCGACTGTTGTTAATTTTTCGTTTGTTTTTTTTTTTTGTTTCATTTTAATTTTGTACGAACTGTTTCTCATATCTGTTTTATTCGTGTTATTCGTAAATTTTGTAGCATGGGAAAATTTGTGAATTAAAATTATTCGTTAAGCAATTACGAATATCGTACTGTAAATTTCGAATAATAATGAGTAATTGCCTAGGCACGCAAAATATTATGATATGTTCTTGGCAAATGCCAAGGTCAGCAGATAACTTCGCGGTGTCCGAATGCAGTCTGATAGTAATACTATGAGCTCATGACTGATTCTTTGCGAATCTACAAAGTATTTATAAAAAAGAATTTAATGATGAGCAATTGAAATCATTTGAAACCATTGAATGAGTCCAACGTGTGCGAATTCTAGCTGTATGTCATGCTAATTATAACTATAATTCATTATTTATCTGCAACGTATTTATGGGAAGGAATTCAATGATATACAGTTAAATTATTTTAAACCAACAACTGAAGTACAACAATAAGGTATTAAATAGAAATAGGGTTACAAAGAATTTAGTATCTATGCTATGTGTAGTGTTTAAATGGCACGTAAAGAAACACGTGTTAGCTAATAAAAATATTGTTGGAATTATGTAATCTAAACATATTTAGAGAGTTTCACCAATTCATTTATTGATATTAAGATTTATAGTACATTATCGTATTTTTTGTTAGAAAATCATTGAGATACGTTAGTGTCTGTAGAAATTATTCCAGCTGAATGGAAAAACTGCGGAAGAGGATGCCGATGCGGAATGCGATCCAATAGCCGTTGAAGAAGCGGAGGCGGAAGCGGAAGCGAAGGCAGAAGCGGAAGCATATGCACCATGGGGAATGGGATAGGGATGAGGACCATATGCAGAACCATACGTAAAGCCATAATGATACCCATAGGGTCTATGACTGGGTGTCTTATATGTTGGTGTCGCTATCGTCTTGCGAGTTGGATAAATTGTTGTTGTGGAACTTGATGAGTTTGTGATAAGGCATCCGGTATAAAGACGGGGAGTTGGACAGTCCTTGGAAGTCACGAGGATCGTTGTCTGCCTTTCACATGTCTTATTACCATTTATTGGGTCAGTTTTCTGAGCAACCAACGACAGACTTAACACTGTCCCGTCGGAATTTGTGACGAGGAAGGAGACCAGGTTGTCCTAGAGGAAAGAATGAGGCAAACATTAATGTTAAGAAAAAAGCTTTCGAAGCTATATGACGTTTACTTACGGCATCAATACCGCTAACAGGTGTTGTGGACTCTGTTGTGGAGTCGTTTGTAGACTCTGTTGTGGACTCTGTTGTGGATTCTGTTGTGGACTCTGTTGTGGAGCCAGTGGTGGAGTTAGTGGTGGATTCAGTTATGGAGTCAGCTGTGGACTCTGTTGTGGACTCTGTTGTGGAGCTAGTGGTGGCGTCAGTGGTGGATTCAGTTATGGAGTCAGTTGTGGAGTCAGTTGTGGACTCTGTTGTGGAGTCAGTGGTGGACTCTGTTGTGGAGTCAGTGGTGGATTCAGTTATGGAGTCAGTTGTGGAGTCTGTTGTGGAATCGGTTGTAGATTCTGTTGTAGAGTCGGTTGTAGACTCTATTGTGGAGTCAGTTGTAGACTCTGTTGTAGAGTCGGTTGTAGACTCTGTTGTAGAGTCAGTTGTGGAGTCAGTTGTGGACTCTGTTGTAGACTCTGTTGAAGAGTCAGTTGTGGAGTCAGTTGTGGACTCTGTTGTAGATTCAGTTGTGGAGTCAGTTGTGGAGTCAGTTGTGGACTCTGTTGTGGAGTCAGTGGTGGACTCTGTTGTGGACTCTGTTGTGGAGCCAGTGGTGGAATCAGTGGTGGATTCAGTTATGGAGTCAGTTGTGGAGTCTATTGTGGAATCGGTTGTAGACTCTGTTGTAGAGTCAGTTGTGGAGTGAGTGGTGGACTCTGTTGTAGAGTCAGTTGTGGAGTCAGTTGTGGACTCTGTTGTAGACTCTGTTGTAGAGTCAGTTGTGGAGTCAGTTGTGGACTCTGTTGTAGAGTCAGTTGTGGAGTCAGTTGTGGACTCTGTTGTGGAGTCAGTGGTGGACTCTGTTGTGGACTCTGTTGTGGAGCCAGTGGTGGAATCAGTGGTGGATTCAGTTATAGAGTCAGTTGTGGAGTCTATTGTGGAATCGGTTGTAGACTCTGTTGTGGAGTCAGTGGTGGAGTCAGTGGTTGAGTCAGTGGTGGACTGTGTTGTAGAGTCAGTTGTTGACTCAGTTGAAGTGATATATGGTGTAGTTGATGATGGTGTATATGATGGGGTCGTATATGGAGTTCTTGTTATAGCTGGAGTTGTTTCTGTTGTGTATAATTTATAATTTGAAGCTGATGTTGTTCTCGGAAAATATTGTTTTTGTGCATTATATTGATTAAAGATGCCAGCATACCCATTCCTAGTGCTATACCCATTGTTTTGAGAATAAACCCGTCGATTGATGTGTTTGTAGGGAATGTAGGTCTGAGCATGTGGTGGAGCAATAGGAGGGTATGAGTTATAGGGCCTACCATAGTCTAAAGGCACAGGACGTGATGCTACATAAGGTATGTTGTAGTCGTACCAAGTTGGCGTTGGCAAGCAGTGCACCATGTGAGCCTGCACGAGTTCTAAAAGAGAGGGAGAGAGAGAAAATCTTGAGTGAGTAATTCTTTTTGTTTGGCGGTCAACTTACCTTCTTGTCCCGCAAACAGTTGCTGCAAATTGAATGAATTCAGGGAACAAATGCTGTTAAAGGTGCGATAACAATACCCATTGGTGGCACACACAGGACGACCACAGGATGTATAGTCCAATGAAATTCCTGTTTCTTGCTCCTGGTACTCCGAACAAAGCTGGGCTTCAACCAAAAGAAGCAACGAGAGTGTTGCCATTAGGGCAATTAGACTGAATTGCTTGGAGTACATCTTGAGAGGGGAGTACTTTACCAATGATATGGTTAGCTGACCTTACACTACCTATTTATACATTAAACGCATTCAGAGTCAATAACGAGACGCACTCACTTGTTGCTCCAACAAAATCTCAACCAGACGCAGACGGTTTATCAAAACTTAAGACGCTTTACGTGCCCGTCTTTCACTCTTGTTTCACATGTAAAGCTTGGCGCCAACAGTGCCAATTGATTGCAGACTTTGTTGCCGTCAAACTTAATTAAGGCAGTCCCTGACCCTCATTATCTTGCCTTTGTTTAAATCATTTAGTTGCAGTTACTCGAACAATACTTGGATACATTTGTAGTCAAGTTATGTTATTCTAGTTAAAATTGCTGCTGATTAAACATTTCCAGTCGTTTCGTAGTCAGCACTGCTTGATGCACTGCTTAACGTTTGCGCTTTGCGCTGCTTACTGAAAGAGCTTTGGCAGCTTCGCAAGCGGTTTGACAAGCAGTGTCCAGCATAAAGTAGTAAACTTTCAACTCGGCATCCACAAGGGCTGCTTGATACATTTACATTTGTTTATACATTTATAATAATAATTATAATTTATAATTAATCAATTGCTGGCACTCTCTGATATCTATAAATATTTGTAAATTTCAATCTTTTTCAAAATGACACATATCAAAAAACTATTCGAAATTTTTTTGATAAGTATAAATAATCATTTAATTCTAATTAGTTTATAATATACTTTATTTTATATTCTATTTTTCTCCTAAAGAAAAAGTTTATAAGTTTTAAATCCTAGCATTTAGTGGCAAGTTAAATTTGGATATTGATGAATAATTTAAATAAAATATTCTGCAGAGTTTACAGCACTTATTTAAAATATATGTCTTAAAATATATTTTACTGCTCAGTTGAAGTTGTAAATTAAGAATGTGTCGACTAAATTCACTTGCTGAAAGAATTCGAGCAGCCCTCGAATAACAGTTACACACTGCTTGTCGGCAAGCCTTTAGGGATAACACCAAAAGGTTCTGCGAGCCACAGAATGCATTGAACACAGCTTCACAGCGACATCACTTACCAACTCGCAGTTGTGGCAAACGGTTGTCGTATCGTTTCAACCGCAACTCGAAGAATTTTTTAAACATTTTTTTCTGTTTGTTTCGTTAACTGATTTTGGCGCGCGCAATAAAATAAAAAAAGAACTTAGTATCTATAAAATTGTAAGTAAATAAATGTGAGTGGAAAAGATTTAGTTGCTAGTCTTTAAGTGCGGCCAAGTACAAGAATAACAAGGAGAATAGCATAAACAAATAAGTACATCGCGTGCAGATGGCCACAAGCACAGGTAAGTGGCAGGTCTTAGATACGTATACTTAATATCCGAGTATTCGAATTCTATTTGTATTCTTTTGATGAGACTAGCATTAAATTTCACGTGCCATTGATTCAATTTGAATGTTTACTCTTGGCCACGCGTAAGTCCACAAAATGCTTCTGTCTTAACAGTGCAGACAAGTTGCCGAGTCCTAATTCAATTCGAGAAAATTTATTTGGCCAAATGCAAAGTGACTACCTATATTGAGTGTTTTGAGTGCTATTTATGTTTTGAAGTGCAATTTCCTCGACCAAAAACGATTGAAATATCATGTTAGAAATGCCATTGATGCATTTATGATTTATTCATTCATTCGTAACCGTCGCCCTGCCATTCCCTTTTACCCTTGCCTTTTTCGTCCCTTTTGGTATGCCAATTCCCAAGTCCATAAATTTTGTGGCACGAACCGACAGACGTAACGTTCAACCGCTTGAATAAATATGGTTTAAAAATACATTTATGTTATGGCAAAAATAAACAAACTGATTTCTCTGTTCACTTGTACAGTATTTCTTGTTTGCACTGAGCTCTATAATAGTCGCAAATGTTTTTCGTTGCGTATACGCAACGTTTGCTGTTGTAGCACAACAACAAAAAATGTTTGTTTATGCTTGCGTCCCCATTGCGGTTACTGATTCGATTAGCTGCCTAACCGCTGTTTAACCACCAACAACATCTTCACCGCACCTTCACCACCACCATCCACCGCCTGCTCATCAAGCGTTGCTCATTATGGCCCTGCGGGTTAGACTGTGGCATCCACATCTTGTGGCACGTCACGTGTAAGCAAAATACGCAGCCACGGGCAACATTTTCTAATTGTTTGAGGTTCATGTTATATTAAGGGAGAGGACAACAACTGACTGCGCACTCATCATAGATTTTATATACCCTTGCAGAGGTTATTATATTTCTGTCACGTCATTTGTAACGCATTAATGGAGGTTTGTCAGAACCCATATATTCCATGTATTCGTTAATAAATTTTACTTTCGAAAACTATTTTGCCTTAATTCAATAAAATAGCCTATTTAAATTTATCAATTTTAAAATATTTTTTTTCCAAAATTACAAAATAAAATATTATCCTCATTTGAGGACACTGTCCAAAAATAGTATGTTCGATATATGCCTAGAGTCAAATAGCATCGTATTAAATGTAATTTTTATGTAAATAACATATTTTGATTTTCAAGACATTTCAATTAAATTAATTATTATTTACTATGGATAAAATAATCTTTTTATAACAAGTAATATAAAAAAAAATCTTTTTATAACACTTTTATAACAAGTAATATAAAAAGAATCTTTTCATCCATAGTGCTTGGGAAGGGTATTCAATCTGTATGGAATATAACTTTTCTAGCTTTCTTCGAGTTACAGTTGACCTTCAATTGGCTTTTGTTCTGGGCTTGTTTGTGTCTATTTTGGCTTACCATTCAATAGTTTTTCACCCACGCTATTGTTGCTTGCAATATCGACAACAATTCGCCACGTCTTCTGCAATGCGTGTGATAAATGTTTTTCAATATTTTTTTCCAATACATTTTTCGCTACGTTTTCCATTCCTTTTGTTAAGTTGCCATGCGACACAGCAGGTGCTGACATTTCTTATTAGAACGCCACACACACACGCACACACTTCAAACATTTACATAAATATGACGCAAAAAATAAACTCAGCGTTTTTCTGGTCAGGACATGAATACTTATGATAACACTCGATTAACAGTTGAAGCATCATTGGGAAGAAAAGACGTTTTCTACCCTAATGTTTCATTATAATTGCTATAGATTGATTACAAGTGTATGTATCACTGAGTTTAAGTGTGCTAGGAATAGTTACAGACAGAAAAAGCTACAGAAAAATGGAAGCAAATAATATGTACAGAAGTGTGCGAAATAATAAGAACAACATATGTAAAAGTTTAATTCGTTAAGAAATTGCTATAATAATATATTAACAATAAGTCATTATATTATTTTAATAGTACACATATTAAGCTATTTATATCCAAAAAAAAATGCATATCCTGTTATATCCTTATCCTTTTTAATATCAACTTTGTTATGTTACGTCACTTTTAACTATTAATGGGTATAATCTATCTATAGTCTATAGATCTTATAAAAGCGTGGCGTATATTCTAATATAATACCAAATATTTTCTTCGTCTTGATGCTATAATTATCTATAATTTTGTGTCCCTATCAGAGTTGAGTTCTTTCTTAACGTCTATAGCTGATCCATTGGATTATTAAATTTAAAAAAATGAATTAAGTTTTCATATATGCTTTTCTTATTATTTCGCACACGTCTGTATATATTTTCAGTCCATTATAGTCATTTAACGTAGTGTAAGTTATAGCAAAAGTACTAAACTATAATTAATTTTGATTTCACAAAAGAGAAAAGTAATTCCACAACAAATTTCATAACATACTTTGCATATTTAATTGAAATTCACTTGTACACATATCTTTCACTCAATACTCTTGCCAAAATTATGCTTTAAGAATAACTAGAAAATTGATTAAGGGCGTTAAATTTCAAAGTGAACTTAGAAATAAGCTCATAAAAATTGAATTGGGAAAAACATTAAGACAACGGATCAAATAAATAAAATATGTTTCTATTTTAAAGCTCTTCATCTTGGTCTTTCTTATCTCTGTGTCGCTTTCTTTTCCCACTCTTTGTATTTTGTCATTGCTTAAGTTCCCACATGTTGCTTTCACCTACGGAAAAAAAAGCCCGAAGGAAATGTGAATCTATGTATACCTGGAATCCCCTTCAGCTTGTTCCAAACAAAGAGCTTAGGCCGGCGGCTGAGGATAGCTCTACTTGTTTTTGGGTGTGACTAATGAGGCGACAGTCTTTTGGTAGATATTGGTCGATGGTCACATACGTGTACCTTTCAACTCCCACTTGCACTGGGCTCCAGCCCACACTGAAAAAAAATACCAGCTTTTAAAATCAAGAACATACATCTTAAATATTTGGTTCTTAAAATATGAAATAAAACTACGATTTTTAATCTAAAAAATCATAAAATCTTAATATAAGAATAAAAATCTTTAATTTTTATTTGTTTTATTTTTTAATTTTAATTTTAAGAACATTTATTCTTAAAAAAAGAGCTTGGTCTTATTTTAAATGTTCTTAAACCCAGATGTAAACGCTTAAATGAAGAATTTTATGTTCTCGACGCATTTTTTAGACCAAAAATCTTAGTTCTGAGACCAAAATCTTGATTTTAGAACATATTTTTTTCAGTGTAGGATAGCTGTCCGCAGGACTAGATCCTATGTCAATTTGGGCTCAAGTGCCGTTCACATCGTTTGCTCATTTTGTGTATCGTGTTGTTTTCTTTTTCTTTTTTTTTTAATAGCATAATTTGGGGGCAATGTTGGACCAACAGACTGAATGGACAAACGGGGGCTTATGAATTTACCGGCCTCGAACGGCAACTACAACTCACGTTTTATTGTAGCCGACTTTTGGGCGCTTATTAAATTTTTATGCCAACACAAACAGCGGGAGGAAAAACAAAAATAAAAATAACACAAAAAGAAATTACAAGAAATGGTCACTGGATTGAATTTCATTGCCGTCGACGCTACCACACACACACACACACATACACATACACACACACATACACACACACACACTCACACATACAATGAACATACAAATTTGGTAATTGCGCGCTTCATGTATATTTAATTTTGTGTATTTTTTTTCGTATATTTTTTTTATTCTCTTGACTGCAGTTGCCAAATGTCCAACCTCGCCCTTTGCCACAAGTTGCTGTCAACGTGCCCCAATTTGTTGACTGCCGCTTGCCACTTGCCACTTGCTATTTGCCACATTTTTTTAGAATAATTTTAGAATATAATTTTATTTTATTTGAAATCTGTCCTTATTTGCTCGCGTTGTTATTGCCTTAATATTGTTTAAATCTGACTTATTCACAATCAGCTGAGCATTTGAAATGCAACTAGTCGACAGGGGGAATCTTTTAGTAGCATGAACATTCTGAAGGATGGCAGAGAGAAGTGGCTTAGGAGAATTAAATAAGTAATGCGCAACGGAAAGGATTCTGCCAAGCTTCTTATCCAGCTCTGAAGTGGACACTGTGAACTAAGAATTTACTGATACTGAGAAGTTACTTTCCACTCAAGTGAACTCTTTAAGGAGTTGTATCTTTTTAAATGGAGCTATAAAAGAATATATATCTTGGGAAGGTGTAAGATAGTGATTTAAATCCAAATTTTAGATCAAGTTTTATATCTAAATAGAAAATCGTCAAAAAAAATATCTATCGAGTTGTCGATATATCGGAAAATAGTAGATCGAATTTTTTTTTTAAACGCAATTGTAATCACAGAATTCACTCGTAGCTATATAAGAAATCGACTTAATCAACTCGATAGATCGTCAATAAAAATCATCAAGTTGAAGTACACGATAGTCGCTTGGGCAAAAATCGAGTTGTTGTTATTTCGATATATTTTTACATCACTAGTGTAAACTATTATAAGTTATATGTTAATATGTGATACATTTATAATTTAAATAAATTTTCCTAAATTATTAAAGATTTTTCAATGTTATCGAAGTTGTGGTCTACTAGGTATACTTTAATACTGCACAGGGTTTTTTTTGCTCTTACCAAATGTTACTTACTAGCACGTCAATTGATTAGCTGGTCATGACTTTATTTTTATCTTTTATGGAACCAGTTGGAAGCATGCAATTCATGACATTTTCATATTAAAGCCATAAATAGGATTACGATATCAGGAACAGTCTGCCTCGAGCTCTGCTTCTTCCTCTTGCTTCGATTGCAAATGGGGCAAGAAATTTATACAATGCCCCAATGTTTGGCACAGGCAGAAAAAGAGGCAGGCTGATAGGCCGGCAGGTGTCGTAAATTGTAGCGCATTAATCGATTCATTTGATTTCCGGCATCATGCTGTGGGGCACACACACACTCACACACATGCACACACACACACACTCACACACACACACATATACACTGTCGAGTCAAGTGCAAAACACTTTTCGGGCAAGTTCAAGTAATCAAAACCAATAAAAATAACAAACACACATCTGCCGTGCCTACAAGTGCCCCTGCCCCTCATCGCCGTCTTTCGGTTAATTGTAAACAACAACAGAGCGTATACGCAATGCCGCAAGCATAAGCCAATTTTACGGCCATAAATATCAATTCAAAATCAAATGAAATCAAATCAAATTTGAGCTAAGCAACGTTTACAACGCCGTCAACGCAACAACGCCCATGGAGTATTGGGATCGTCTTTGATTTATGTCCTCTGAAATTTAAATAAAATATTTGCCCAGCTAAGCAAATTTATTAAAAAATATAAGATGTAAGCAAGCTGCACGATGCGCTAAGTCGGCTGTTCAATACCCTATTCAAAGTTAAACGGTTATGTATACACCGATGTACAAACAAAAATCAAAATAAGAATTTTTCGCCTAATCAATGTTTCAAAAACGCAAAATGTTTTAAAATAGATACAAATTTTATCTTGATAACATTATTATTTTTTCTTCAAAAAAGTATCTTTTTTGTTAATAAAATATTTATGTCATAAATTCTGGACTTTAAACATCAGTCTATTTTGCAATTATATTTATTTTATATTTAGTATTTTCATTTTTACCTATATTTTAAAGAAATTTGCAATATTAAGACCTTGCGTTGCGGATAGGTACGTTCATATTACCCATTTTTAGGGTATACAAAAAAATATGCTGATTTATGTGACTTGAAAGATTGTCGATAACCCGCTTAAGATGCCGTTAACAGCAACAGTGGCCACAACATAAGAGGAAGAACAATTGGTTTGGCCAAATTGATAACAGTTATCGGTCATGTCCAATTGAAAGGCAGCTGACTTTTAAATTTCACTACCTTAACCTTTATCCAATTTTTTTCTTCTTTTTTTGTGTTTGGCATCAAGATTAGTTTTTCGCTCTCAATCTCTGTCTCTCTTTTGTGTTTACCTTTTGACGCGTCAAAAGGTGTGAAAAAACTAAAAAAAAAAAAAAGAGTTTCCATGACTTTTGTTAATTTCTATACAATAACAAAAGGGTATATTAGTGCAAGAGAGACAAAGAAACTGGAATGCAATTTTAAAAGTCAGGAGCTGATTAAATTAGCATGCAAAAAGCTCTTAAAGTTAAAGAAATAAGAATCTGTTGAAAAATTGTCTCTTATGAGTCATAAGTTTTGACTTAATTTCCAGGGTATTCCAACATTTGTGTGCCTCAGTCTCACCTGGGCTATTTTCAACTCATTCTTCGCGTTTCGAAAAACTTTTAATGAGCAAAATTATTGGCAGCAATTGAAGAAAGACGAGGAGCCCGCGGCGTTCAGTGCTAACAAATCAAATCAAAGTAAAACGAAATGAAATTAAATTCAATTATAAATTGTTTTGGACGAATTCGCAAGAGTTATAAAAAAAAATCATACAAAAATAAAATGTAATAAAAATTAAGAAGATGCCAATTGTTGTGCGAACGAAATGAAATGAACTTAATCAACTTTTCAAGATATTTACCTAACTCTGCAAGTTGAGGAAATTTAATTTTGTAACAATTTGCAATTGCAATTATTTAAAGCAGAGCATGAAATTAACTAATAAGCAAATAAAGTGGAGATAACAAATAAAATGGACAAATGAACAGATTCGAGTTTGAATGGCTTAAAAGAATGGAAGTACATTTATACATAGTCCTTTTGAGCTATGAAAATTGAAGGCACAAAGTATTCAAAACAAATTTATGACAACAAACAGATCACTTACTTAAAAGACATAAGAGGCAATGGAGGACACCTGAATTTGCATAAAATAAACAAAATTAATACAAGAGCCCAGATTATCATTAAAGAGTGAAAGTCAAGTGCAATTTGTATATATTTTTTTTGCCACTTGCGGATAATAGACAAAATAAATTATGATATAGGTACCTGCAATGATATCAAGGTATAAAATCGGCGAAAATTTACAAAGGTTGGATAAAATAAAAGAAGAATGTGGGAAAAACAAGAGACAATTTAAATTTAAATGTATTTTGTTTGTCATGCAAAGTGTTGCCTGCGGCATCAGCTATGGCCTATTCTTAATTTCCACAATGCCAAAAGAGAAGAAGAGCCTGCTCACTCCCATCCCCTTTTCTACATCACCCATACCCATTATAGGTTTTTCTATAACCTGGTCTATTGTTTTTTTTTTAAGCTTTTTAATGCCACTTTATTGTAGGCAGATAAGTGCGAACAATGGCGAACAACAAAGCAGGAGTGCCGCAAAAAAAATAGAAGACTGGAAATTGAATATGAAAATAACGACAAATGTTGTACATTCCTTTTGTTGAAGTCGAAATACCCTTTATTTGTATTAAAAGCAATTTGAGTTCTAAGCAGAATGCACGTTTTATTTAACTCCAAAATTATCATTTCAACATATCTTTCATTTGACTGCTATTTATGTATAGTTTTCTTAGATTTCTACATAGCTTGGATATAATATTAATATAAATAAAATGTATTTTACACAACCAGATATTTTGCGATCGACTTTTCTTTTGTAACTGTCAATTTATTAGCTCGGGCTATATATAACGAACTTATCAGACTGATAAAAGATATATTGCAAAATGACACTTTTGTCACCTTTAAATCGTTACCTATTTTATGATCAAATTTGTATACCCTATTTAAACAAATAGAACTCAAAGCATATCAAACAATGGCAAACACCTGAATATATCGAGTGTGTGTCTTGATAAGTAAAGCTAACCACATAAATTCTATTCAATTGGAATTTCAATTAGATGAATAAAGCTTTCCAATTTTACGATTGAGAGAGTCCATTAACAAAAATAAAGCCAATGAATTATGGTTCATCAAAAATGATTAGCCAATTTATTGCTTATTATGATCAATCAATTAAAACAACATTTTATTGGAATTACATTATACAAGATTGGTTTTATTAGTACAGAGATGAACTTGTTTAAAACTTATAAAAATATATTAATAAAGAAACCTTTTTTTTTAATTGATACTATTTAATTAATTTAATATTTATATAGTTAAAGATATAATGTCGCTATTATTCCAGTTTTAATACTTCTGATGCCTGTAAGTGTTTCAGATTTAAAGACAGCCTTTTACTTCGGTTTCGACGCCGGCAATTGTCAAAGTTACCGCGACATCAGGTATCAAACAGCTCGTAAAGTCAAAAAATGTGATCAAATTGCCATTAATGACTATTTGAAGAGTATTAACCTGCATGAAAGTAAAGTGGAAGAGAGAGAGAGATTCAGAGATGAGATATGTTATTTGTTGGGAAGTTTTAAGTTAAAACTGTTAACTGTGCTGTTCTTACGTCTGGTGTAGTTACTGAAGTTGTATCCTCGGTTGTTGATTCCTCACTTGTAAGGGTTGTCGGTAGTGTCGGTAGTGTTGGTAGTGTCGGTATTGTCGGTAGTGTCGGTAGTGTTGGTAGTGTCGGTATTGTCGGTAGTGTCGGTAGTGTCGGTAGTGTCGGTAGTGTCGGTAGTGTCGGTAGTGTCGGTAGTGTCGGTAGTGTCGGTAGTGTTGGTAGTGTCGGTAGTGTCGGTAGTGTCGGTAGTGTTGGTATTGTCGGCAGTGTTGGCAGTGTCGGTATTGTCGGTATTGTCGGTATTGTCGGTATTGTCGGTATTGTCGGTATTGTCGGTATTGTCGGTATTGTCGGTATTGTCGGTATTGTCGGTATTGTCGGTATTGTCGGTATTGTCGGTATTGTCGGTATTGTCGGTATTGTCGGTATTGTCGGTATTGTCGGTATTGTCGGTATTGTCGGTATTGTCGGTATTGTCGGTATTGTCGGTATTGTCGGTATTGTAGGTATTGTAGGTGTCTCTGTTATTGGTGTATATGTCGTTGGATAGGCGCCATAAGAAGATCCACTTGTTGTGGGAGCATAAGCTGCCGGTTTTCCTGCATACTTTTTGTTGGTATAGGGGCCAGGTGCCTCGGCAACTGCTCTGGCACCATTGGATCCTCCAGCTGCGGCATACGCATAAGAAATTCCACTCGATGCGGCGCTAGACTTGAAGTTTGTATTTCCGTAAGCCAATCCACCAAAAACAGAAGCCGCTCCACCGTAGGCATAATCCGTTTGTATCGATCCCGAGCCGGAGGGAGCGGAGTCATACTGACCAAAGGAGAAAATATCATCGTAGGCCTCACCATAATATTCAGCAGTGGCAACCAATGCCAGACTTATGAGCAATGCGAAACTTAGAGCTGTCATTTTGTGGCGTTAACACTGTGGTGCTGTCGTCTCACTGATGTCTTAACCAACTGCAACACCGCCTTTTTATGGAGCGTCAGGTGGCTCACCGAGTTGTTCAGCCAGTGGATAACGCCAATTCGCCTTTGTCCCACATAAACTGTCGAACAAAACAACACATTCAGACAGTACAGTACAGATTCATGTTCTATCGCTGTGGCACGTGATTAAAACTCGACGAGACCGGCTACTCGTTGCAACTCATACTCACCCGGCTAAAACATTCACTTTCATATTATTGTGGTTCTGCAAGCGCCATTATCTGACCCCTACGTGCACTTGATCAACTCTTTTTTTATTATATGCTAATTACGAAACAAAAAGTAATTACGCAAAAACACACAATTAAAACATATCGTTTTTTAATAAAAAAAAAACAAAAACCAAATTTTTTAAATAACCCCTCGTTAATTAAACAAGTTTGCACTTTTTTTCTGAGTGACATTTAATCATTCATTCATATTGAGGTCACTAAACACTTATCGTGCTCATTATTGAAACTCATTATTTTATTATTTAATAACTAGACACTGTTACCTTTCCAAACGTTGATGGAAAACCCTTTAAAAGCTTTTGATAATGTTCCAAAATATTGCACTTAAAAACCTATAGAAGTAAATTGCATATGACATTTTTTTTTGTTTTTTTGATATTTTGTTGTTTTAAATGTGTTGAAACTTTAAATTTAAGAATAAAATTATGTTAATATTGTTCATTTTCGTTTGTACCTTCTTCAAACAGATTTTAACTTTAGCACGGATAGCAGATAAGTAATAATAGGAGAAGTCTTTTTCAAGCAGCTTTAAGTATACTAACAACAGTCTTAAATACATACAAACCTATAAAGAACTTAATTTACATGTCAATAGCCAAGGTCAAGGGATTGTTGAGAGTTCTTAGAGTTTCAGAGAGATGTAACTAAAAACGAGAAATTGTTAAAATAATAAGACAGTCATTAGTTGCATTTACTTGTAATCCAAGTAAACACGCACAATGGATGTGCTGTAACTGAATCAAAAAGTAATTAAAATTCACAATTTGCGATACAAAATCTGACCAATTATTAACCAAGCTGACGCAAGAAAAATCATTTCAATCAACAATTTCACAACAAACTAATTTGAAACATTCGTAGCAGATGTTAAAACTAATCATAGATTAGCAGCTGAAACTTGTCAGACCTGTAACTAAAATGCATTATTTCTTATTTACGATTTAGAATATAGAAGTCTTAGAATGTGTACACTTTCAGTTTTCACTGTAATCATAAGACGAAAGCAGTACTATTTTAACTTGAAGATAAGAAGAGTTGGCGAAAGTTTATATAATATTAAGTCTTTTTGATCTTTAAATTTAATCAGAATTGTAGAATTTCAAAGATAGGAAGCTGTCACCAGATAAATGGGCCCCTATCTTGACAAATTACAAATTCTTTACTTCAAATTCTATATGCAACTGTTGGGTAAGTCCTTCTTTGAATACAACTGACAATAATAAGCTTAAGTTAAGTGAGCTTATGCCATTTTACTATGGTGTAAATCTAGGCGAAACAATGTGTACGATACTTCTCAGCTGCGTTTTTCCTTACCGTATATGTAAATGTACTATATATCATATGTATATCTTATCAATTTATGATATTCTATTTCCTTTGTCATCTTTGAAACAGTATAAGAAGGAACAAGACGTAAACGACAACAGCTGTGAGCATTTGGCATTTTGCTTGAAAGAGTTGCTCAACTCGGCTGTTAGATATAAACTAAAGGGAGAACTATTTCAATTTATTTGCAGCAAACATTTCATTTTGTAGACTCTGTTACCAGCTGGCAAATCAGTCAAGTCCCTTATCCCACTGCGCCTCTATATCGCCACAATTCGCATAGTTCACCCGCTGTGCAACTGTCAAGATGAACAAAATGATTGTCGGTTGGGCTGGAGACTCAGATATACCCTATAGTTTGATTTCAGGGGAGTGAATTGCAAGGAGAGTACTCTGATTTAAAATGGTACAAAATTATACATTTTGTGTCACAACTTGGAATTTTCGTCAAAAAATACAGGAATATCGAATCATTGTACAATAGGACTAAAATTAACATATTTATCACGAATATTCTTAATTTAAGAAATCCATCTTTTGTAACAATATATATATTTCTTTTGTTAAATTTTAAAAAATTTAAGAAATAAAATTACAAATATATTTTAAGGTAGTACCTGTCCTTTATTGAGAGCTTTTATGTGCAAATAATACTACAATACACTTAAAAAAAGTTTTAAATATCTAATTTAATTAATTAAAAATATATTTTTGTCAAGCTTTTAGATTATATTTATAATGCACAGATTAAAGTCAATCTTCTTTGAGACGGGGCAAAATTAAAAAAAAAAGCAAAAAAAAAAAAATTGCGATTTAGACACACAACTAACGAACTGTTATATGCCATAATTCAGGTCAATAACTACAGAGTAGTTTAATAATACATTAGTTGATTTTCTTTCATTATGGTTTATTAATCACTATTTAAAGTTGGGGAATTATAACAAATCAGACGAAAACATGGTGTTATATTATTTTACAGCTGTCTATTATATAGACTATTCTTAAAAGATACAGGGTATAGTTGCCAGAAAACACTGACAGTGACACACACACACGCACACGCACACACATACACAGACAAACACAGTGTCACTGTGCAGTATCATTTTTTCAATGTTAAGCCATTTGCTTTGTACAACTTGTTGCTTTGTGCTCCAACTTAGAATCCACTTGCACACCACTTACATTCCACTTACATTCGCAGCCATCGTAGGAGTCGGTAAAGCAGTGCGCCAGGCGTTTTGCACAGTTCACAGTCCAGCCGTGGAGCATGAGGTGGTTGTGGGTGGCTGTTAGTGGATCTGTGTGGTTTTTGGGATGTTGGGATGTTGGTATATTGTTGGCATGTGTGAATGATGTACAGTTTCTGCTGCGTGGCCATAAGAAATATTTCGTTTCGTTTCGTTTCGGTTCATTTGGCAACTTGCGACGCGGCCGAACAGTCGATTGGGAAATCAGGCAGCATTCAGTTTTGTTTCGGGACTTGTGATATGTTTTTGGCGCCAGATAAATTTCGAATATTTTGTATAAATAAATAATAAGCGATACAGCAGCCGCAGCGCGTTAATTAAACAATACAATAGCAGCTAACCGAACAACAAACCATTTGTAAGTGATTCTCTCAGTTCTATACAAGTTCTCATTAGAGAATTATATTTAGTCAATTATAACTAATCGCATTCACGTACCGCGAAAATTTGTTTATTTGTGCTCCGAAATTATGTGAAGATATTAATTTTTTTATTTTACAATGCGAAAAAATGATGCAAAGTAATTTATAATCATGAGCAAATTTTATAAACAAAAAAAGATTTAATTACTTGGATTTATCATATTTGCCTATAAAAATGTTTGCGTATTTTTCGTTTTCGTGTTTTTTTTTACTTCATTTTTTGTTCAATTTATTGTCCAGAACAAAAGCAACTAACTAACTTTGATTAGCCACAAATTAAGGGAAAACAAATGGAAAAAATAAGCTCATAAAAAGTGCAAGACTAGCAGGTAATCAGCTAAACAAACTGCCAAATCCGGCGGATAAGTAAAAAACTATGTACTATGGTGTAAATAGTAATATTATAGAAAAAAAAATTTAAAAGAAAATTGATGAATAACGGAATAACTTGATTAATTAATTTAATTATTTGCAGCAGTTTTATAAACATGTCATTTGAGCTTCTTTATATTAATTCATGTGAAAGAAACGTTGTATATTTATTTAGTTTTCTCGATGTTTTGTGTAAAACTGATCAGATACAATTAACAGATTGTTGACCTAGTCAGATCAAAATACCCTTGCATTTGCTATATTTAAAAAATATGCAAAATATGTGAATTGTTTAGTAGTACCAAAATTTTAAATTTACTCTCTGTTTTGTATTTTGTTGTCTTGAATTTTTTTTATTAATTCATTGATTCGAAATAAAAAGTTATTAAAAAAAAATCAGTTTTGATATGATAAATTAAGGTTAGAGTTGCCATTTATGATACAAACTTGGGCACAGTTTAGAATATAAAAATATCTAGATATTAAATCGAGCAGTAAGAACAGATGTATAACACTTAATTTAACAATATTTGTTACTTAATTTTGAGAACAGAAAACCTAAGGTGCCACATATTTTTAATTCATTGCTATATGCTACCAGTATCCATAACTTGCCATCAAATAATGGGATCAAGTGTCCACATCTGAACCATGTTTCATAAAAATTTCCAATTTATGGGACAAGAAGAAGAGGACCGATTTTTAGCTCCATTGTGCTGTGGCGCTGGGATGTTAAAGCCGTCTCTCAGCCAGTCAATGAGCCGCAAAATGTGCGCACACACACACATACAAAAGCATAATTGCATTTAGTGACCCATACACACACACACACATACAGACACACATATAGGCTAATACAAGCAAATTGAGTGGACAACATTTGCAATAGCTAAACTCATTTATTATTATAATTGCTTAAAAAAAAAAAAAAGAACAACGACAAAAATTGTTGCATGAACAAATCGAGTTGGCAATATGTTGTGTGTGTATGTGTGTGTGTGTGTGTGTATGTGTGTGTTTGTGTGTTTCGATTTCCGCTGTCAAGCTACTTTCGCTGCCATCATCATTAACTAGACGACACACAACCGACATACAGCACACTGCCATTCTCCACTCGGCCACCATCTTAGTGTGTGTATATATATGTGTGGGTGTGTGTATGTGTGTGTGCTAAACAGCAAACAGTAACAAGTCATCAACAATATTCAGCATACAGTTAGAGTATTTAGTATATGTACATATAATTATCACAGCCCGATTCGCAACCATTAATATCGATTCGAACTCCTATTCATATCCGAACTCACACTCGTCTTTCTATTCATATTCATTTTTGTATCCGGCGGCAGTTTTTCTTCCCTTTTCATTTTTTTTTTTTTTTTTTGGTTGAAAACATAAATTTCAATATCTATTTAATTTATGCAACGAAACGTTTTGTTTTGCTTCTATTTTTCTGCTTGTAATTACGTTTGCCATAATTTTTTCATAATTTATGGAATTGGTTTTATACTTTTATATCTATCTGCTGTCTCTACATTCTCTTCTTCTGTTTTCCTGCAATTGACTATTAAATTATGTCCTTCATTGTTATATATTTCAAGTCTTCATTTTTTATCCTGCCTCTAAGACACTTTAAATTGTATTTTAGCTACGCGTGAATATACAAGATTCATAGTAATAATTTAATTAATTATAACTCTTCTCACTTCCGTCCTCCATAGACATATTTTCCAAGTTAAATCTGCATTTCATTGGAAACTAATCATGAAAATTGCTAACAAATTTTCTTTGTCGGTCTCATCTTATTTCACATTCACCTTATGCCAATGTTAGACGTAAGCTTCAATCACAGGCCTATTATAACTATGAAAGGATCATAATACAAAAAAAAACAACAGAATAATAGCGTTTACAATTTCATATTCAGTTGGGCGTTTCTTAAACTGCATGGCAATTACTAAAAGCCTCGAGAGCAAAATGGTTTCAAAAAGCTGGTCAAAGCTAATGGTCCTGGTTGTATGCAATGAAAATATCAGATTTCTATAACATAAAGAGAGAAAACTAAAGAGAGAGAGAGAGAGAGAGAAGGAAAGCGAGAAGCAAAGAGACAATGGCAGGAATTGAAACATGACTGGGCATTGACTTTAAATAACACCGTGTTGCACGTGGAGTATACGCAACGTTACTGAATTAAATTAGCGTTTATTAATTGCATCCAATGAGAATATAGAGCGTCCTAATATGCTGCAAATCAACCACTAATAGACCAGCTAATTGACAACAGCTCCACAGCTACAACAACAACAGCAACAAAAGAACTGCTTTGAAAATTATATCATTTCATTTGAATTTCTCACATTTATCTTTTTAAATTTTTAGACCTATGTTGATTTCACGCCAACAATAGATTAAACTACGAATAAAGTGACCCTGGATAAAGGACTTAGCAATTATACTATACAATTATCAGTCCGGGGACTTTTTGAACGATCTAGTAATTTGTTAAGTTTTTCGTTGACATTTCTTTTCAATTTTATTTACGAGCAATAAAAAAAATGTATTGTGATAAACTTCTTCCTACAAGTGAACAGTAATAAATGTGAAGAGAACAATTTAATTTATAGATAGAGAAAATAAATTACAAAATAAAATAGCACAGCTTTACCAGAAATCCAACGGCTTTCATTATATCCAGCAAACATAAAGCTACAGGGTATACAAAAAATTGCATATGCCATTTTTATACCCTTTTGAAGCTTATATTTTTATGCCATTAGTTTTTGAGAACTTTCTATTATTACTATCACACTATCTGACAGAGCGTAAATTAAAAATTAAGCATACGTCACGTAGTCCGTGACTTGCAGCTTGTTCCATTTTTTTTTTTTGGAACTGGGCTGAAATGCATTAACCAAATTGTCACAGACTGTCGAAGTATGTGTGTGTGTTATTGTGTAAATGTGTGTGTTTGTGTAAGAGAGAGAGAGAGAGAGAGAGAGGAATTTCTACTGTTAAAACTCAATCAAGCGAAATGAGTTTAGATTAAAAATATAACAAAGTTAGACAAGAAACTCGCATAGTTAAGTCATGCATGTGCGTGTGTGTGTGTGTGTGTGTGTGTGTGTGTGTGTGTGTGTGTGTGTGTGTGTGTGTGTGTGTGTGTGTGTGTGTGTGTGTGTGTGTGTGTGTGTGGGAGTGTGTTGGAGTGTATATACTTCAATCGATGCACTGAAAGAAGCGCATTTTATTAAAGCCTTGCAGAGTTGCAAACTTAAAATGTAATTACAAGTGGAATACCCAACGGCAAACTCTGAAGTGAACGCTCATTAATTAGACAATAAACTGATTTATTGGAATCTGCTGTCATCTCTGTTGACTGTGCTCCGCTTTGTCCTATATGTAGATGAAGGACTCTGTCACTAACATATCCTCAGGTCATCATATTGTCAACATGTGCAATTTGTTGCCACTGACGGCAACAACAACAACATCAACGATGCAACAAAAGACACACAAACATATTTACACACCTGTGGGCTGTGTGTGTGTGTTTGTGTGTGGATGATGTTAACGCTTCACAGCAGCTTGTAAATTAATTTCACTGCAGCGCTAAATAAACCAAAAACCGCTGCAATCAATATTTATTGCACTTTATAATTTTAACTAGTTAAATAAACCATCCGACTTTGAGCTATGTTTTATCATTTAAATCTTGAGAATAATCTTTTAGATAAAATTATCAAAAATATGGTTTGAAATATTTATTTATTAATAGATATGAAAAATGTGTAGGGTGCATCGATTTTTTCGAAAAAAAAAAAAACAAAAAAATATGGCAGCTCCAAGAGGTATTTACCAAGAAAGTATAGTTCTAAAACTTGTTTTAAGTTCGAAAACTTTGATTTAAGGACAATTTGTATTTAAAAGTTCTAGATTTAAAACGAGTTTGGATACCAATCTTGCCAGGATCAGACTAAAAATACTAAAATACTAAATACTAAAATACAAAAACATTTTTCAACTCAAAAAGCGGGGACTAGAAATTGATTTTATAATTATGATTTCCTGGTGAAAACATCTTAGAATTGACCGTAGATTACGAATATGGGGTACCATTTGTCAATGTAATATGTATAATTGCTTTATGCGTCAACCAAGTGTCGTCAGACAGTTGACAAAGGTTCATTACCTAACTCAAATACTAATTTCACTGGAAAATCAAATATTTTTATATATATAAAAATGCACTTAACGCATATTAACTGTTTTGATACATTCCCCATTCACCTTTTACAGCACTGGCAACAATAACAGGAGCTCACTGAGCATATGCATCATAGAAGATGTCGCCAGAGCCGCAGGATAATCTACGCACATTCCTGAAGCATTTGTATGCCGAGTGCGTCTATCGCTATCAGAATGTCACGTCAAAGGGCCAGTCAACAGGTTAGCCAATCAATCCCCCTCCCCTGTACACAGTACCGATAGATAGATTCTCCATCTCCATCTCCATTTACATATTGCATATAGAGTCTGGCGTTGAGGAGCTGCTGTTGGAGGACTATACAACACAAATCTTGGAGCAGGCCGTACTCAATGAGGGCAGCATTGATATGCAGGATGTTGATGAGCAATCGGCCAGTGACAATGAGCTTTATGCGACGGTTCTAACCGCAACAATGGCAACAAATCAGCATTCAATCCCATACAGTAGCAACAACAACAATAGCGAAACTGAACGCCTCTTTTGTCCCGTGAATTTTGATGGATATCTCTGCTGGCCACGCACACCAGCTGGCACCGTATTAAGTCAATATTGCCCCGACTTTGTTGAGGGTTTCAATGCACAGTTTTTGGCCCATAAAACGTGAGTTCAATACCAATTCCTAAAAATGAAAATACTTTTCAAATAATCTGTATCGTAGTCTGTACCTTACCACCCATTAAAATTTGCAAATATTCCCGTATATGGTAGATTTATAAACTCTGTATAAAATTTCATATTTTTCTAGCTGATCTGGAAATTGGTATACACGTAACTGATTTTCTATTTCCATATCTAATTCGATTGTATATTAATTCTTTAAATTTTATCTGGAAACTGTGTATACAAAAATGTAAATGCAGGAAATTATAAAACTGTTTAGACATACTCAACTGCAGAATTATTAATGGAATTATTTTTTGGTTGAATTCACTTTGCCGGGAATTGAATGTCCTTCAGCTTAAATTTCTCGTACCACTTACATACGTATATAATCCAACCAACTTAGAAAACTCGTTGACAGGTTTGTCAATAAGAAACTTAGTTTAAGTTTTGCCATGCTTTTATTCTATCAACTAATTGTTTAGAAAATCCTATTTAATTGCATATATTTTTATAGCTGCTTACGTCAATAATTCATTAATTGAATAGTTTAATCCCAATGTAATACACCCTCATTTTCTCTGCCAAATGCTTCGTAGATGCTTGGAAAATGGCTCGTGGTATCGACATCCGGAGAGCAATCAAATCTGGTCGAACTATACCAACTGTGTGGACTATGAGGATTTGGATGTGAGTTGACATTGAAGATGTGAAATTAAACTATATTTGGAATAATTTTCAGTTTCGTCATTTTGTCAATGCGTTGTATGTGAAGGGATATGCATTATCTTTGCTGGCATTATTGATATCCATAATTATATTCATGGGCTTTAAGTACGTACGAGTTTGGCAATTAGCTCCAGTTGTGTATGATGATGCTGATGCTCTATCCTACAGATCCTTACGCTGCACTCGCATCAGGATACATGTGCATCTGTTTGCCTCTCTAGCTTTCACCTGCATCGCCTGGATATTGTGGTATCGTCTGGTTGTTGAACACTACGAGCGCATTGCTGAAAGTCCAGTAAGTGCTTTAAGATTTACCAAATAAATACTGATAGTAAAAAACACAAAAAGACAGATTCGGTCGAGCTCGCTCGGCCCAGAGTCCAGGAACTCAGAACTAATAGTTGATTTTCGAACGATTACAGCTATATGATATTATCAACCGAGCTGTACCAAATTTGGTCAGAACATATAACACTAACATAAATGCACAGTGTATCAGTTTTGTTAAGGTACCTTAAAAAACAAACAACTTTTTCATACTAAAACTTGATTTTCGACTGCGTTTCTATGACAGCTATATGATATAGTCCGATTTGAATTAAATTTGGTCAGGATGCATAATACCAGCCCAAATGTATATTGTGTCAGATTGGTTGAGATATGTAACATACAACGTACATATATGTTACCCTAACGAGCTGATGTTAGCGCAGCTACGAGGTGGGGTGGGAAAATAAAGTTCCGATGGACAATTGTAATTCAGAACTCCATTAAAATTAATATTTAAAATTATGCATGCGATAAGATTGTAAATATAATAAATAAATATATGTATAATGTATAATTGTATAAAATAATCATTAAGGCAGAGAAAAAAACTGCAACAGGCAAAGCGATAAGAATTGCAATTAAAATCGGCCAACCATGCTTAACTCAAATCAACAGCTGATCTCGAGGCATGACTCTCAAACTGTATCGAAACTAGGTCAACCAATGCTCTCGATTATGGAATTGTTCTCAGTGTCACAAAATGCGAGAGCCTCGCTCGCACACTTGCACATTCACTTATTGAAAATTTGCTCTCTTGAATAATAGCACTCGTAGACCATATACTCTCTTTGCAATTATCACTCATTCAACATTAAATCTCTTTTTCTTTTCTATCCTTTTCTTATCGCTGTTGCCTTGTTCTTAATTCGCGATGAGAAATTTAATAATATTTTATGTGTGACTTACGTACATACCATCCATCTCCAAACGCGCTTTTATTGATGTCGGCGACGTCGCTGCTGCAAACGCTGTAACACAGAAAAAAAATTTGGCACAAGAAAAAAAAACACTTGGCATATTCACTTGAGCTATGATTTTACTCTCTCTCGTTCACTCTCACTCTCGCTCGCTCAAAAAAAAAATGTTTTCTTATAATTTGGCTGC
Organism: Drosophila phalerata; assembly: GCA_951394115.2. Lineage (NCBI taxonomy): Eukaryota > Metazoa > Arthropoda > Insecta > Diptera > Drosophilidae > Drosophila > Drosophila phalerata. The sequence goes on along the minus strand of OX596006.1, from coordinate 24,588,662 downwards.
TCACACCAACATGGCTGACGCCGCAAAGAGAAGAACAAAACCTATTGCAAAAAAAAAAAAAAAAAATGGTGACCCGAAAAGGAATGAACGATTAAAATTTTCTTGCATGCATTTTTTTTTTTTTTTTTTTTTTTTTTTTTTTTAACGCTGATCAACGGCAGATTATGACGCCAGTTACCTGCACAGTTTCTAGATCTGCTTCAATGCCCTTTTCTCCTATTGAACTTAATTTTTTTCTTTTTCAGCACTAAACTTTCACTATTTAAGCCATAATTGGCCGACGCAAAAAAAAAAATAAAAAAGGATCGAATAGAGTTATAATACATATATATAAATTCCGGGTTTGAAGGTCCGCAGCTTCCCGACACGTCGATCGCTGCAGAGGCGCGGGTTTAACTAACTCGACCGATTTGCAGCGAAATCAGGCTCTCCTCATGCACACCATCTAATGCCGGCGCGGCGTATTCAATTAGTGAGAGCGCTTATTGTCCTCTCCCGAGTGAATTATGCGTGGACACCTGATTTGTTGTTGGGCATATGATACTTATTTTCAAGCGTCACTACAGATATCTCAAAAGACCAAGAAGTTTTTCATACGAAAACTTCATTTTCAACCTATCGTTCCGATCAAAAAAAAAAAAAAAAATTTCAATGGGCTCAGGATATAAAAAAAGTTAAGAAAAAAATCCTCGTCAAATATTTTATATAATAATTTTGTTTTGAATTATTTAGGAAACAAGAAAGTGAGGAAGAAATTCTATGTAATAAAATAGAAAAAAATGAAGGCAAATAATCTTACTTAACTTAGTATCATTAATTTTAGGTAGTCGTTTAAATTAAACTATTATCTTTTGGCCAGTGCATTTATTTGTACAGATATTTTTGTAGCTCTATGTGGGAATTCCAAGAATTTAATAAATCAATAAATAACAAATGTGTTATCTGCCTCCCTTTCCAGCCCTGGTGCATTGCTCTCCACTTGGTCATACACTATTTCATGCTGGTCAACTATTTTTGGATGTTTTGCGAGGGTTTGCATCTACACTTGGTCCTTGTTGTGGTACGTATATACATTTATTCACATATATGTGAATAAAATTTCTCCTCCTTTTCCTCCATTCATATGCAAATCACTATAACTTCTGTGCAAGCTTGAATACTTCATGAAACAACTGCTGTGAATATCTGATAAGATTTACTTGCAACGAGGTTGCAGCTGCAGCTGCCTCGTCTTGTTTCAATTTATGTGAAAGCATCGCTTCAACTTTGGCAACTATGTTTCTTTCTATATCCATGCAGAGGGTATTATAATTATGCCACAAAATGTGTAACGCCCAATAGAAAGACTGGTAGACTTTTAAAAAGTATTCTCCATTATATTTATGACCATGCTATTATTTATTTTAATTTTATATAATGTAGATATTTTATATTTTAAAGCTTAAGGTTGAAATATACATGTTCGTCTGTCCAAGCGTGTCTTTTAATTTTAAAGCTACATATGTTGGAAATGGTCTGATCAGAATACGGATTACACTGATAAAAAGAAAGGATTTATTTTATTCTTGAAATCTTAAAACCTCTAATAAACAAAACTCATCAGTTTAACTATTTTTATCAGTGTAGAACTTGTAAATGAGAAGCACTGTCGATTTTTAAAATATTTTCGAATATTTTTGAATAAGATAATACTTTGAATTTTTTAAACCAAATTTTTAAATTTATATTAAACCAAAAATTTAATTCCAGCAAGGGTATTAACTCTTCGGCATACAGAATATACTTTCATCTTCTTGTTCTTCTTCTCTTATCAAATTAAAATTTCAAAATGCCAAATGCTATCCGTCTATCTTTTTGCTTATCTTCTTATGCCTCTATAAGTGTGTATGTGTGTTTTTCTTCTTTTTTGTGATTTTCTTATTGCAGGTCTTTGTTAAGGATACGATTGTGATGCGCTGGTTCAAGCTACTCAGTTGGTTGTCGCCCCTACTCTTTGTAATACCCTATGGCATAGCTCGACATTTCAGTGCCAACGATAATCAGCAGTAAGTATTTATAAATTATAAGCTCATCATCTTATCTATTATTTTGATACAAAATCATAAATTTTATTCGAAATATTATAGGTATTAGCAAGACTGCATACACGTATTAGAGTTTATCTTAATAGTTTCATTTCGTCCACGTAACTTAAGAAATGTATACCTACCTTTATTAAATTTATAATTATATATAATTTTAAATTTATTTATTGCATTTGTTCTCAAAATACTTAATTTTATACTTAACTTAAATAGTTAAGAAGTTGTTTTCACCTAAAGCAATTTCTTTAAATTTGAATTTTAAGTACATTTTGATTTATCGTAAATTAAAAAGCCCGAGGCGGTAATAATTAAGTTGATATACAGAAAAAGCTACAATCAAAATACAGCGGGAATTTTAGCGGGAATTCATATAGGATATGAAGTCTCCAGACTGTAGAGTAGTGATGTAAAAATATATCGAAATATCGACAATTCGATTTTCGCGGAAGCAATTATCGAGTACTTCAACTCGAGTTGATTAAATTCATTTCCTTGAGAAATCGTAGTTAATTTTCCAAATTAAGTTTTGTTGTTACATTTTTGATAAGAATCCGTAATATAGAAGCTACAAAATTGTCAAAGTTTGAATTAGGCATGAAAACGACGCAAGAAAATCAGGATTTCTAATAAAAGTACGAGTGTATTTTGTGATTACAATTGCGCTTTCTATTAAAAAAAATTTTTTTTTTTAAAAACTCGATTTTTGCAGCTCTATCTATTATTTTTCGATATATCGACAAATCGATACATATTTTTGGCGATTTTCTGTTTCGATATAAAACTCGATCCAAAATTTGGATTTACATCAGTCCTGTAGAGCATCTTTTCTATCGTCTTCTTATTAAAATCCTTCTCTATATTTACAGCTGCTGGATCAATGACAGTTTCTATCTATGGATCTTCTCGGTGCCCATTACACTCTCACTCTTGGCCAGTTTCAGTAAGTTTCTAACTCTTTATGGGATATAACGAAAATGTATTAAATATACTATACATGTATAAGACTATCAATTACTTTTTTCGTTGCAGTCTTTCTTATCAATGTGCTGAGGGTAATTGTACGCAAGTTGCATCCACAATCGGCACAACCGGCACCTTTGGCCATACGTAAGGCGGTGCGTGCCACAATTATATTGGTGCCCCTTTTTGGATTGCAACACTTTCTGTTACCCTATAGACCCGATGCTGGCACCCAATTGGATCGTTTCTATCAGTTGCTCTCGGTTGTGCTCGTCAGTCTACAAGGATTTGTTGTTTCATTTCTGTTCTGTTTCGCCAATCATGATGTTACCTTTGCCGTACGCACTCTGCTGAACAAGTTGATGCCCAGTTTGGTGTCAGCACCGCCTGCCGGGAGTAATACTGGACAATTGGCCACAACCACGCCCAGTCGCGAGCTGGGCGTCTAAGCGAAGACGCAACCAGATACAAGCAATCGATATGACCCAGTTACGCTTTTGAATTCCATTTATGATCGACACAAAAACTGTTTGGAAAATAAAAAATAATACATTAAAAAAAAATGTTGAGAATGGCATCAACTAACAAATCAAGTAATTTAGCTAAGGAATGTAAAGAATATGGTGAAGAAACTTTAAGTAAACCTTTAAAGGAACTTTGATTCAAGTAGAGAATCATTTTATAATTCCGACACATATTACAGAATACATTGAAAATTCAATGATAAACCGATTAGGTTCCCAATAATGAGAACATTTTAAAGTATTGAGAAATGAAGCATACTATAAAGAATATGTTAAAAACACATAAACAAAGTGCAGTTCAAGCCTTGTAAGGGCAAAAGTAATGAGAACATTAAGGTTACCTACAAATAATTCAGTAAACCCAAAAAAAAAGAAATCCAAAAAAGAAATGGAAATCTATATAGAACCTTATAAGTAACCCAGCAAATTACCTTGTAACAAATCAGTACAAAGAATAGTAGAGAATAATAAAAACAATAAGTAGTACAGGAAAAATCCTGCAGTGACCGAACAAAGAATGGAATTAATAATCCTCTAAGAAATCGAGTAAAAAAATCCCACTAATAAAAATATATATAACACATATGAATACATTTATGACCAACATGAAAAGGTATTTCATATTTAAGATGGCATATCAAATTGCAAGAAAAAAAAAACCAAAGATTGTTATTGTCTTTAATCAATGTTTACAATATTGTTAGTAATGTTATTACCAGCTGAAATCTGTAAACGTGTCTATTCCAATTGATTTTCTAGTATTATTATAGTTCTAATCGAATTTTTTTTAGTAGTGTATGGTTAGTTTTCGAAAGAAAAATACCTTTAAAAAGGCACAGTGAAGTTATGAATATTCAGGTGGAAATTTCGTCCCGAGCTTTAACCGCATACGTACTTCGTGTACCTAAATGACAAATATTTGTCCCAACATTGTAATAAATATATATTCACATAAACTACAAATATACATATATGAGTGTTATATATATATATATTTATATATACTTAAATATTAGAGTGGGTCAAATTTAAAAACGGGATAATATTAGCCTCATAGTTTCTTGGGAAAATCCACCTTATCGAGAATAAATTGACCAGCTCTAATATATATATTGAACATGTTCTGAATTCCAGTTTATTTCCAGAAATTAAGAAATCAAAAATATGACCAGTAGTGTATGATGTGAAAATATGTGTGTAATGCATATAAATTGAGAATTTGAAACATGATTCCAAATATATATTGATAGTATTATATTTACCCGATCAACATAAATATGCATATAAATATATGTGACTATTTAAAGAGAATAAATTATGTTATCTGACAAAATGTGTACAAGTTTTTTAATATTTTACCATCTATCTCAAGTGATAGAGACAGATAGAGTGAAAGAGGGAGTGCATTTGAATTAGATATGGATATGGGAAGACGAAATGCGGAAAGAATAAGCATGTGAATAGTTTTATGCCAGCATTGAAAGAAGATAGCAGAAATATACTTAATTCTAAGCCCAATCAATGATCTAATAAAATAAAACAATTTATTGTATATTTTTTAAATTTCATTTTATTTCACGCTTTTGGTTTTATTTTTTTTTGTTTTTTGTGTTTGAATCTTTTATTTAATTATTCTGTTATTTTTATACCATTGCTTGCCGGCGTTTTTGTATTTGTTTTTGGTTTTTTATTATTTATGAAAGAGCAAAAGAGTGTGGAACAAAACTAATACGAATACAAATACAATAATAATTGTATAATTATAATTGTAATTATAATTAATAATACATACATTCATATCAATTATAAGTATGTACGAGTATAGTTTAAATTCTTGTAATAAGTTATAATATAATATAATATATGCATATAAATGTGTAAATCTTGGAGTTAATCTACTATGATCTTCTCTTAATGCGATCTCACATCCTCCTGCCTAATCGTTTCTCGGATTCTTTACTCTCAAAAATTCTGCTATATTTTTTTATATTTTATTTCAGTTTAGGTTTTGTTTTATGTTGTGCTTGCCCCAAAATGTTGTTAACCCATCTCAATATAGAGCTATATATTTGTACAATTATGCATATTCTTATAATCCATAGATATATGTATGTACGTATGAACAGTTTAGTTAATACCTTAAATACTCGTTACGAGGTTCGAATAACTATAGATTCATGTAGCTGCTATTTCATAGATACTTTTTGAGGGAGGGAAACGGTTGATGTTGTTGCTGTGTTGGGGATTTTACAAAAGCAGAAACACAATTATAGAACAACTTCCAATAGATACATGAATATGAATCATACAATATAATTTCAATGCTAAGTACAATACAATACAATTTAATATAATTGAATATAATGAAATATAAATATGTTGAAAGTATTTTTTATATATTTTTTTTTACTTGTTAAGTTTTGTTAAATTGGTTAAGATGTGGTTAAACTAAGTAATGCAATATAAATAGTTAAGTACAATTGCTGCATATAAAGTATAATATATATTTTGTTTTTCATAGACAATCATAAGTAGCGTACATAATTTAATAGACAGTCAACGATTTGGAGTGTATCTATGTACTTGTATCTATATCTGTACCTATAGCTGTAGCTGTATCTGTATCTGTATATGTGTGTTCAGGACTTGTTACATTTACTCGTCTATTAGAATTTACTTAATGTTAGAATAATTTTTGGTTTTTCATTGTTAATTCTTGGGCGCGTTCCGTTGACAAAAGCGGCTAAGTATATTTCGTGTATTACTTTCTCTCATTCTTCACGAAATTTTCATCCAAGCCATTGCTCGTTCTTTCGTTTGTAATTAGTTGATATCTGGTTTTGTTATTTACTCAATGCTAAGTACTTATATTTAAAAAGTTATGCTTTAATCACTGTTTTATGTCGAGCCAGCGATTAGCGCCTGCCTATGCGATTCTCAGGACAAGCACTTTGTCGCCTCGGCTCAGTTAGCATATATTTAGGTTGCTTTTAACATACAGATACACTCGTTCAATCAAATTTAAGTGAGTATACTTGTATACCGTGTAATCGCCCATTATTGGCATCGTTTTGGCTTGCTCTCGACTCGTATTCGACTAAGTGCTTAATATTAACTAAATTGAGTTATCGATATCGATTGCATTATTGCAGAAAATCAAAACTATCGAAGTTCAAGTATAATATCGGTTATGATTTGTTTTCTTCTCAACTGATTTTTAAATCCTTGATTGCAAGTACTATATATGTATATTTGTGTGTATGTTTGTTAGTTTGTTAATGTATGAGTGTTAGTGTGAGTAAATGTGTGTTCATGTTGTACATTGTAAAAATGTAGGAAGTTTTTTTCTTATTTTTTATTTTACGCTGTACGCTGCTCTACTTTGTGTCCGGCCAAATGGGTAACCATATATTTCTATATAACTATTTAGACATATAGATATATGTATATGTATAGATACGAGTAAATATACACTCACATACACACCTATATTCATATGTATATCCAAATTAATTAATTTTTTGTGAAATAATTTTTAATGCATTTCATGCTTAGTTTATGATTTTCATTGTTATTTCGTTCACACATTTTCAGTTGGGTTCAGTTTTTACCATCTTCGGTACCTTAATCTTTTTCTACCTTCATATTTCCTAATCTTCTTCATCCATTATTTATTTTTTACACAATTCTTCGCTATCTCTTAGCTGAATATTGAATTGTTTTTGCCTATATTTCTGTGATCTTGCATTGTCCTCTTTTTCAGTTCTTCTTTTCTTCACTTTCATCACTTCCTGCTCATTTAGCGTCTCTTTTTATGTATTAACATTCTGTAGCTATATTATTAGGTAATTATATAGCATACACTTGATACATGCACGCATTGACTTTTGTGACCGAGTCGCTGAGTTACGATTTTTTACAGTAGCATTATCTCTCTTAGGCAAAGAATTCTCTAGAAATCATTATCTCTTCCTTGGGAAAACAAACTTAATATCTCCACAAAGCTTTTAACATCTGACGAAAAAAAAAAATATATTAAAAAAAATCTCCAGATTGAGTAGTTATTACCTTAACTGGTAGTTTTAAATATATATTTCACTGCGGACGACAGTACACGCTAAGGACGAAAGCAACACCAAGGGTACGTTTAAAAAGTTCACAACTTTTACTTTTTATTTGTTGCTGAAGTTTGTATATAAATACCAAAAGTCCGTCGATTGTCATTCAATTTTCGAAATTCTATTAATAATGTCTGTTTATTAGAACCAGCCACTGCAGTTACTAAGAAAAAATAAGAAGCTTTTCTTATTTTAAAAAAAAATCCGAAAAACCTTAGTTTTTTGATTCAGAAATACATATTGAAATGATAAAAGCGAATGAGTTTCTTGGTATCCTATTGGTTTCTTTGCATTTTTTGTGCACAGCAACCTCAAGTCACATTTAAATATTGCTTTCATGAATAATGACACACAACCCTGAGGTTTTGTGGGTTCCCAATGGTATTTTGGGACTCAGCACACCTGGCTAATGTGATGGTTATTATTATTAAGCTATTATATGTGATTTATGTAAATGTGATTAAAGTCCATTAGGTTCATATTCCATTTTTGTAGCTCAATCCACACATAATGAGTATATATCTAAAAAGTATCTCTGTTTCACTTTTCTGTATCTTTATGGAGTATGATTGGTAAGTTATATAGAGTCCACTTGCAAGATTAACTATCAAACTAATGAGAAATTTAAAAAAAATAAACGATTCGATAGTTGGTAAAACGATTCGTATGCAAATTAAAATTTGTAGATTCTGTAGCTAAAGCATTCATTTTATATTCGTGTGAACGAATACATATTGAACAGTAAATAGTTTTGTTATCGAATGTATCGACTGCTGAGTATTTAAGTGTATTTGCCCATTAATTGTATTCCGACTTTATGATCTTTTATGGGCACATTTGGCGAACGTTTTCGGATATCAGTTTGTTTTTTAATTCTTATGGTATTTGTTGTCAGTTTCCGTGTTGGTTTTTTTTTTGTTTGGGATATTTTCCAATCTTTTGGTATTTTTTAAATGAATTTCACATTTTTTACTCATTTTTTAATCGCTGCCTCATGCATTTACTTAGTATTTCTTTTGACATGTATTGTATATATATAGATATTTGTATATATACTTGTTATTCAATAAATTCATAAATTTTACTATAAATCTTTGTTTAAAAAATTTTACATCCTTCATATGTATATATATAAATATTTTATATATATTTCATATGCATATATATATATGCATATATATTTAAAATTTGGTGTTTTCAATTTGCACATGCAACTTCCCACAACAATTGCCTTGCTTGAGTTTTAACTATCTTAAGAATTTGTTCATTTTTCCATTCTCAACCTTATCTTTTTTTCTTAGTGCCCACTTGCCATGTAGATGTGGCCGTATTTTAAGCACTAATTTTTGAGAAAAAAAAGAGTCTCGTTTTTAAAAATGTTTATTAGTTTGGTTTTTATTATAAGTAATTCATTTTTTGTTTATTTTTTTTTTTTTTGTTTGCTAATTCTACTGACACACACATTGATTGCTGTTTAGCGCTACAGAATATTGGGGCCTAAAAGAACGAACATGGGGGTGAAATTGGGTGTATCTAATAGGCTCACTTCTTATAAGTATATATTTCTATATATATATTTAGTATATTTAAATGGTATATTTTTTTGTTGCTGTTGTTGTTGGTACCTATCTTGTTAGTTAGTTATGCATGTGACTCGAAAACCAGTTTAAAACTTATCCCTTTACATTGTAGATCATATTGAAACTAAGCCGAACATTTGTGAGTTCAATTGAAGTATATTTTTTAAAATGCGAGTGCTGTTGTTGTTCTTCTGCTTCTGCTTCTTTTACTTGGTGTAGCTAAGAATATTTTTTTTATTTATATATGTAGGCCAAGCAAATTTCGAGCTGCATTCTGGCTTTGCCCAGTTGTCAAATGCAGGCACTGTTGCCACATTTCAGTTACCCATTTGTAGCTGTATTTAAAAAAAAAAAAATTTTAAATATTGGTATTGCTGGCTAAGCAAGTCGTTGCGATGATGCCAGTTTTCATTGTGCGTTTGACAAACTTCACACAATCATTGCGCTGTTGTCAATTTGGTTGTGCACCTGACAGGCAACGTTGCCAATTTTCTCATGCTTTATCGAGTTTTCTTGCTTCGTCTGTTATTCTGATTGTGTGTGTTGCAAAAAAAGAAAACAAATTTTGTGTTTTTTTTTTCTTGGTTTTGGGTTTTCTTTTTTTTTTCATTTCGCATAGTTTTTTTTAATAAGTCACACATTTATTTAATAATAAATATATATGTATATATTTATATACTTTTTTTGTATTTTTTTTATATATTTTTGTTGATTTTGGTTTTGTTGATGTTTTTGCATTTTGCGGTTTTTATTCATAAGTTATAATTATAAAAATGGAATAATAAGTAGGCATAATAATATAATGTAATATAATATAATAAGTTTTTCTTGGTTTCTTTACGTTTCCGTTTGCACATACAATATTGAATATACTTTGGTATTTTTTTTTGTTTTCATTTAGTTTAAAGTTAGACGACGACGAAAAAATGAAAGTAAAATGTTTACATATATATAATAATAATGGTTATAAGTATGTATGATGTATGATGTACGTATGATGTATGAATGTTTATTTTGTTGCGTTGAGTGAACGCGGCTTTTTGGGTTTGTTTGTTCAAATTAATGCGAATCGAATCTACATAATTGAATATAAGCATATTATAAACATTATTTAAAGTGAATGCAATTCATATAATTAATATATTTTGTAATTAAGTTTTGCATAACGAACACAAATACAATATAGCAATTGTAGTAGCACATTCTGCGATCCATTGAGGATGCACTTCTGGCCAATTTGAATAAATAGTATTTAATAATATAAGTATATATTTTATTTTGGTATTTTTTATTTTCTTGTTGTTCTTCTTGGTATTTACTTGCTTAGTTAAATGAATAAACATTAAATAATTTAGTTACGTAATATTAATATTCAATTTAATTTAATTTAATTTAAAAAAAAATTAAGTTATTTTATATAATAATATATATTTTTTTGTATTTTTTTAATGTGGCTTTTCAATTATTTTTGTTTGTTGTCATTTGCTTAGTCAATTTATAGACATTCGTCTGTTGCTCTAACCATTTTGGGTGTTATTCTTGTTGTTGCCTCTTTTAAGCTTTGTTTTTAGTATTTTTTCAAGTGGTATTTTATTGTGTTTTGATACTTGTAAATTAAGATTATGTAGTGCGGTTCCACGAGAAAAATATTAGAAAAGGAGTATAAATTTTTGCTAAGATTGCATTGAGTCAATGAATCAATCAATCAATCATAAATCAATATAGTTATTAAGTGTTTTATTTTTGTTTTTTTTTTTGTTTTTAGTATGCACACACACTTTCATCAATTATGTATTTAAGTAATTTTGACTACAACTCGCTGTCAAATGCCAAATGTACAAATGTGCTTCATAGTATTTTTCCTCATTATCATTTGCATTTATTTATCATTACTATATTATTCATATATTTGTATTATTTCATTTTGTTCTTTTTCTTGTAAAGAGAGTTTTTTTAAGACCGAAAAATCAAATACCTACTTTAGATTGTTTTGAATCTCAGAAACAAAAAAAAACTTGATCTTAAGTTGTTTTGGTTTTGTTAGTCTTAAAGCTAACCTGCAGCACCCGGTTGCCGAGGGTATAGCCGTTGAGTGATTGTATGGCTACCACAGCCTCGTCATAGTTGGTCATGGTTACGAAGCCGAATCCCTTGCATTTGCTTGTCTGTAGATCCCTTATTACCTTCACCGATTGCACGGCACCAAATGGACCGAATAGCTGCCATAATACATTCTCCTCGGTCTCCGGTGCCAGATTATATACGAATATACACCATCCAGATCCGGTCATTGCATTGCCTGGCAATATCGAATTTGCCAATAGATCACCAGCCAGCGGTGAGTATCTGTTGTTATCAAATCATATTTGATATTGGTGGAAAAACAAAATTAATATAGATTAGTTTTCAGATAATATTGATATAGCTGTGGTTCGATTAAGAACTTGAAGTTGTATTCGTTGTTCAGTTTATGGTACATTTAAAGTAACGTAGTAAAAGTGTCGGTCCCTCCTTTAATAAGAAACACTTAGGAAACTATATCGCTATATGCTGGGTATGTGTTTTCTTCGATTTTATTTTTATTTTTTCGTGTATACCCTTGCAGCTGTTTTAAACATATCTATTATATTTTTTAACAAATTTGTATACCCATTTTTCCTTAACCTGCAACTTATCTTGACAGTTATCTTCTTTTATAATTAAGATTTATTGTAAATTAATTTATTTATTTTATCTGTTTGTTAATCTTGAGTTTAAGTCATTTATCAATATTTATAATGTATGGCTAGGATTTTTATTTTCAATAAATTTATCCCTATAGGGTTAGTTGCACTATGTTTCTATCTCAGTCTTTATTTTTATTTTTATCCCTATCTAAACATTATATGTTAAAAGATCGGACTACCATGAATTGCATTTATCTGATTTTGTCTGCAAGGGTATTATAACTTTGGCAATTCCAAAGTAAGCTTTTCATTATTACATGCTTCATTGGTTATGTTTCTATGTGGAGGCCACCATTACACTGCGCTGCAAGTAATTTAATTTCATTTTTTTGTGGCAAGATAATGCCATTTAGTGGTAACCCAATTAATTATTTCGATAAAGGCACAAGCATGTAATTGTCGCTGAATTCGTTCAAAAAGAAAACACAAACAATTGAAAAGATTGTGTAATTATGTTTATATTAAGTAGGAAATCAAAGCATAGTTCGAAAGAATTAATATGTTCTTTTAAAATGAATATGTTACACAGAGTGATTATATAGATTAAGATAAATAGATAGAAATCATAAAACTCGATACATGCGCTGTAACAGAATTGAATCGAACGTTGCACTATAGGTCAAATGGACCCTTTATGTGATATAAACTCATTTTTTTAAAGTATTCAAATTAACGCACTTTTCTTACATTTCTGTTAGGAATACATTGAACTGTAATGTTGTATACCAGAAATGTTAACATTGCATTCTAATGTTAAGTTACCAGCTGTTAAAACAGCTGTTATAACTTAAAAGCACGTGCCGTTCAATTGTGCAACAATTTTGGCGAAATTCAAGTGGCTCATTTTTTTTCAAATTCAAAGTTTTTAATTAAATTTGCGATGAATATTAATCAGTGTGGTTTGTACTTTATGTTGGTAGTTCTGTGCTGTTGGTATTGTTCGTGTTGTCTGTAGTAAGTGTCAATAAAGAGACGTCCCAAAAATAATTTTTTTTTAGCAAAGCCTTATCTTTGGGAAGAGTTTTAAAAAAATGTCTAGACTTGTCTAATAAGTGACTATATACATGTTGTAGAGTAATTCCTTGTAAACTCATATCAGCTAAGCTTATTTCCCACCTTTTCCCACTTCTCCCAAAATTTAACTTTCCACAGAGGTTCTTAGCCTGCTTTCATGCCCTATTGAAAGTGCAGAGCTCAATTCTGAGCCTGAGCAAAGCATCGTTGACTTCTCGGATGATTCCTGTTTTGATTTCTTTAGCAACCTTGAGCTTGAAACGGAGGAAAATGACGAGTAATGTAAGGTTATTATTATTACGACACACAGAGATCAATAAAACATAGTATTTTTCGTTACAGGCTATCTATGGTCCAAAACATGTTCCTTATCTTGCCTTAATACAAATATGAAATATGAAATATACTTCGAATGGATAAAAAAAGTTATTTTAATATTTATAAATAGAAAAATTATTTAAAAAAAAAATTTTTTTTTAAATATATATTTTTTTAGGGGCGTTGATGGGTAGTGCCACGCCCATTTTTTCAAAACTATTTCCAAATTCAATCTAGAATGGTATCCAAAAAACTTTACACGGAAAACTTAAAAAACCTTCGAGTTATTAATTTATATCACAAAAAGGGTCCATTTGACCTATAGTGCGTTGGAACACAAAAAGCCGCAGTGTGAGTGCAAATTAGATTTGGATGAAAAAAATACAACAAATACTGGAAAAGATCATTTAAATAATAGCTTACATTTTTTTACGAGTTACTTTGAAATAATATGCGTATTATATGTAAGTATCATAACAATTACACACAAACATTAAATCTAAACATTTATTAAAATCATTTAGTTTCCTATTTTTTATTATATCATTTATTAAAACAAAAATTTAAAAACAGCAATCAATATATGTATATGTATGTCTGTGTGTATTATTATTTTTATTTTTTCTTTAGTGTTTGTGTGAGAAATGAATAAGTCGAAAAATTCACCTTTGCAAACCCTTGTTAATCGCTAACATGGGACTTTTTCCAATGCTAAAAATGATGAGAAATTTGTTTTTTTTTTTATAAAAAGAAAAAAGAAAAACGAAATATGCCACATAAGAGGTAGGAAATAGAAACAAAGTATTTTTATGTATATATGTTTAAAATCCATAATAATATAATCGAAAGTAATCAACTTAAATATATAATTATTAAAAATCATATATTAACAACTTTTTGTCGAAGTCTGTGAAGTTTTTTTTGTCTTCTTTTCGTTGAAGTCGAAAAAAATTAACTAAAATAAAGTTCTGTAATTTTTTTTTTTATTGTATCTGTACAGACACCCCAACTTAAATGTCAAGGAGATAGTAAAAGTGATAGGAAAAGGGAGAGAGATATAAACATAACCATATCGAATACAGTCGGGCGGATCATCTTACCCCCACTTAAGGCAACTAAAACGATATCACCTATCGATAGTTATCGATTAAATGTTACGCACCTGATACGTCCGGCTGAAGGTAGAGCACCGGCTAAACGCCGTGTAGCCGCCGCTGCCTGGGGCGTCAAGTATGCGGTTAATGGTGGGGCGATCTGGGCCTTGGCGCTATTGCTTGGATTGTTGGCGAATTTGACAGTTATCGGTTCGGCGTAGCCCTTGGGAGTTTTACCATTTAGCTCTTGTATGGCACGTTCAGCTTCGTTGCGTTGATCGAAACGTATAAAACCGACACCCTTCGATAGACCTACACAATCAAATGATTAATATTTGTATAATCGATATGGATTTAAGTGTTTCTTTGTGATTACCAGAAATATTATCACAGAGTATACGAGATGTAATTATTTTGCCAAACGATGCAAACATCCCCTCCAAGTCTGGTTGTGATAGATTTTTCGGAAGACCCGATACATATAAATTAGCACCCTTTATAGATTCTGAACTTGGACGGGCGTATGATACTTTAATAACCTTATTCTGCAAACGCAAACCGTTCAGGGTGTTCACAGCCTTCTCAGCATCCTCGGCGCGCACATAGTTAACGAATCCATAGCCCAAACTCTGTCCTATAAGTTTAACATAACATGTCATCGTTAGTATATATCGATAAATATTGTACTGTTATCGATACTTACCCTGCTGCAGAGCTGGATTGAGTGCGGTCAATGATGCTGGCAAGACTGTAAATTAAGCAAGTTTTTGTGATGTTAAAAAAGAGCTTTAATAGAGTTGTTCAGTTTAACATGCTATTATATGTAGATTTATTTATAATCATAATTTTTAAATGGCTTCTTTTTTTAAGTATGTACAACAAAACAGATAAGACTTATGCGCTAGAATAGAAAAAGATAAAAGCTAAACCTCTAATTTTTTTAGACATAGGACCCAATTTTTATATATGGTGCTAAGAAAATTTCATTGATATTCTAAAGCAATGGATATGAATTGAAAAAATTGTTGTTATTTAAATTTAGTAGGTCATCGATCAGCTAATAAAATGCTATAGTTTGCTATAACTTTTTATATGTATTTTGAAAAATATATAATTAACTGAAATACTCTTTACTTAACTACTGAATGCAAGTGCAAGCTTACTAGACATTTTTTTTTTATTTAAGAATGGTTTACAAAATGTATAAATAAGGTCTATACAATAAATATTAAATGTGCAAGCTTTCTAGATTATTTATTTTTACAAAAATTATATATAATGTCTATACAATAAATATATGGTCGATCTACAATAATATTAATACAGGTATATAAAAAAAAAGGTATATTTATGAATGCGAGTAATAATAATTGTTAGAATGTTGGTTAATATTTACCCAAATTACCTGAGACTTTATCACGCACCAGTTTGCAACTCTCCAACTCACCAATGCTTGAGAAGAGCGAACGCATCTCCTCTTGCGTCATGGTTTGTGGCAGATAGTTGACTATCAAATTGGTACGCGACTCATCATTGCTGCCATCGACGGAGCCATTGGCGCTCCCACCATTCTTAACAATATCCATGGCGTTGGTCATGTTGTTCAGGCTTTCGTTACTGTTACTGTTACTATTGCCGTTACTGTTGCCGTTGCCGTTACTGTTGCTATTACTTTTAGTGCTAATCTTGATGCTGTTAGCGTTGAACTGTAACTTTAACAGTTACAGTCGAACAGTTGCTGGTAATGTTCAAAATTTAAATTTCAGTTTTTTTTTTTTTGGTTTTTTTTTGTTTTTTTTTTTTGTTTGGCTTCTTTTGCTTTTACACTCGGTTGTGTTGTGGGCGTTGTGCTTAGTATTTAATCTCACTGCTTTTTTGGTTACGCTTAGAATATATGTTCTTATTTCTTGGTATTTCCTTTTATTTATTTATAAAGAGCTTTGACTGCGCTTTGCACAAGTCCCGTGAAGTTGTTTGCCGCAATGTTTTATTTTCTTCTTAGTTTTTTATTATTTTATTCTTTTCGAATCGTCGTCGTGACGTTTCTTTGGGTTTTTAGATCAACTACGATCGCAAAAAAAATAGTATTTCATTTAATCTTAAGTTTCTCCCTTTGTTTTTTTGTTTTAACCGTTCTTTGGCTTTGCTTAGAGTTTAAAATTTAATTTAAATTTGAAGTAATTTATTTTTTTATGTTTTATTTTAGTTAGTTTTAGATAAAAGAGTAAATTTTGCTAATATTTTTTTTTTTGTTTTTCTGATTTCTTTATTCAACTTTTTTGTGTTGATTTCGCTTTGCTTTGAGTATTCTCTCTCTCTCTCTTTCTTTTTTTATTTTATTTTCTTTGGTTTTTTTTTTTATATATAAAATTGCAAAAATGCAAAAAGATAGCAATAATTTCTTTTGTTTTTCTTTTTTTAATATATATTATATTTTTTTACTAATTTGCGCTGGTTTATAATCTGCTTTCGCTCGATTTTGGTTTTTGTTTCGTGAAATAATCCTTGGAACTTAGTTTTGTTTATGCAAATATGTATACATATAATATAGTATATGTATTTGTTATAGTTCTTGTTCTTGTATATATACGTTTAAATATGATTATTCGTTATATATATTATTTCATTTGTTTATGTTAATAGTTGTTGGTTTTTGCTTGGTGGTGTTTGGTTTTATTTTGCTTGGTTTGCAGTTAAAAATCTTTCTCATACGTAGTATTAAACCTTGTCTTCTTTTTCTTCTTATACTTTCTCGTCCTACTGGTTTTCTCTCGTGATAAATGATAGCTATTCGATTGCTCGCTCGTTTTTCTCAATCTGCAAGTAAAACAGAAAAAAATATATGGAAATCATTTAAGTACGGAGATATTAAAGAGCTTAAAGAACAATTAAATAAATCCCTCTACAAAGCACGTTACATTGTCGAGTACCCAAAGAAAGCGGAAGAAACGAAGAGAGTCGAAAGTCACCCCGAGTCCATTAAGCTAATACCCTCTCCAAATTCAAAGCCCAAAATTTGTTTATCAAGTTTTCTTCATCAATTTCATTTTTGTTTTATTTGTCAGCAAAAACTTTGCTTAACGGCTTGGAATTTAATTAAATTGTTTTGTGTGCATGTCAAAAGCGCAATATGCGAGTGGCTCAGCGGTTCAGCGGTTCAGCGGCTCGGCAACTCAGTGGTTTAGAGCAACCACCCGAAAAGCACCGAGTACTCAGTGCGTTAAGAGCGATTGCACTCGAAAACCGACAGCTCACTTTATTTTTTTTTTTGCCTTGCCCAGCACATTTTTTATGAAAGCTCAAGTTTCTACCCTTTAAATCGTAGGATATATGAACTGCAGACATTTTTGTTAATAAATATTCCGAAATACTATTATATTCTCACTTTTCTTTTTAATTTTTAGTTGCAAAACAACCATAAATATATGATACATATTTTATTGTAATTGTTTAATTTTTCTATAAGAACCGTTTTAATAATTTATTTTAAGTATTCAGAAAAGTTTATTAATTTATAAAATTTATGCAATCTAAAATTTTAATTTTCAAAAATTGGATTATCATTGCACAACATTAGAATATAAAAATAATATAAATGTTGTCTTTAAATGTTATATTAAATTTACATTGAAAGAAAGACAGAATCAATATAGAATCTTTGACTTATTATTGTTATTTATATGCATAGTTTTTATAATTTCAATATTATGTTTCGCAATTGTTATGCTTGTAATTTAAAAAAATTCTAAATTTACCCAAAAACACTGCAGGGTATTGGCTAGTCACTGAGATCACAGAACAGTGTATTCTTTTGCTTGCAATATGCAATTTGGCAATTGCAATCGTAATGAAATCTGAATCTGAATCAGTTGACAGCTGGAGCCATATGACGCTATCGCTAACGCCTGAGGTAAGAATTCCAATTGGAATTATGGTCCAATTGGATGCATACCGAAGGGGGTTGAAATCGAGACAGAGACACAGAGAGGGTGCAACAGAGAAAGAGAGAGAGAGAGAGTAAGGTACTCCCCTAACTATGTAGATGCTTAGAAAGGACCACATTGAAAATAGGGTAAAAACCTGCCGCGAAAAACAAACAAACACGCCGGCACGTCCTGCGGTCCGTACTCCGTACTCCGCACCCCGCACCCCTCAACCTATACCGTCTCCCTTCACCGTTCCTGTACAGGATATGGACGTTGGTTTCACAGCAATCGCTTTTGGGTTTGAGTTTCAAAACGTTGGGTCAATGAACTCGCTTCGCGGCCAGTGTTTGGATTGTTCTTGTTGCTGTTGCCTTTTATCCGAGTTTTCGGCTTTTTCACATTTTCCGTAGCTAGCAGATCGTTGACTTGTTCATGTTGTTGTTGTTGTTGTTGTTGTTGTTAGAATTGTGGTTGCTCTTCTGTGGCATGCGACAAGCTAGGGAAACAGCTGTTGCGGCTGCGTTCAATGAACTCAAAAAAAAAAAGGGGCCTAACCAGGACAATGACAACAAGCATTGCCACAACACAGAGACACTCAAAAGGACACCGCTTAAAAGGTAGCAAAGACAATGACAGCAGCGACAACAAGAGTGACAACAACAACAAGATTGACAACAACAACAACGACAACAAGTCAAAGCGAATGCCACAAAAAGACGACCCCAATACAAAAGAAGTGCAACAACATTTGCGTAGGCGTGCAACAGCAAGGGGCAGACAAGAAAAGCAAAGAGCACACTCACACCCTAACACACACACACACACACACACACACACACACAACCTTACACACACCCACACCACACACACACACCCACTCTTGCGTAGAGGCAAACGTTTAATTGTGCTGCAAAAATGCGAGCTTGCATCTCAGATCCCATCCCTTTATTTATGTAAATGCCAACCCCAACCCCCACCCCCAACGCTGTGCAAAGGGTGTGTCTCTATATGAATAGCATGTGCAAAAAAAACAAAAAAAATAAAATAAAAAGAAACAAAGAGAATGAGAGGCAAAAGAAAAGGAAATGTGTAATTGACACTTTTGCGCCGATATCTGTGACCTCATTTAAAATGTGTGTCGCCCGCAGCCGAGCACCTTGAGGTGGGTCAGGGCATATGTCTTGACGGCCAAGGGTGCAAGACTCAAGTAAAAAGAAAAAGAAAAAAACAGAGCAAGCGATGGTTACAGCAAAAGAGACAGAGCTATTGACATAGACAGAGAGAGAGAGAGAGAGATAGTAAGACATTAGAAAGCTAAAGATCTAGTCAAAGACAGCTGCATTTCATACAAAGAACTGATAAAGCTTTGATTATATATCTCACCCACTCTCACCAACTCTTCTCTCTTTTTCCCTTAATAATCTCTCTTTCTCTTATGTACATTTAAATCATTCTATCCACGATCTTTATTTAAATTATATTCTTTTGATCGAGTCAGTCAGTCAGCCTCAAGTTTTTCTATATCTCGAATTTATGCAATGCTTTGGAAAACTCGTCAAATTGCATTATTGCTTAAATTTTAAACTCTAAAGTTCTTTAGAAATCTGTTAACGTTAAATTGTATATATTTTCTTCTTTTTGCAGCCCTTATTATTATTCATAGTTGTCAACTTATAAATTTTCAACACTTTTCCCTTATGTTTTTCAACCCTGAACTTTCTCGCATCCCCTTCTTACACACGCTCCCTTTCTGAGCTTTGTATTCAACTCTCATTTCAACCTCCAAATTGTAGCACAGTTAACTGTTATACCAAGAGGTTAAACTATACTTTGCTCTTCATTAATAGCGCTGCATGTAAAAAAAATTAAAGTGGGATTGTTAGGGTATTCTATAAACAGAGTATCATCTGAATTACACTTTGGGCATATATATTTTTTTATCATATTACAAGATCTTATTTATAAGATATGTATAACACTCTTCACATTTTTCACACACTTAAAAAAAAATGAAAACAAAAACCAACAAAACCAACTGTTATATCTGTAATTCGCTGTATTACAGTTAATAATACTTACAGATTTATGGCAATAGGCGACAACACTCGACACTCTAGAGTTGCGAGGACGTTCCAAAAAAAAAAAAAAAGAAGCAACAACAAAAGTGTTTAAAATATATATGTATTTGAATTAGACAAGCGAGTTCCTTGTTGGGAGAAGTAGAAAAAAACCATACTCGGTCTATTGATTGCAAAAATCTCTCTCTCTCTCTCTCTCTAACTCCCACTCACACCAATTGCAAAAGTTTGCAGTTGTCTCGCTTGCACGACGCCACGTCGTACGGTATTTTAACGGTTTTCGGGAATGCAGCTGCTATCTCGCTCTAACGGCTTTGTCTAATGGCGAACACGCGGCTAACGGTTCTTGTTGTTAAGGTGTAAGTGTTGTTGTAGTTGTAGTTATAGTTGTTGTTGTTATTTGACAGTCACTTTGCACGAAATGTTTGTTGTTCTTCTTGTTGTTGTTGTCGAGTTGGAAATTCGCACAGATTAACAACAGAGATCAGGACAAAAAAATATAGTCAAAAAATGTGACTAGGACTGTTGAACACAATCGATGCGATGTTGTTGTTGCTTACTTTGTTGTGGTTGTTGTTTTTTTTTGTTTTTTAATATATTTTTCGTATAATTATTATTATTGCAATTGTCAGGGCCCGACACGAATGAAAAACAAAAACAATAAAGCGTGTAAAACGAATCGAATTCGAAAAGTGTATAGAATGCTACACGATAGTTGCGATAGTTTGTATATTTATATACATATATCTGTATATATGTATATCGGCTATACTATTGCACAGAGAGCGTCATGCACAGTTGTTGCAGTCAGTTTTGTTGCAGTTGTTGTTGCCGTGTCCTGTTGTTGGCTGTGTGTTTTGTTGTTGTTGTTGTTGTTTTTTTAAATTTATTTTTTTTTTTGTTAGTTTAGTTGGAAAAAACCGAGAACACAACAAATTCGTAACTGAATACAACACAAAAACTGGTGCAGAGGAGTCAAAAAATTATAAATGAATGTTCTCGAAATTGAGAAACACAACCGAATGGAATCAAAACCGAACGAAAGCAACGAACGAACACGTACGACTGAAAACAGAAAACAGGCGCCGGTCCTCGCAGCGACTCGTATCCTTAGATAAACCAAAAAACCAGAAAAGAAAAAAAAAAAAAAAACAACAGAAAAGTATCCTTTTTGCTCCCTCCTCTCGCTCTATCGCTCTCTTGCGCCTTTGCCCCCACTTGGCTTGTGCATGCAGAAAGCCAAGAGAGCGCAATCAACCACCGTGTTGAGCGCATTTTCATTTTATATATGTATATATATAAATATATTTGTATCCCTTTTGCACCCACAGCGCTGTGCCGTTTTGTTGGCGGCCGGCCGGCTGGTACACACCCTTTCGAGCGAGCGAGATAGCAATGCCTGCAATAGCTACATATATCTCGGCTTGACTATCGTGCTCACGCTCACTTGCTCTCTCGCAACCAGAGAGCACTGCTTGGTTTTGCGAGAGAGTACATGCATGCATACATATGTATATGTATGCGTGTGTGGAATGTGGGATGTGGGCTGTAAATTTGAGAGTGCTTGGCAGTAGCCAGCAGTTAGTGGGTGGGAGCGAGAGTCTGGGATGTGGAAGTGGTAGTGGTAGTGGCAGTGGTGAGTGGCTCGAGTGGGGGAAATTCAAATGCAAAATATGCAAGTGTGTACGTACCTACCTACCTACATATATAAGGAAGCTATAGCTATAGATTTACTTACATATATTACATATATACTTTGATATGCAAATCAGTTGCAGCAACTTTGCTTAAAAGCCACTTTTATACCTAAGTAGAAACTCAAAAGCCTTTTAAATATTCAGCGAAATAAATCCAAACAAATTATCGACGATCAAAGCTAGCTAGCTGTTAAAGTGCAAACAATGAATGATAATGATAAGACTCATTGCCCAAGAAGATAATGCAAAATGTTTATAAAACTGAATATATCACTAACGGGGGTTATCTAAATGATAGGAATCACAAAAAGTATTTTATTGTATGTATAAACATGCTTAATTTTGAAACAGTTGTAATATATTAATAATAATAATAATAAAATATAAAAAAAAATAGGATTCCAATTGTGAAAATGAGATTTCACATATTACTTTAGTTTTAACTGAATCTCCACTAAATGATGAGAAACCCGAAATGTATATATATAATTACTTGATTTTGAAAAGTTAAAAAATAATAATAATAATAATATAAATCACAAATACATAAATAAATAAAATATCAAAAAAAATAGGAAAACAATTGTGAAAATAAGATATTTTGTTGTTTTTGAATTCCGGAGTTTTGCAGCCTTGGTTGATATTTCCCATATTACTTTAGTTTTAACTGAATCTCCACTAAACGATGGGAAACGCGAAAAGTATTTTTTTAATATATATAAACTTTCTTGATTTTGAAAAAGATTGTAAAATAATAATAATAATAATATAAATCACAAATAGAATAAGAAATATAAAATATCAAATAAATAGGAAAACAATTGCAATGTTGCAATCTTAAAGCTATGAAAGCTTTATAGCTGCCGATTCAGTGCTCATGTTCTCAGACAAGTTAATTGGATTATATTTGTAGATATTCCCAACAGGATTTTAGATAAAAGCTTGACAAAAGACAATAAAAATTTAGACACAGCCGCACATGCTACCCTTTCCTGGTACTGCACGCTCTCTCTCTCTCTTTCTTGTTGAAATAAAACGCAATAAGGATACGCATGCAGAAAGAGAGAGAAAGAGCGGCAGTGGAAGAGAGAGAGAGAGAGAGAGGAGGAGGAAAGTGATGAGAGAAAACGAGAGCGCAAGATTTTTTTGCCGGCAGCCGGTTGTCGGTAGTTAGTGAAGAGAGCAGAGAGCACCTTGCAACAACAGTCTATTAATCAGAGTTACATATATGTACACTTGCCACTCACCCACACAAACACTGTTTCTCTCATTCACACACACACACACACACACACACACACACACACACACACACACACACACACACACATACACCCAGCTTCCGTATTATAAATAATGAAATTTCAGCATTCAGAGTTGACAACACTGAAGATGAGCAAAAATTTGTGGAGCAATCTTTTTGGATGGGGAAGTAAACGCAGTCAACCTAAACATCAGTTGGTTGCCTTGGTGGTTTTGGGTGGGTTTGGGTGCTTTTTGATGCCCTGGGGGTGGTTGCCTGTGCTTCTTGAGTGGCAACCGTTTGCATTTTTTAAAGGATTTCGTTGTATTTCTCCTTCGTTTTTCTTCATTCTGTTTGGTGTTTTTTTTTTTTTTTTGCTCTCCCCATTTTCTCATACTTTTGCAATTTAAAGTGTTTCTTATTTTACTCATAGGCTCTTGAAGATAATTCCGTTTATCTTTTGACCCAATTCGTTTAATTTTGTTTTGGGGTGGTTCTCTTTTCAATGTGTATATATGTGTGAGTGTGCGAGTGTGTGTGAGTGTGGGTGTGTTCATGTACGAGGCCTTGAGTATTGAGTGTCAAGTGGTTGCTTGCCATTTATAGCTTGTGTGCTAAATAACCATTCATAACGTGGGCGACAAAATATACAATAGATTCCAAATACGAGTATTTTGAAATTTTAGAAATTTTACAATATTGACTTAACGAAAACCCAACAGTTTTTGGTCAATATATCACGCACCTAAAAGCAATGTTAAAGTATGTTAAGTTTATAGAATTATTGTCCAATCGAAAGTGATAAAAGGAAACAATTGTTTGTAAACAAAGCAAAGTTCTTGTCAGTAGTAACTTACTAAAAAGATTTGATCCCTTTACAAAAAACAAAATATTTCAAGACATAAAAGCAGCTATTTTGATCCCCGCTCGCACACCGTGAAAAAATGTCCCTTAAATTAAGTAAATTATTATAAATTGTTCTTATATCTTATAGAGCTATCATTACATTTTATGTAATTCGGTGTAATCCTCTTTCTCAATTTACTTTCTTTTATTTCCTCTATTACAAGACTCATAAGTTTGGTAGAAAAAAAGAGTAGAACGAAACAGGTTTAAGATAAGTTGCAACCCCTTTTAGTTTGCTGTGCAGTTTATCAAAAATATATGGCCATATGTCTTCATTGTCTAAAGCATTTTCGACATTTCAAAATGCACACAGGACATGTGTCAAAACTCCAAAATGCTTTGAAGTTTTCAACAAATACAAAAACAACAAAAACAAGAACAATAATTGAGGGATCACAATGGGAAAACAGTGTTGTAAAACCAGTTTGTAGACGCGTGCAAACGGTAACTCGTCGGAGCCAGAACGAATTGATTTGCATTTCCATTTCAGATTCTTTGTTTTTATTTTGAGGGACTGCGCAAAATGTAACACTTTCGAGCGATCCACCAACCACCAAGAGCAACACCATCATAGGGTTAGCAAACGATCCACCACCTCCTAGCATAACAAAAGGGATCACAGCTGTCAAATCTCTAGTCGAACAATTTATGGACAGCGACTTATTGACATTTAGCAGAAAGGTTTGCAGGGTTTGCAGGGTTTGCATTTTTGCAAACCTTATGTAACAGCCAAATCTTATGTAATGACATTTTCTGTTGAGTCAGCGGCGTATTGAGTTTTTATGGGGAACACAAAATTTTTATTATTGCAAATTCTATATTTCATATGTTGAAAATTGCTAATTTTCGAGTATTTAATGGAAATTGCGTACTTGCTGGTATTTCAAAAATCCGACTTCATATTTCGGCCGTATTATCGGAATCAAAAATATCAACTGCTAAAAATATTATTATAAAAAGAAAAAAAAAAACAAAAGTTAAAAACTTAGCTAAGTATTTCGTAAATTCTTTTTTACTGAAACTTAAATTTTGTCATATTTTTTGCTCTCTCGATTTAATTTTGATTTATTAGAGATAGTTTGAAATAAGTGGCATCAACCCCCTTATCAGTAAATTTTCTGCTTGACGCCTCTGGCAAATGTTAACAGTTTGCATTGTTCGAAAATTTGTTAGCGCCCCATTTTTCGCAATTTTTCCCTGCATCTCTTTTCCATTCGCAGCTTGTTAGCGAAGAGTTCAATGCACTTGGAATTTCATTCAGGTAGAAGATTGAATTGAATTGATATAAATTGATGCAAGTCCCAAGCAATCAGTCCAATGGACCAAGTCCAGCCCTCAGCTGTTTGCTCTCGGACATTAGGCGGACTACAGTGAAGCCTGACAGGCATGGTCTGCTGTTGAGCAACCCTCAACAGCAGACACAAAACGTTTCAACGGTTTGTGCAACGGTTTGTTCTGACGGTTTTTGCCTTCATTAGCGTGCCACACACACACACACACACATACATGTGGCATGCCACTTTTTATTCCTAGTTAGTTAAGGGTTGGCTCCCCGTGTTGCAAGAGGTGAGGTCGTGTTCCCCGATAACCATCATAATTATAGACAAATTCAACTTGGGTTAATTACTTCGAGCGTGACTCTAAAATTCTTGACCACAAATGCAGTACCCATAAATGATTATAGAGCTTTCTTTGAAATTTCAAAGCTTTTTTGGGGAGACACAACGTGATCGGTATAATTCGAGATTTAAAAGATATAGATATAACAAAAAGAATTCAGTTCAGTTTTGAAAAGACATTCAAGCTCATAAGTAAATGCAAGCAAAAGCTTAAAAGCTCCTGGCTTAACAATAAAATGTATATTTTTAATAACAAAAAAAAAAAAGGTGAAAGAAGATTTAATACTCCTAAAAATCCGTGAATTAAACTTTCGATTAACCGCTCCGATGGCAGCTATACAATATACAGGCCTGTTCCGGTTTTCACCTTCGGCAAGAATTGTCGGAAGTAAAAATCGTAAGCCAATTCTTATTTCAATCTGGAAATATTTTGCGTATTGAATTCACTTTGAGTTTGTTCACTTAAGTCGAATAAAGTTAAAAAAAAAATATAAATTTATAATGTTCCACAAATGTAAAGTGAAAAATTATATTTTTTTATACCCGATTTAATAGGAACAGACCTGATAGTAGTCCGATTTTAATAAAATTTGATCAGGATATATAAGACACTATCAGCTGCACAATCTGCAAGAACGGTTGAGATATCTTAAGAAATTACAATGCTTAAAGGCTATTTTTCAGACCGATTATTCCTATGACAACTATATGATATAATATAGTAAATTAATCCGGTCAGTTTAGAAATATACATATGTACCAATTGCAGCAAAAGAAAAAGTTATATCAAAATTACTTTGAGGATGAGAGCTGCTTCTCTCTCTTTCTCCTTCGCCTACTTTGCTCATTTGTGCTTTTTGTTTTTGCGATCGGCTCTGGGATTTCGTAAACTTTCTAGGAAGTTCATATATAACATATGTAAACATGTATGTATGTAGATATATTTACACATGCATATGCTCTCCTGTTTCTCTAGTCGGAGTTGCTCTGTCTCTCTTTAACTTGCGACCGCTTCCTGCAGTCACCTGAGCTGAGCACTGCAGCGCCACCTGCAGGCTGTGCGCTCATGCAGGATATTGAACTCTGACACAATGCTACATACATACACGTATGTATGTATGTACAACATCCTCCGAGACCCACTGCCCCCCCACCCCCCCTGGCACTCCTCCTTTCGGCCGAAAAATGCCCGATGCCGGCCGGTGGCCAACTTGTCTATGCGGGCAGCTCTCCTTACCACCCCCTACCCTGCCCCTCCCCCCACCCCACCCAACTACTCAACTACCTTGCAAAGCTCTACCACATATTCTCGTCCTCTCTAAAGCTCGAACACGCGTGCACGCTCTCTATTTCTCTCTTCCTGCTGTTCATTCATGTTCTCTGCTCGTGTAAGCATGTGTGTGTGTCTGTGTGTGTGTGTGTGTGCTCGTTTGTCTTTGTATTTGTGGGGCGTTGTTTTGATTTTCATAGATTGCGCAATCTACGCTTCACACACATTTTCTAGCAGGCAGGAAGCAAATAGAGAGCGGGAGAGCAACAACAGCCAGAGAGCGTGAGAGTAAGCGTTAATATTGTGAGAGCAGCCATTGCAGTTGGCGCATGTCTGTGAGAGTACGTATATGTGTGGGTGTGGATGAGAGGATATATATATACATATATATATATATATATATATATATATATATAGATGTGTGTGTGTGTGTGTGTGTGTGTGTGTGTGGTTTCTTTGGGAATTTACTTTGGCGGCGTTTCATTTGGGGAGCTGCGCACAATGTGCGGAAATTGAATTTGTGGCAGAAAGCAAAAGCAACAACAACAACAGCAACAACAACAACAACAAAGACAGCAACAAAAACAATGATAACAACAGTAATGCAAAAACAACAACACGCGGAACGCAAAAGCAGAGAAAAAAAAAAGTTGCCTCATTGCATTTTATGTGTTGTCGACGTGGCCGTTGTTGAGGGTATGTGTGTGTGTGTGTGTGTGTGTGTGTGTGTGTGTGTGTGTGTATATGTACATGTGGCAAACACACACACACACATAGGGAACCGGCTTTTGTTATTTCGTTAGCACATAAAATGGTTGTGATGGTTTTTTTTTCTTGCGCTTTTTTTTCATAAATTGCAACAGATACAGTACACACACACACACACACACACACATGTGTGTGTGTACACAGAACAAAATCATTCTAAAATATAAAGTTTAAAATTCTTGATTTTGGCATGTAACATTTAAACCTTTAAGACTATCTTCTAAAATAATGAACAGAAATGAGTCAAATAATTTTTACCAAGATGTATTTCGGCCTCTGAATTCAAAAATGAACTCAGAAAATATGTAGAAGATTTTGTTAACCTGTAAGGTAACAATATTTAAAAAAATTTAAAATAGTTTTCTTGTGTTCAAATGTATAATTTAAATATTTTCACAAATATGCTATTTAATTTGATTAGTAATTAAACGTACCTTTCACGGAAAAAAGAATTAGTTAAATTGATCGGTTATTTTTCGAGTGGTATTATTTCAAAAAAAAATCATATTTAAAAAGATGGAATTTAATGCACAAAATATAACATGACATGTGCAAGACAAAAAAAAATTACCGTTAAAAGCTTCTGAGAGATTTTAAGCATTTGCATTTGATTAGCTGTATTTATTAGCAACAGTATACAAATTTTTTTTTATTAAAAAATTAATTAAACGGATAAGTGTCTTGAGACACGCTTACGTGTTAGAGGGTTAAGTATTTTTTCGGAATATTATTGCTTAATTTGGACAACATTGTAGAAAAAGGCAACGAATAAATATTAAAAATAAAGAAGTCTATAATATTCGATTTAAAAACATATATTGCTGCTCAAAATATTGCTGAAAAAAGTCTAGTATTTACTTGTTTTAAGAAAATCCGAAATAATCGTACTATAGATACCGCTTTGGATTGATTTTATACCGAAATCCCAGGTTTATTTTCAGTGTATGTTCCTGGGTGTGTGTGTGGGTGTGTGTGTGTGTATAACAAACGGTACAAATCCCACAGACATATGTACATATACATGTGTGTACATACATTTTACCTGCCAACTGAAGAAGAAAGGAAAACTCCAAATTGCACATTAACATTTATTGAACGTTCTCGGCATAAAAACGATACGAAGGGTAGCAAATATGACGGTATCTAAATGGATTCCTTCTTGCCGGTATAGTGGAGCTGAGGGGGTGGGAATGGGAATGGAGAGGTATAAGGAGGTTACCCATTCATATTGCATATTATTTGTGCCCAAAAAGTTCTACATAAATTTCAAATAGTTGGTTTTAGACATGAACATTTTACTGGGGACTACAGAGAAGAGCGACGAAAACTTTCCCATTACCAAGTTAAGCAGTAGAAAAGTTGGAAAATTAAACATTTTGACATAATAAAAAAAAGGACAATAATATATAGTATCACTTCTTAAAGCTGAAAGAACTTATAGATGTTAAATTCATCAAATCTATCTCATATGTAATTATATAATTATTTCCTTAAATACAAAACAGAATCAGTTATGTACCTATATATCTTATAGATACTATACAAGACTATTTTTCCAATTAAAATTTCGGAATATTTTTGAAAGATTTTGTTTTTTATTTAATATAGAAAACATTGAGAGACCAATCCACAGCCAAGTAGACATTCTCCACGAAAATCAGCTTATTTTTGAGAAATTTCAGATTATTTAAAGTCTGGTAAAAAATATTACAGTGATTCTGTACTTTGGACCCTAATTTAAAAAACTTAGCAAATCCTTTATATTTTTAAACCGTATGTAGTCTTTGAAATGTTAATATCATTGTCCTTAGAAATTCGTATGCCAAAAAGTATGCTACAACATTGATTTCGAAATTCTCTCGAAAGTGGCAGACAAAATATTCCAGAAATCTTTGACTGTCAGTGTACTTACACTTCGTTGCTGGGCTTTCCCAGTAACATATTAAATACATCCATGTTCTATTAACTTGACAGCAGAAAAAATACATTTTCCTATTCTATTGCAAGTGGTTGTTGTTGTCAATATTGTTGTTGCTGTCGTCGTTGTTTTCATTGTTGCGATTGCGTGGGCTTTCTTGGCAGCGTCTGTTGTCGTTATTTGCCAAGTTGAAAATTGCTTTTGAAGTCGAGTCAAGTCGGCCAATGGCCAAAAGAGGAAGAAAAAAGAAAAAACTTTTCTAATTAATTGTTTAGCACTTCATCTGCCTGGTAACTTGGCAACATTTTTTTTTTCCATTTCTTTACTTTTACTTGTTTTAAAATTAAACAAGTGGGAAAGGCTATAGTCGAGATCCTGACAATAGGATACCCGTTACTTATTTCAATACATTACCGATTCAATCCTAATGTCTTAAAAACTATTGCATTCTCTAGGGGGCATCTGTTGCTTCAACAACTTAGGCACGCAATAGCTGCTGTCCTACTTGTCCGATCTTGTTGCGATTCAGCGGAATAATAGATAAAATTAACAGATATAGGTTTTTTCCAAAAAATACGTATTATATGAACAATTGTGGGTGAGATGGTTTTTCGCGATTTGCGGGGGCGTAGGGGGACTTAAATTTGAAACAAACTTGATCTGCGTGAGGTATATGGAAATCTGTGTGCCAAATTTGGTTACTCTATCTCTTATAGTCTCTGAGATCCGTGTTTTTATACAGACGGACGACCGTTTTTTCGCGAATTACGGGCGTGGATAGAGGCGGGTCAAAAATTTAAAACAAACTTGACTTGCTCAAACGCATTTGTGATCTGCGTGTGAAAGTTTGGTTACTCTATCTCTTATGGTCTCTGAGATCTAGGCGCTCACACAGACGGACAGACTGACAGACGGACAGACGGACAGACACACATGGCTATATCGACTCGGCTGTTGATGCTGATCAAGAATATATATACACTTTATGTGGTCGAAGATGCCTCCTTCTTTCTGATACGCACATTTCAACGAACAACAACAATATACCCTTATACTTATTATACCCGTTAATTATAAAAAATAAGTATAAGGGTATATTGTGTTCGTTGGAATGTATGTAACAGGCAGAAGGAGGCATCTCCGACCACATAAAGTATATATATTCTTGATCAGCATCAACAGCCGAGTCGATATAGCCAAGTGTGTCTGTCCGTCTGTCCGTCTGTGTGAGCGCCTAGATCTCAGAGACCATAAGAGATAGAGTAACCAAACTTTCACACGCAGATCACAAAGGCGTTGGAGCAGGTCAAGTTTGTTTCGAATTTAAGCCACGCCCCCCTCCGCCCCCGCAAATCGCGAAAAACCACCACACCCACAGTTTTTGAGATAATACGTTTTTTGTGATTATTAGCGTTATCTATTAGCGTTATCTATCATCCCACTGAATCGCATTAAGATCGGACATGTAGATCGACAGTTATGGCGAATTAAAGTTTTCAGATCAAAACAAGTATTTTCTTTAAAGTACTTTTCAATGTATTAAAGTAAGTAACGGGTATCATATGGTCGGGATCTCGACTATAGCCTTTCCCGCTTGTTTTTTATAAGTAAAGGGTATAAAAATGTGCAAGGAAAATTTTGGATAAAAACAGCAACCGGTAATGATGTTGATAACGGTAATGAAGATGCTAATAATGAGCTTCTTGTTGAAGGATTCCTCTTGAATTCGACGTAAAGCTTAATGTCCCTTGATGATACGCTGGAAATCCACCAGGGTTGCCAGATCTCAACGATGAGTTGCATTTGTTTGCACGATTTATTGAGGTTTTTTGCAGAAATTTCAAGTAATAACCGCAAGCGGTGATGCTTATAGTGTAATTTGTATAAATGAGGTTTTCAATTGAAGGATTACTTTTAAATTGCATAGGGACTGCCAAGTTTTAATAACTAGTTGCAATTTTGCATAATACTCTTTGTGGTTTTTAATGGGAAATTTTATAGAGCAGCAATTATCGAAAATGTTGAACGAGATTTAAGAAATACATTTGCATACGTATAGATGAGGTTTCTATTGAAGTGTGGCTTATGAATGTTAAAAGGATAAAAAGGATTATGTGGATAACGAAATATATAAATCGTTTAAATTACATTGCTATTTAAACACATTTTTTATGAAAATTGCAGACAATGAAAATAAGGAAAAATAGTAGAAAGATTATTATGAAATGAAATATAACATTTTATAAATGTAATATTATTAATAATGAGTTATTTAGGGACTTTTTTCAGGTTTGGCGCGGAGAAATTAAAAAGTGGAAAGCAACAATCAACTTCATGGTGAATTCTATTGAAGGTCTTATTGAAGGATTACTTTAAAACTCGACTAGGGTTGCAAAGTTTCGCCGACTGGCTGCAGTTCGTTTTTTTTTTTTTCTTGTTTAGATTTCTATTTTTATTTCTCTTTCTCTCTCTCTCTCTCTCTTCACTTCTTTGTTGAGGTTATGTATAACCCGCTCCCAAGTTGCAGACAATGTACATAACATTTCGACTGCCTGTTTCATGGCATACGTCATTTTCTAATGCAAAAACAAAAAAAAAAATATAAAAAGAATGAAAATAAAAACTGGTCCTAGCCCGAGGACCACTGCCCCTGCCACAATGCCCCCACCCCCTAACGAGTGAGATTGTGGCACAGGGGCAGGAATATGGCTGCTGCAACCGGATGCTGTCCATTTCAATTATCGTGCGCTGGTCGCTTTGGAGTGGTGCTTGAATTTTGAATTTTTGCAGCCATTGTTTTTGCTCTTCTTGTTTTTGTTGTTCTTGTTGTTGTTGCTGCCGCTTGTTGTCAGTTTATACATTTTTGATGTTTATAGAAAACAAGAGCAAAAAAAAAGAAAACATTGAAAAAAATTGTCTTAGGCACGCTGAAAACTTGATACTCTTACGGATCACAGCATCTTTTTTTATTATTATTAATTATTTATTTATTTATACACGACTAAAATCAGTTGGCAAAGAAATTAAATAAAAATTAAGTTAAGAATAAAAAAAATAAAATTAATATTTAATATAAATTATAAACTGTAAAGAAAAAATAAAAATTAGATCTTTTCGATTTTTTTTAGATACTTTTAGATAGCAAAGAAAATATTACTAGTTATAAAAATCAAGTTAAGAATTAAATTAAATATAAATTATGAGCTGCAAAGACAAAATCAAAATAAAATCTTTTAGTTTTAAACAACTAATATAAATTAATGTTTCTTACGTAGCTACTTTCTAAAAAACAAAATCTATTTATATTTTTTACGTCCGTTTTTTATAGTCCAGTAAAAATATAATTGAGAGATATTATTATAAAATATATTTCAGTTAGTTAACTGGGCGTTTAACTAGCCATTGATGACAAAAATTGGCTTTTGTTAAAGTATCGTATTAATTAAAAAAGTTTTTCATACTTCCTTTTAATTTTCGCGGTTTAAATGCTGTGCTGCTAAATATAACCCAGTATTAAGATTTATTCAAAGTTTTATCAGAATAAATAAAATATTATTAATATTTTGCTTTTTTAGTCCTTGCAAGGACGAAAATTATGTTTTAAGGACAATTTGTCTTTGTATTTAAAATTCTGGTTGTAAAACGAGTTTTGATACCAATCTTGTCAGGATTGGACTAAAAATACTAAATATATGGTAATAATTCATGATAAAAATATCCAAAATAAAACGTTTTTCAACTCAAAAAGCGGAGACTCAAAATTGATTTTCGAACTATGATTTCTTGTTGAAAACATCTTGGAATTTACCGTAGATTACGAATATGGGGTATTATTTGTCAATTTTGTTTTGGCCCATACAAATCGATGGACTCTTTTAAGCTTATTTATACTTTATAGAGTCTACACCTAGTTTATAGCGTTACATATTTCGTGACATAATAAGAATACCCTTTGCATGGGTATTAAAAACGCAACTTCGATGCGACCTTACAGCTGCCACAATGCGTTGCATGATGCGTCTGCCTGTTTGGCCAAAGGTCCTTTAGACTACACAGAACTTTGCTAATGGTCATATGGATTTGCATGTGGTTGCCGCTGGTGGTGTCCATGCCTCTTCTTCTTCTCCTTCTCATTCTCCTTCTCCTGCTGCTAGTGATGCTTGGGATGGTGGTGCGACTGGTGGTGGCGTCTCATGCTGTGGCTGCTGCACTTTATAGCGTCCTGTGGTTGCTGTCGCGCAGGTAATGAAAGTTGTCAGTTTTGTCAGAGTTTGGGCAATTTGGATGGATGCCTGGACTGGTTTTATCCATCGGGTGGGTTAGGGTGGTGCTTGCCCAGTTGGTGGCTGTTTTTAAAATTGTTTTCATTTTTATTTTTTTTTTTGTTTTGTTTCTTTTTGATTGCTGTAGAGTGCACTTCAATTGCATTTCATTCGAGTTCAGTTAAAACTTGCCATACAAATTGTTACCAGCTTGTAAAACAAGAAAATGTTGTAACAAATTGAAGAAACAACAGTTGAAGAAAACTGCAAGTTCTATTTGACGAAAGTTTAATTAAATCACTTAAGCAACTTTTTTAAAGTTTTAATTAGATATAAGAGTCTTTTGTAGCTTTATATTGAATTATTTGCAAATTAAAACAAGTCGGGCACGCTCGACAGTAGGAAACCCTGTGCCTAGGTACTCTGTACTAAAAGTTGATATTCAACCGATTGTTCCTATGGCAGCTATATGTTATTGGAAACCGATCTGAACCTTTTTTCCCCATTTTCAATAGGCTCAGGGTATAAAAACCTTTCCTAACTAAAATCCACGCTTTGCACCAAGGATATGTTAAAACAATTAAAATAAAATATATATATAAAAAGTTTGGAAATAATACTAATATTTGATACCAAGAATGACATTACTATGTCATTTATATATATATCGAATTTTTTTCGTATATAGCTTATGTTGACTTTTCGGCTTTTGGACACTAAGAAAATAGTCAAACTTCAGCAGGTTATTCATAAAGGTGACTCAGTTCACATAGACTATAAGTGTTATGGATAGTTTTGAAAACAAAATTAAATTAATGTTATTTAACTGAAATATTTGGTCATATGCTTAAATATTATTAATGAAGACTAAGCTTTTATTATTTAATATTGATGTTGCTCTTTTAACAGAGCTTTAGCATTGTTTCCTACTACATTAAAATTTCATATAATTCCAAAATCGTACTAAATTGTATTGCAACAGTTTAAAATGGGTTTCACATGGGTTTCAAAAACGAAAAATAGGTTTACTTAATAAATATTAAATTTGAGCTATCACAACCAAATTTTAGCAGCAATTAGTTGTGACAGGCATTTAACAAACTGCCATGTTAACACGCTGTAGTTGTTAACAAAACGTTAACTTCAACAAAAATGATTTTTAAAAATAAAGTTGGCGATAATCGAGTTTACTAAATGGGCTTTTTAATTCCATGTTGAGGCTGAAGAATGCAATCCATGTGCTATCATATCCTAGTTATATCCTGCAATTGTGTGTTGCCGGAACTCAGACATACATTCAAGCCCGTGGGTGTGGGTGTGGGTGTGTGTGTGTGTGTGTGTGTGTGTGTGTGTGTGTGTGTGTGTGTGTTATTTTGGGGGCCAAGCGCATGCGTCATATTGATTTTCATTTTGCCATTTGAACGTATCCGGCCCCCAAAATTGAGCTTCAAAAGGAAACCCCAAAATTGACGACAAAATTTGCCGGAATGTGAAATGCAATATGCAATATTCAATCTAAAAGAAGAGGCTGTCTTATATCTCATGTTGTCACGAGTTTGTGGCACCTCCAGTGGGTAGAAATAGGGGAGGAGTTTTACAATATTCGATCTGACAAATTCCCATTGCAATAGAACGAAAAACAATCAACGCAGCTTAATTATAGCCACAACTATTCAACAAATTGGCATTGTTTCAATTGTTGTGCTGTGTCTCTTTCCCCCACTATCTACCTCTCTTTCTCTCTATTTGTGTCTGTGTTATGTGTGTTTGTGTGTAAATCACAGAGTTGCCTAAGCGCCAATATTTGTTTGTCTCTATGAAAAAAATAAACACATTTTCGCCTGAAATATCAGAACATAAATATTAGGTCTCTTTAGGGATTTGAATGGATTTCAATGTGACTCACAGTGTTCTCTAATTATATATTTACATGCACAGCAATAACTTATTTAATATGTTATTACGAGTGGCTTTGCCCAATTGAATGGAAATAACTCTGAAACTGAAATAATCCTAATCCATCATATAAAAATGAAAAAGTAATTGGATCTTAGAACCATAGGATCCAAAAATATATGAAATGATAAAGAAGTATAATTATATTAGTAACAATCCTCAATAATGTTAAAGTGTAAACTTTCCGTTAAGTTTGTATTGAATAAATTTGCAAAATTTCTTCACTAACTTACAACTGAGTACCGAAAAAACTTTATACCTAATAAAAAATAAATAATTTTTATATACAAATTTATAAAACGGCACAATATAGTTTGAAAATGTTGTCAGACTTTCCAAGTGAGCTTTGTGTTAAAAGAACTTGCTGTAATGAAATTCTATCTAATGTTTAAGAAACTAAAGATAAATACAACAAAGAAACTGAAAGAAAGTAAAAAACTCTGATGGAAGAAGATGAAGGGAGGAAATAACAGCTGATGAGCACAGTAAATACTTTAATTGAAATGCAAGTAAAATGAAATTAAGTTGGCTGAACAAAAATACTCTGGACAGAAACTCATTAAATTTGCTCAGGCATTGTTCCGAAGCTACAACGGAAGACGGAAAACAAGTCAGGCAGCTAACTTGCTTATAAAGAGCATGTTGAAAAAATGTGGAAAAGTGGATGTGCGGAAATGGCAAATAGGAAATGAAAAATGGGCAAGCCGGTGATAAAAAGCAAAAATAAGCCCTTACGAGTCAAAATGAAAAAAGAGGAAGAACTAATGTATCTCAAGAGTCAAGACCCACAATAAAGAATAAGAAAAGCAACAACAAGCACACAAAAAGGATAAACAAAAAAAAAAACAACAACAAAGAGAAAATTTTAAACAACTCTTTGAAATTCAATTTCTTATGCTGGGCTTAATTCTGTTTGCTCGGCGCATTCTGTTTAAATTGTCAAATGCGTTGAACACAAAAACAAGAACACTGATAAAAATATGTTCTAAAATCGAGATTTTGTTTTCAAAACTAGGATTTTTGGTCCAAAAAAATGCGTCCAGAATATAAAATTCATAATTTAAGAGAACACATCTTGGTTTTAGGAACTTTTAAAATAAGACCAAGTTCTTATTATAGTTATTCTTAAAATTAAAATAAAAAAATTATTAAAAAAAAAAGACAATTTAAGATTTTTTTGTTTATAGATAAAAAATCTTAGTTTTAGTAATTTGATGTTAAAATAATCATATTTTAAGAACCAAATATTTAAGCTGTATGACCTCGATTTTAGAAGCAGGTCTTTTTTTCAGTGAAGAGAAACATACAGAAATAAAACTTCATTATAGCATTTTCACTGTGCTCAAAGGGTACTTAAACTACCTAACCACCCAAGCAACCCACCACCCAACCACCCACCACTTATTCTCTGTGAAACTGCAATAAGCTCTGGCTAAAAATCTTCATTTGCTCAGCGTGGAAAATTCAACTCAAGCATTTTCCAAGCTAGAACAACGTTGAATACAATTTTTGCTGGAAATTACATATACACAGGAGCACAAACACACACACATACAGGCACACACAATAGGAATGCTGCTCAAACAATGAACGATGAAACGCAGCTGATGATGTACACTGAGAGAAATGCTTTCGTCTATAAAACATTTCTTTCTAATATCAATAAAATTGATTGCTCCTTAAAATTAAAATTATGCGAATATTAAAGTATGTTATTATCGAACACATTAAATAAAAATTAACCAACCAACAAATAATCTCCATTATTTAATGGATTTTTACATTTGTTATTTAGTAAAAATTATAATTTTATCTAATTCGCAAATATATACATATTTTATATCTATCATATAAAGAAAGAAAGTTTGATGAATTTTGAGGGGGATTTTTTAATGTCTTCGTACATTTTTTCAAATTTTTGACATTAATAAAATATATTGTTGCATATAATATAATAGATATACATACAGCAATACGATACACGTCAAAATATCTCTGATATGGTTGTAGTATATCCTGAAGAATACTGATCTCAAATAATATTTTCTAAAGTGTAGCTAAAACTTCATAAGGATTCTAAAAGTATATGAGCTTTTAAAAAAAACCAAGGCGTTTTTGTCTACTCTGTTTTTTCTATGATTTTAATAAGGTGGCAACCGTTAAATATAATCAGACAGATAATTGAAATATCGTTAATGAGATTTTTTTACTACTTGGAAATTTACAAGATATATTCAGTTATAGACAATAACATTTCAAACATTTTTAAGAGACATATAGACAATATATATTTTGAGATATACCATATTATTTAATGCCTCTACCATGAGATACAATTGAATCATCTTTACAATTTAGTATATTAGACTATATATATACCCAAACAAATAAATCGACAATTTGAACGATAAAATAGGGTTGAAAGGGATCCTTTGCAAGCTACAGATACATTCATTTAAACTTTACAGCTGTAAAGTTAAAGTTAGTTACAAAAGCTTTTCATGTCTATGAGATACATTTGTATCTTTTTAATGACTTAAAAAAATCAAAAATCTCAAAATGTTCCAAATGATGTTAATGGACAGTGTCGGCGAGTGTAGATGATGGTTGTGTCATTGAGGGTGGTGTTAGTGTTGGAGGTGTTGCTGTTGTAGTTGTTGTTGTTGTTGGGTGGAGGGGGGTTAGGTATGGGCACAAGAAAACTGCAAAAGCTTTATAGCACTTACGGTGTGTATCTGTATCTAACTCTGCACACTCACACAGTTACAGACACACACATGTAACAAAGATGGCTTCGTTACGTGCACTTTTTTGGTTGGGATATTGCATCGGTCGAAAAAGCCAGTTGAAGTATATGAAATTATACATATAGAATAGAGTTATATAGAGGAGGCATATATCATACTCGTATACACGTACACACGTATACATGTATACATGTATACATGTATACATGTGCAAATATACATATATGTATATGCTGCACTTTATTGTATTGTATAATTTCCTCTCAATGGACAGGCACAAATCTCATTTCATTTCATTTTAATTTTATGCCATCGCGCACAAGCGACATCTCTGTGTGTGTGTGTGTGTGTGTGTGTGTGTGTGTGTGTGTGTGTGTGTGTGTGTGTGTGTGTGCAAATGGAACGGGTGTACAGTGGTTGATTTTGTCCAAATGTCCAAATCCATTGCTGCACTGCATCGAACTCTGAACTTTTGTCGAGTTACATTTAAATAATTGATTTTGTGTGCCTTCCTTCGTCTGTCCGTTTGACTTTGCCGTCCGTGCTGACTTTTACATAAGTGCCACCCTTTCCACCCTCTCCCTCTCTTCCTCTATCTCTCTCTCTCTTCAAACCACCTACAACTTTACTCCTTCCAATCCATATGCCGCTCTTCCCTCCTCGCTGTGTTCTTTTGATAAAATATGCATGCTATTTGTTGCCTGCTTTTAGGCGTTGTCCATTTCCATTTGTTGTTGTTGTTAGATTTGTGGAGAAAACATGATAATTGTTAAACTAAATACAGTTATCTCAACCATACGTCCCCATCTGGCGATCTAATCTGGTTGGGTCAGCAACCGACAATCATTATTGGGATTGAAAATCATGTTAATGTTGAGATCAGAGTTGACGTTTTGGTGTCTTTGCCACCAGATTTAGTAGCTTTTCTCAAACATCTAAGAGCTAGATTTTGATTAGAGCCTTGGCTAATATTACGTACAAAAATCTTATTTTATTTTTCCCATTTTTTCCACTATTTCTCTAAGCATGTAAAAATAATTCAGAAATAATATTCCTAACTTAAAAAAAAATTCAACTTAGAATATTAATTTTATTATTATTTTTTTACTGTTTCAGTATAAAATAGTATTATAATATGAGATAAATATTTTGTATTTTTTTTTCCGCTGTAAATTTTATTTTTTTTTTATTAGTCGCATAAAATATATACATATTTTGGATGATATAATTTCTTCATAAACTTTTGCAGGTTCTAATAAATTATTTTGAAATTTCGAAAATATATTATACAATGTACAATTGATTAAATACATAAATAAAATGGTTGTCTTAAAATTTATAAATGCTTAGTTAAAATTTATTTAGCTTTGATTTTTTAGCAGAAAATTAGAAAAATTGCAAAACAACAACTCACATCTTTAGGTAATCCAAACCCCTACAATTTTAAATTCTGCTGATAATTTGTTTTTCAAGAATTGCGATAAGTTATTCATTTACTAATGGCCAAATCACGTCTGGTCGAAATTGTTCTCGAATTAGCCCATGAAAATTACTTATTGATGAAAATTTTTAGACGGCAAACGGTTTAATTTAATGGGCTTCAATTTAAAAATCGATCAAATTGCAGTATTTTGTGCAGTGTACTCTGACAGTATCTGCCGCGATTTGTCTATTTTCGGAGGACAGGACACAGGTGGGGGCCATCAGGGACATCGTCATTATTAACGTGGTGCAACATGATTATCATTGAAAACAACAATGCAATCAACGATTACAATTAATGCATAAATTGCTTTCTGAATGAGTTGGAGTGTAAATATGGGCATGAGTTTTTGTGTGTGTGTAGGTGTGTGTGTGTGTGGATGGGTGGGTGGTGTGTGTGTGTGTGTGTGTGTGTGTGTGTGTGTGTGTGTGTGTGTGTGTGTGTGTGTGTGTGTGTGTGTGTGTGTGTGTGTACCAGACATGAAAACTGTGAAA
The DNA here is from genome assembly GCA_951394115.2 of Drosophila phalerata. Classification (NCBI taxonomy): domain Eukaryota; kingdom Metazoa; phylum Arthropoda; class Insecta; order Diptera; family Drosophilidae; genus Drosophila; species Drosophila phalerata. Next base: position 24,547,877 of record OX596006.1, on the reverse strand, counting down.
AATCAAGACAATAAGAGTGTGAGTGAGACAGAATGGGAGAGAGTCACTGGCAGAGGGAGAGGGAGACTCACTGACAACACTTGAACCCTTTGTGCTGTCAGCGCCTCACACCGTCTGTGGATATTACCCCGAGGGAACCGAACTTTCAGTGCATTATTAAGAGGGAATTTAACATATTATATCAAAAATTATTCACTTGATATGGTAATTTCCCTATATCGCACACAAGTTGGTTTACATCCAAGAAACAATTCGGTATTTATCCCGAAATCCTTTCCAAGCAAATTTATATTTCTAGACCGACAGCTAAAAATAACTGAAACTTTTATTAAAGCAAAGTTTTAGCAAAATCTGACAGTTGATTGAATTTTCTCATTCTTGATTCAAAAGTGTATCCTTTGCGTTTGAAACTGAAAGTCATATGTATTAGTTTTCAAATTAATTCGTAACCCTCAAGATATTTTCTGTTAAATTTGTTATGAAATCTTTGAAAACTCTGCAAATACTCTCGAATCCCGATAGTTTTTAAATTATTTTAATTGTTCTTAATGTTTTCGGTTCCATTCGCAACTTTTCTAGTTTTAGATAAGATTTAAATATATATATATATATATTGTAAGACTTACCTTATAATTTGTTGTCCTTAACTGATATTTTGTGTTATAAAATATCACTTAGCAGCTGATAGCTCTCTCTTTCTGTCTCCCTTTCGCTTTCGTCGATGTTCTTTAGTCAACCTCTGTTATTCTTTCTCGTGTGATCTTTCTTTGTGATCTTTTCTATGTATAAATTCTTGTCGCTCGCCGTTAATCAAATATCTCTTCTTTTGAAGATTTAATGAAAATAGAATTATAGTATTTTTTTTTGAATGGTTCTTCCTTTGGCAAATTGGTTGTTGCTGCTATTGTTGTTGTTGTTGTTGTTTGTTCTTTGGTGTTGTTGTTGTTAACCGGAATTTACTATTTTGGTATTGTTCTAAAAAATATTTCGTCGTACTTTGAAATCGTTGGAAGTCCGTTTGGTGTTCGCTTTTTTTCAGTTTTAACTTTTTTTTCTCTAAATGTCTTGTATAAACATTAATTTCTTTAAGAAGTTCAAGTCTTGTGTTGAAATGTAAATATATATATACATATATTTTACTCGTATTATATATATATATACCTATATATAATAGAAAAAACACTTGTCTACCTTTAGTATATTTGGTGTTATAATTATATATTTATGCCCGAACCTTCGTTTCGTAGTGCGTCCTCAATTCGTAACGCCCAGTAAATTCTGTAAAAAAAACCTTGTGGTATATCGTCTCGCAAATCGCCTTTGCTTTCGCAAACTCAAACGTTGAGCATTGAGAAACAACCCGTGAATTTCGTTACCGATGATTCTGTATATCTCTTATACGATATATCGTACAACACTTTCTTAAAAAAAAATGTGATGAAAAAACACGCAAGTTACGTTAAGTTTGCACACTTGTATTTTTTGGAATTGCTTTTCTTCTTTTCACTTTTTCACACTCTTCTCTCTTTTTGTTCACATTCAAAAAATTTAAACACAAAGTAACCGTGGGAAATTTTATGAATTATTTTATGTTCAACTAAGATCGAACTTTTATATTTCCTTTTTTATGCCTTTTTTTAATTGTTCAATCATACTATTGGGAAATTCCTCTTTTCTTTTCTTGATTGATGCCTGCCGACTTTTTTTATAAGAGTCTCAGTTATCTGCAATGATAAAGATAAACATTATTAGGCAACTGTTAACAATGTTACGTTAACAGCATTGAGTTTTATATGCTTATGCTATTTTACATGATTTAAACTAAAAGTTAGATATACTAAATTAAAATATTATTATTATTGAGTATAGTAGCATTTAAACTTATAAATACATTTGATTCAAAGAGCAGGCTTCTACAGCTATGTTTAAAGTAGCTTAACAGACAATGTTAGACAATTTGGAAAATATTTGACTGGGTGTTAACAGTGTGATTTATATTTTCTAATCTAAACAAAAGATTGACTTAGTAATTAAAAAAAAAAAATTGACATTTCTTAAGTTATAGTATCACAAAGAAACCATAAAGATCTTATGTAGGATTATAGAAATGATATGCCACATTTAGAATAGGTGTTCAATTGGGTGTAATGAATGAATTTGTTGATATATAAAACTTTAGAAAAAATCTTGGTTTTTTTTTTTTTGTGAGTTAGTCGAAGTGTTATCTATGATAGATAGGGTATAGCACAAAAGTAAATAATTTTAAACGAAATAAAAACTCTAAAAATTTGAGCTGAGAGATTTGATTGTAGATCTACAAGTTCCTGAATATTTGGACGTACTGAGGCGACGACGACGTGCGCTCTCTTCTGAGCTCGACTTTGAAATTGGCGTTGAATATATTCATATATTCATTAATATAAGTACTTAATACGTTTGTGGTTGTTCTTTAAGTTCTTAGTTAGAGTCTGTTTTTTTTCTTGTTTTTTAATTTTTTATTTGGTTGCTGCTGTTGTTGTTCGCTTTGTTTTTGTTTACCAGTTAGTTAGTTTGTTAGTTAGTTTTGTTTGTTTTTGCTTTGTTGTTGGTTGTTGTTGCGGTTTTGTTGTTGTTGTTGTTGTTGTTTTGTGTACTACGAAACAAGGAGAAATCATACAGCGACGCAAATGATAAATTATATGAGTAGAATAATACAAAACGCGCTTAAAAAAGAACCGCGTTTGCTGGATACGCCGAAGACTGCTTGACTCGTACTGATTAAGAGAGAGAGCGACGCTCGCCCACCAAGCAGCGACTGCGACAGCGACTGCGACAGCGACAGCGACAGAGAAGTCAGCAGCAACAGCAACAGCGGCCGCAACGTATCCTGTGTTGAGCGAGCACAACAACAACAACATGCCCCAACAGCAGGCGGCACCTAAAGGCGCCCCGAAAAGCTCCACTGAAGCTCTCAACACAGCTTTTTTGCGGCATTAAACTCTACAAAAGGCTGCGCAGCGACTGCGACTGCGACTGCGACTGCGACTGCGACTGCAACTGGGACAAGTCTCCAAAACAAAACTTGATTTCGTTTGTTGGCAACTGCATTTGATAATTTACAAACAAGCTACAGTTGACTTAAATATAGCCAACTATATGTACTATATAAGGCAAAGTATATGCGCATACGATGTATTCATAAATAACTTATATATTGTATGTACGTCATCATTGCCGATATCATTTGCCACTAAAAATACAATCTATATAATCTATGTCATTTGCAGACATGTCCTCTTCAATTTCTCGTTCCTTCATTTTCATTTTTTTTATTTTCTGCTTTCTTCCTTTCTTCATTTTTTTTTTTTTTTTTTTGCGCCCCGCAAATATTTACAGTGTGTACACATCCTTGCCATAATTAAAGTGCACACTTGCAGTAAGTCTCAACTATATAGAATGGGATGTACGCAAATGCATACATATGTATGTGCTTCGTTTCCACTAATTGAGGGCTTTACAGATCATACCGTATCATATTATTTAAAAGTATCCTTATGGGCTAGTAAAGTCAAGTACGTTTATTTGAAAGCAAAACTGCCAACCATCAGAATTTTGAAAAGGTTTTGGTATATGCCCGAAACAACTATTAAAAGCTGGGACTTATATCGACCCCGGTACTGGAATTGTCAACCAAACCTCACCGCCAAATTTTTCACACTGAAATCGGAACAGAAATACATTATTTTTGAAGAATCGAAAACCGACACATGCAAAGTATTCCGTTCTTAAATCAAGTACGATCGTTGTCAGAATTGCGAATCCCGAAAATATTTGATTCCAGTACAATCACGTATTTTTTATTTAATCCCAAAATACTTAATTCTAGACTTTTCTAAGTATTTTTGGAAACAAATTAAGAACTTTTTGTACTTATTCCAAGCGCGGCTCAGACGTTATTTATTTTAGATCTATAGATTGAGGAAAAACATTTTCTTAACAAAATTAATTAATTAAGCGAAGAGGCCGAACAATTTTAAAATTTACATACTGCTTCAAAATCGGATCAGTTTTGTCAAGTTTGGTTTTCGCAAGCCTAAATTTAAATGTTCTACTTTTACTATAATTACATTGTGGACCTAATTTAAGTGTGTAAACCGTAGAAAAAATTTATATTTTAGGTACACAAAAATCTTTTAATAATCCTCAATCCTAATGTAATAAAGAACTCTGTTGGTCTATTTGTCATTACATTTATATTCTGACTAACTTCAGTAAAATATGTATATATATGAATGTAGAGATCAAATTTACCCAGAAAATTAAAATATAACATTGAACATTAATTTAAACTAGTTAATCTCCCTCTTTAAACTTGGAACATTAATGAAAAGCTCTTGAAAATCCGCGTTGCAGATTATTACTTTAGCTCTTCCTTTGAGTACTTTTCTTTTCAATAATTAGATACTGAATTCATTTGAGTGCTTTCCCCACTTTCTCTTCGTATCCCGAGTAAGGACTGTTGCAACTACTGTTAGACATAAGGGAGAATCGCTCGGAGGGTTCGTCAATTGCAATTAGAGGGCTCAAGTAACATTCGGGTCAACAGCTGAAGGATAAAGAGAATGAAAGATGAACAGGAGTAGGGATAGACAAAAAGAGAAGGAAGAGTCAATGGAGTTGCTTTTGAACAATTTCAATTAATTAAAATAAATAATGAAATTATGTGCGGTTGCTGGGCCGATGCCAAAGGCACCACCCAACCACTGCACTACCGCACCACCGCACCACCACACCAAAACACCACTACATTGACGCTGTGGTTGGGTGGTGCACTGGAGGGATACTAGCCAACTGGATCCTAGCGTCCGCTTGGGCATTCAACATTCGTCTTATCTAAGCCAAAAGCCGTGCTGCATACATAATCAGCTAAGAGAGTGGTGCGGTAGGGTGGTCCCTCTGCTCTATATACGAAAATGCAGGCAAAACAAAATCAATGCAACTGCGCAAAGCACAGCGCTAAAAGCTTTCTGCATTTTATACTCGACTCCCAAAGTGTAGTCTGATAATGATGTGATTATGTATGTAACAGATACTAAAAATAATATATTTTATTGATCAGGTGAGTCGGTAATGTCATTTTCGTTCATCTGTATAATAATACAAGATTTTAAATTTGATCAGATCTTTTTTGACTTTTGGAACTCATTATCAGGAGTGCCACAGAAACCGAAACCAATCGAAAATCACCTAAAAATGTATTTTATTTGGAAGATTTTCGGTCGGTTTCGTTTTCTGTGGCACCCCTGTATCATATCATAAAGTTATTAAGGTCTTAATTGTTTTCAAGGTATTTTAAGCAGATTTAATAAAACCTATACATAAAAGTATTTTTACAATTGTCCGACAAAATGTGACAAAAAAGTTCAGAGGTGTTCTACAAATCTCTAACAGCGCCAAAGCAACTCTAAAACAATTGTTGGGGTTTCTGAAAACAAGCAAGCATTGCTTTCAAATGTCTAAAAAAAATCTTTGAGATTTTACAAAGTGAAATATATTTTTATTGAATTCAACTAAATTAATTTTTAAGCTGAATAAATTTGAATAAAATTGTTACTTATAATTTTGTAAATTATATAAAATATTTCTCAACCTAAAAATGTTTTTTAAACTGGAAGAAAGTCAATTTTTTTGAATTCGAAAATATGTTCGAACGATTGTTTTCAAAAGCAATTGTCTTCAAAAATTCTAAAGATTTCTGGAACAAACCTAAATGAATTGTTTTTTATCTGAATATTGAATTGATTTCTTTACATTTTGATAAGCTTTTTGACGGTGGAAGGAAGGAATCATTATAATATTTGGAAAAAAAAACAATGGGCAAAAATATCTAAAAAAGAACACTGAAAAATAAAATCAGGTAAAATTTCACAGGCTGTGGTTTTTTTATTAAACTAAACGGCCAATTACACTGGAAGCGAAACAATCGCGAAGTGTAAAATTACATATAAAAATAAGAGAATAAAAAAATTTTTCACAGCGACTTTTCAATTCACAGTCGTTTCGCGTCCAGTGTAAGTTGGCCTTAAATATAAAATACATATTAAATCTAATTAAAATATATCTATGTAGAGCTATGAAGATAGAAACAAATAGGGGGTATCTCGCTGTTCAGCTCACTCGATAAAAGACATATTAAATCTAATTAAAATATATCTATGTAGAGCTATGAAGATAGAAACAAAATAGGGGGTATCTCGCTGTTCAGCTCACTCGATTGTGGCATTCTTGTATTCGTTTCTGTTGAAAAGCTCCCGTAGGGGCGCTGCCTCTGGACCGTGTGTAGACTTATGCCGGGGCGCAGCCGAGCCCGTGTAGAGTTCTTTCGGCAGTCCACCTTCCATACCCGCCGCCGCCATTGTAGTGGAAATTGGAGCAACTCGTCACGGGGCTGCAACATCCTGCAGAACGCAGGATACACAGTCGCCGACGCTGCCGCATCCGAAATTGTGTCAAGCTTTTGGCGAGTAGGCGAGACGAAGAGACACGCCCCGAAAAAGCGCCGGCCGGCATCAGCATCGGCAACCACACTTCCCCCCTTTCTTCTCTTGCTCCGCCATCATGCGACTTGTCTCTATATATGGGCTTGGTCAACTCACATTTCTTTTTCCCAATAACTGTAGCATCTCTTTAATCTTAACTTGGCTAACGCAAAAATTGCGCTGGCATTAAAGCCATATGGGCCAATTGCCTCCAGGCACGTGTCACATTCCCCATCTCCAATAAAATAAGCACCAGCTCAACTCACGTTCCTTCTCCTCATTCCTTACTCGCAGCCAAGTTCCTTAAGTCCAAAACTGAGATGAACTCCCTGTTGGATAAGCATGTGCTAGCTTCGAATAAGCTAATCAAATATGCGGAAAACTGACGTAAGGAAACGGCAACCTAACCTATAAATAGTATGCCTAGAAATAATCCTTAACTACGCAAAGAGTGCACCATAAAGACTGTTTAATACCCTGCAGACATCTTAAAGAAATAAATACCATAGAAATTCTTAATCCAAATATCGTACAGTTACGACAATTATGTCAATATGATACAGAAACTGAAAAGAATTATACTTACAACAGTCATACATACCAGCTTTATCACCCTAGTACAGGGTATGCAAATCATCACACTCAAATGCTGAATTTAGCTAGAAAACAAAGACATTTCTATTAATAATTTCTTATTGAAGACGCTTCAGTTTCAAACAAGTTGTAATAGAATTGCAATTTTAATGAGAATTATTCATGAATTTCTTTGGCAATTTTCTCCAATAGCAAATAGTTGAAAAAAGTTATGAGAGGCTTTCAATATACTTCAGAAATTTTCCTGCAAAATTAATTCAGTGTTTTATTTAATTGTTATTTAGTTTTACCTAAACTACAAATAATTTGTCTAGAAATAACATTTAGATAAGCAGAGAGTGTATCTTTAAGACTGTTTAATACCCTGTAGACAACTTAAAAATTATACAATAAATATATACCTTCGAAGTTGTTAAAAGAAAATCGTACAGTTACGACGATTTTGTCAATATGATTAAAAATTTTATACTTACAAAAGTCATACATACCCGCTTTATCACCCTAGTACAGGGTATGCTAATCAGCACACTCAAATGCTGAATTTCGCTAGAAAACAAAGAATTTTCTATTAATAATTTCTTATTGAAGCCACTTCAATTTCAAACAAGTTGCAATTTTAATGAGAGTTATTCATGAAGCAAATAACTCGAAAAAGGTTATGAGAGGCTTTTTATAGACTGCAGAAATTCCTAGAATGATTCCATTGTACAGTATCTGTATGTAATAAATTCTTTATAAAGTTTTTTTATTTATTTATTTATTATTATTTATTTTATGTATTTATTAATTTCCTTATATCTTTTCGGTAGCGATTTTCTACTATTCTACCTCAATTCTTTATTTGACAATCCATTGAGTGATTTAAATTGATTTTAGTATTATTAATTTGAGCATAATCCATTTTTTCCATACTTTAAACCTTTCGATAATACTTAAATAAAAGAAAGGATATTATGTCTTACACGATGCAATTTTGAAGAATAGGATTAAAAAAAACTAGATGAGTGAAATCAACACCTCAAAGTAATAGTTTCAGTCAGTGGATAAATTATTAGGATGCTAAGAAAAACAAATTCTAAACAAACCTAAGGGCATAAAATCCAACTTCCATCTATGAAAACCATAATTTACAACCTTGAAGAGCGCAAATTAAGTGGATTTTAACGACTCGAATTGGCCAATATGTTTTATGCACTTTGGCTAAATCAACCCCCTCCTTGTCCCCCTCTGTGACCAGTCAGTTGCAGTTACTGGTCGTCAGTTTTGAGGCACATGAAGAAACCGCAACCACATGCTGAGTTTACCCAGTCCTCAAGTGGCATTTTAACGCTTCAAATGCATAACGAGGGTGGCTAAAAGGGTTTATGCAACACACACATACACACACACACACACACACACACACACACACACACACATGACCGACTAATTGCTTTAAGTGGCAATGGGAGAAATTTCAAAAACAACAAATGTCTCACAAGTCGCTGCACATTTGCTAATTTATCAAAAAAAAAAAAAAAATAGAATGAAAACACTCAAAGCAGCTGTCGAGTGACTTCCGTTTCCGCAACGACAACGATGAGTGCTTTTACAAAAGGTAGGGGAGTGTGTCTGCCAACCTCACTCTCTACCCCCTCAATCTCATTTCTCCCCCTGATTCGGCTTCTAGAAACGCATACTAATCAGTTGGAAAATAATCAACATGGCCAACGGCTGTTGGTGGCTTTATTGAAATTCTCATATGCAAATTCGCATAAGTATTTATTTGAAATATATCTATGGTTTATAAACACTCTAGTAAATTCATAGTCAGATTTTGAAAGTGTTCAGTATTATTATTATTGTAATACCACACAGAAAAAAAAAATCATTCTAAAATTCAAGTTTCAGATTCTTGATTTCAGCACATATTTTTTTTAAGTATGTATGCAGGATATTATTGTAAAATTAAAAAAATTCGTAGATAAACTGGCAGCTATATCAAAAATTGAACATTAAAAAGTTAAAGAAGCCTAAAATATTTTATCTAAATGAGAACAAATCTAACAAACCCCCAAAGATGAAAAAAATGTTAAGAATAATCGAGCTCGATTAAAGTATTTTGTACTTGAATTAAAATTTAAGGCCGGTATCCCGTATTATTTTTTTCTGTGTACATATATTTACTAAATACATATGTACGTACATATTCTCCTATTGTGGTTAACTTTATTGAAAACCTTTAAAGAGCTTTACATTTAACCCTCATTAAAAGATTTATTTTGTTTCAACATTTTCATTAATTAAAAAAATAATCAGATATATGTTAATAAATAATTTTCCATCTCGAGGGAACTTTTGTATCTTTAAAATGAAATCACTCAATCATTAATTCAATCAGTTCGCCATTTTGCCCATCAATCAGTCAGTCATTTTTGTCAATTAGTCAGTCTGTAAATTTTTTAATTATGTTATTTTTCAATTCGTCTTTTAAGCCAGTCAACGAGTTTCAACTTGTCCAATAGATTTCTGCATTAAACTTATGCATATTTGCGCAATTTAATACTTATATATTCATTTGAATTGAAATGCATGAAACGATAACACGAATTTTGTGTTTCAATTACAAGTAACGTTTCCCATTCGCAGTTGCTGAGCTGCTGCTGACATTGCGTATACGCCCTGCAATCCAAGCTATGCAGCATTCCAGACCCACATACAAAGTCACATCATTTTCACGCATGAATGTATACGTGTAAATTCAGCTCTCACTCATGCACTCACACACACACACACACACACACACACAGCACACTCAAGAGTGAGTGAAATGAGTAGTGCAAAGAGAATGCAACAAATGCAACTGCCGTCTCGCTCGCACACAAATATATCGGTAAATCGAAACGGAGAAAGGTGCAAAGGCAAAAAGAAAGTAACAGCAAAAAAAGCATGCAAAAGTTGTAAATGCTCGACTCGAACATACTCAGTGTTTAGAAAATGTTTTAATATATTTCAGATTTCCTGTTCAATTTGTTTCCTAATCTTTAGATAGATAACGAACATAATCGGGTGTGTTCCATAAATCTTTAGAGATTTTGACGTGTTTTGACAGTGAAATGTTAGAGTTTTTATATTTTCAAACTATTTTTTTTGCATTTTTATTCAATTTAAAGATATTTTAATTAAATATTATAAAAATTTAATTTTGTCAAATCTCAAGGAAATGTTTCAGTATTTTTCGAATTTCTTGTTTACCATAAATGACATCCACAGTCATATGTGTGGTTTTTATAATTTAAAACCCTCGTTTTCATGCACTCAATTTTTACAGGGTATTAAAACCGACAAATCTAACGATGCGTTGCTGGAATATTTGCATTTGAAATTGAGAAATTATCCCTCTACTTATATGCATCGCATGTGCGTGTATATGTGTATCAGTGTGTGTGGGAGTGTGTATGACGTGATCAAATGTGTATGTGCATACACCTATGTGCTTGATGTAAGTACATATTGTAAGTATTTAAGCACTGCATAAATGCACACGACGATAGACGAAAAACTAAGAAATTCTAAAAAATATTAATTAAAATTTAATCGAATAAATATCTACAATTCAAATTGAATTAAAAATTGGGATACAGAAAATGTAAATTGTAAATACAGAAGTTTAAATTATATATATTTCGTGTACTATATTGGAAAACCCAAAGTCCATTACTTTGAACAAAATTAATTTAAGTTATAGCTAAAAATTTTAGTTTGCAAAAATTATCTTTTTTTACTTATTAAAAAATTTTATGCTATGAACTAGTCGTAGCTTTTAGTGTGTCTACACTGTACTCTCAGTCAGTTTTACTCTGGCTCCCTCTATGTATTCATGCAGCTCTTCTAGCGTGTATATACAAAATACAGGGTGCCATTTTGTGAAAGGTTTATGAATAAGTAAGTTAATACAGTACAAAATGTAAATTGTGATTACTACAATTTGTGAAAAATGTAGCGTTTAATGGAGAATGCTGAAATTTAAGATTCTTTTACACTGTAAAAGGTTGCTAACATTTATATTTTAACTTTTCCATAAATTTCAGAAGAGCACCATGGGAATTAAAGAAGTTTTTTTGATAAGGATAGTAAAATTGGAACTGATGTAATTTTTATTGGATTTTTGATAAAACAAATTCGTTAAATCGGTCGAGTTTTTATGTCTGAGACGAAGCACCCAGTTTAAATAGATGTTGCACCCGTAGAAATAATTTCCACATTGCTGGAATAAATAAACCAAGCGAATAAAATTCACCAAAGCACATTTCAACAACAGCAACAGCAAACCAGAATGAAGCATGGAGGACAGTGAGAATGCTGGAGTTGGAGGACTGGGAGTGAAAAGGAATGGAGGATTGAGGATACTCGTTGAGGGAAAACCAACAACACAATCGAATGCCCAAAAAAGCGATGCTTGAGCGTGTTTTTCTCTTTGTGTTTGTAGGTGTGTATGTATGTGTGTTTATGTGTGTGTGTGTGTGTGTGTGTGTGTGTGTGTGTGTGTGTGTAGAATTCAACTCAACTGGCATCCAAGTCAAAGCGAACAGAACCCAAGTTGAGCCACCCTATCGCAGGGGATGCTCTTCACACGAATCTATGCACAAATATCGTTGTATGTGTGCGAGTGTATGTGTGTGTGGGTGGGTATAAATGTATGTGTATGTGTGTGTATGTGTGTATGTGTGTGTGTGTGTATGTGTGTGTGTGTGTGTGTGTGTATGCACGTGCTGACTCTGCCATTAGAAAATTAGTGATGCTCTAAACAGCAACAACAATTGAAGAACTCTGGAGCACATTTTGGGAACCTGGAAATAAAATGCGATGCATATAAATTTAAGTATTTACATATACTATACTATGTATACTAAAACTTAAGCCTCGAATTATTTACAATTCTCTTGATATCAAATAGAACGCTTTCGAAGCTCTCAAATTTATACTATACCAATTATTTCAACAATTTTCTATACATACCATATATATTATCTTGCTTAGATGTCTGAATTACATAAAATTTTATGTATTTATCCCAAAAGTCGTAAGTTTTCTTGGAGTTACAAAATTGACTAATGTTTTTACTATTGTTTTTTGTTTACAACAAACTAATACCCTAACTATCTATACGAACTTGGCTTTTACAGGAGTTCCTTTAACGAAATTTAGCAGATTTGCTTCTTTTGACAACATTTCAAACATATATTCAAACCAAACCAATTAGTTTACTCTATCATATAATTTTCGTAAAAATTATTCTTTAAAAATTGCACTATTGTTTGAAGAATTCATTACTTTTATAGATATCTTTACAAATATCTTTAAAGCTGTATCATATATATCTGCCTAAACACTGCTCTAATAGAGTATTATTACCCGAAGATTATCCCTCTTTGAACCATTTTATCGAGTTTATTTATCATAAGATGGTTCGTTAATCATTTTGATAGAAGTTAAAGACCTGTGAAAGTAGATTAAGGACGGAGCGTTCCCTCTGTAGCATAAATCTAAAGCCCTTAAAATAAACTCATGTGTATAGACTAACAATTAAGAATTTATTTAAAGTACAGCTGCAGTTCTGGCTGCATCCGGTGTATCATCTCGTTATATGCATTTATGTAGATATATTTGTCAGACCAAGGAAATAGGGAAAGATAAAAAACTTGGAACTTAATGTACAACAGATATAATTAAAAAAAAAAATATTAGTCGCCTGTAATTTGCACAGGAATGTATAAGTTATCTAGCCCGTTTGATTAGATGGCGGCAGATCCCCGGCCACTGCTTGGGTGACCGGTGGTATGTAAGGTCCGTGTAGTATCGGCTTGCCAGCCATCAAAGATTCCGGTGGATTATGGAAGAAGTAAAGCAGAAATCCGGCAGCCAGAACAACGTGAGCACTGAGTATGCCGATGATAAGAAATAGGGAATACTGTGAATTGCGTAGCGCAGGAGTGAGCACGGCAATTAGCACGGTGCCAGAGAGCATTGCGGCCGTTATAACCAGCAGCCACTGTAATAATGATATCTGCAATAATAAACAAGAATTTGCACATCAGAAACAAGGGATTACTAAATAACTACTTTTATAAATTGAAATCAAATAATATAACTAAAAAAAATAAGTAAAATAATTAAACCTAATGTCAAATTTAATTCTTAGTTGTTTATTAAAGACTAATTGTTAAACTTAAAATGTCTGTAAATTATAAAAGTATTTCTACCAGAGAACGTTATCATTATAATTTGTATTATTCTTATTATTATAAATAGCAATTGATTTTTTTGATAAAAATAAATAAATAAATAAATAAAAAAAATGATTTCATGTGATTTTTATTTTGTTTCACTCAAATATAATGATTACTGAGATATTTTTTATAGAATAACTCAACAAATCAATCATTCTAAATCATGGCGAAAATTTAAAGATTTATTTAAAAACATCATTATGATGTTTTTATTTATCTTGTATCTTTCTTTCTTTTCGATGCATTTTCGAATTAAAAAATACTCGAGTCGATAAAAAAAAGATAATAAATAAATAATATAAATATTCATATATATGTATATATAGATAGAGATACTTACATTGATGACCCAGAGTATGGAGACAGGTATATAGATGGCCAAGCTGTAGCCATAGATGCACATGAGGGATAACAAAGTGGGCGTGTAGCTCGCCTGCATGCACCGAGCAAGACAAAAGACATGAAACGAAAGAGAAAGAGACAGAAAAAGAGAGCACATGAGTGAGTTAGAGATGCAACATTCAAGTGCATGTCAAAGTTCAACTAACACTGTCCGTTTCAATGGCATCGGCTTGATCCACCGGCTTAAGACTATACTTAAAGAGTGCCCAGAGTATGGCCGGCAGTATGTTGGCATATAGAAATATGCAGGTGGCAGCATAAGAGACCAGATGGAAATTATAATGCCAATGATAACTGTCATTTGCCTGCTGTAAATAGCTGGCAATGTTGCCGCTAATCGCAATCGAGAATATCTAAAAAATAAAGAAGTACAAACTTTAGTTTTAAATATTTAGAATATACAGTCGAACTTCCCTAACTCGAATCAGCATTATCCAAAGAAAAATTAAGTTTATTTAATGAAACTACAAATTCATTCATGGTAAATTGTGATGTTTTTACGAGCTTACTTAAAAGATAAAAAATCAGAAACTTGTTACTACAAACTCATACATTCAAATTGTGAGCTGCTCAATTTTTTTTTTATCATTAAAGTTTAACAAAACTTAAAAAATAAGAAATAAATTACTAAAATTCATGCACTTCAAATTTCTGTTACTCTTGCTTTACTATAATCAAACTTTGTAATTTTCTCCTATTCTTCAAGCTAAACAGATCTTAAAAAATCGGATATTAGGGACTTATTTTCTACAAAATTAACCAACTTATTGGTGATTTCCCCGACAAATTCGACTTACAGCAATATTTTTGTTCGAGTTATGGAGACATTCGACTTTTGGAAGTTCGATAATTGTTTGTTATTTGCTCAGTAAACGCTATTGCCACTCAATTTTGTTCAAGTTAGGGAAGTTCGACTGTATGTATATTGAAATACCTACCAGCGTTATGGTTATCCAGAAGGGACCATATAGATCCGGATTCTCGCCAATGTTCATGCGCAAATAGTTGGCAGCCGCACGTTTTGGTATCATCGAGTTGACAATACGCTCCAGCACCATATATGTGTCCACGTTGAAGAATTGCTGATAGTATTCGATGGTCAGAAAGGAGAGACGTGCACCGCCAGCTGCCGCATCCGTTGAGCCGCCCTGTGCACCGCCAGAACCACCGCCACCACCAGAGCCAGAGCCAGTCATCGATTGTGCCGAATTACTCATATCATAGATAAGATCGGCCAATGGATCACCACGTTGACGCTGTGCGTTAAAGTTGCCACTGCCAATACCACCAGAAATATTACCAACATTATTGCCACCTCCAGTTGCATGCGTTGGCGAGTTCACATTGATTTGTGCTGGTGTGCCGCTATTTGTTGCGCTATAGTCGCGAAACTGTAGCAAATCATCGGCGGTTGGCGTTTCCATATCGCTGTTCCCAACCACAATTGAATTTAACGAACGTTTTATGCCGTAAATCTAACACGTATTTATCGCACTGACTATTTGTTTTTCTCGTATTTTCTTATACTCATACGTCAGCTGTTTACTTGGCGCTGCCTTCAACAGAGCTGCCAACTTTTTAGAGAAAAATAAAAACTATAGCTGTTTCTGGCTGGAAAGCATCCGAAAAATAGCTAAAATGGTTAAACATGTCTCATTTAGGTGAACATGTTCATTTGATCATTCATTGAGATACGATAAAAATAAAATTAAAAAGTTACAAAAAATATGATAGTATATTAACAAAAGGTCGAGCAAGAACGCAAAATTGACTAACAGAATCATTAAAAAATGTCCTGACCGATCAACAAGTGCTGTGAACAACACGAGCAATGGCGAAAAAAAAAAGAACAACTGATCAAGAATAAACAATAAGCAAGCAGAATGGCAGCCTTATTCCAAAAACGAGGTGGCAGGCTTGGCTCACGGACTTAGTTCACTTTCATATTCAAATACAAAATGGGCTTAAATATGAAATATAGCGTTAGTTTAACTAATTTTGAAATAAAAATGTGCATTAAATTGTTTATTTAATTATGATTGCTAAAACACAAAAAAAAATAAAAACTAAATTGCTAATATCAATTTTCAAAATTTTCGAGTATCAAACATTGAAAATAGCCAGAACTAGCTATAAAATAGTTAAGCTAATTGATATATATATTTGCTTTAAGCGATATATCGATATGTTTAAGCAATCGATAACATTGAATTGTACAACACTGGAGCTCGTTGCGTCGTCAGCCAACACTTTTTGCAGCTGCAGCAGCACAAAACAATTCGCAGCTCCAACATTTTCACTCGATTTATTGGCAAAGTGGGAGGGAGGTACACAAAACTAATCAAATCAAATTGCAGTTGCGTACGGCCGTGTTAAACGAGTGCTATTGTCGGCGACATTAACAATAACAGCAACGTGAGCGCGTGAGCAATATAAACAAATACAAACAATACACAAATGCCAGTAAAAAATGGCGAATCGGATGCTGAGGGCGACGTCTCTGGAGCAGAGTCGGAGCACTCGAACTCTAGCCAGGCACACGACACCTCTGACGAGGAGGAGGAGGAGGAGGCCAATGAATGCGATTCCGATGATTCATCTGAAATGGATGCCAGCGAAATTGAGAGACGTCGAGCTGAGCATATGGAAGACTTGGGTATGCACATAAATTGGCGCCAATTTGTATAGAAGAACATTTATTCATATATATATATTTATCAATAGCGAGCCTGGAGCGACAGTTTAGCCAATTGCGAGAGCAATATTACTACGAGCGTATCAGTCTCATTGAGCGACAATTGTCCGAGGTGCGTTCCGGCAGATCCGAGGAGTTTGTACAGCCACAAAAGGAACTGGACAAGGTGTATCGCACACGGATTGAGGTCGCCGACGTATTGCGCAAGTTTCGCCTGCAAAATATCGAACACAAATACTTGTCCGAGGAGCAGGCAGCCTCCCAACACTTTGAGGTATGTTCTCAGCTCAAACTACAGATGAAAAACAAACAAATGTATATTTATATGCTGTATTATTTTGGTGTCTTGCTTGCAGAGTGAAAAGCAAATGACTTTAGATTATCTGCGGGAGGATCTAATGGAGCGCATAAGACGGCTTGAGGAGGATCGACACAATGTGGAGATCTCGTGGGATAATTGGGGCAATGACAAGCGGCAAAGTAAAGTGCGTGGACCGGGACGAAAGAAGGCAGTCACTGTCACTGGTCCCTATGTTGTATATATGCTGCGCGAGGAGGATATTATGGAGGATTGGACAATAATACGCAAGGCGCTCAAGCGATCCTCAACGGCGGCCGTGGCAGCAACTGGCGGTGGTGCCACATCAACGGCGGGCGGAGTCACCGGATTGGTGGGCGTACCCCTAACGGCAACCGCAATGGCGGGGGCCAATGGATAACGGTGGCGTGCAGCTGCTGCTGCTTATGCCCATGTCCATGCCCATGCCCATGCCCATGATCAATCCCATGTCCATGTCCATGGCCGCAACACGGAATTTACCTGACACAAGCGGCTGCTTCTCCATTCTTCACCTCACTATTGTTGTTAACTGCTGCTCCTAACATTATCATTACGATCTTACGTTCAATTATGCTATGACTTATTATTGCTTAGTCTAAAACAAAAACAAAAAAAATCACAATCAAGAAATATACAACAAATGTAACTAATTTTAAGCGCATACATTTAGTATAAATTAATATTTTAGTTATAAAAATCGATGCACGCAAATTGTACATATAACGAATTATAAAACTTTTGAAAGATCTATAAATAACGCCTACGACGTTTATGTCCGAATCCATTGTGTAATAAAGGTCACACAGCCCCGCAGTAAATGCATGTAATTTATTATATGGATAATTATTATATAAGCATATATATTCTAGATTCTAGAGACGAACATCAAATTGTACACAAAATAAATACCATTTTTTTTTCTCTTAAACTTTCGAATATCAATCGAAGTAATTGTGTAACGCATTTGATTTAAAACAGTTCTAAAAAAAAAAATACAAAATTATTGGAAGCCGAAAGGCTTTAACCGTCACTGCTGTATGAAATAAATACAAATAAAATTGTGTTATATTTGTTTCGAAAAAAAATTAGTAACTCAAACAGTTTTGTTTTTTTTTTGCATGATCGGAAGAACATTTATTTGGAAATTGACTTTTTTTTAAGCAATACGTCTAAATTCCTTAACTATTCAAAGAAGAAAAAGTTGAAAAATTTTTATTTGTGCCTTTTTTATATGGAGTTCCCATGAACGAGCGGAATTTTTTCGATTAAAGTACATACGATCACTTCGCAAAAAAGGGGCGCTATAAATCGAGTTTCATAGACATGTACCGGAAATACGTATGTCTTATATGAAAATCCTGACCTGCAACTAACTTTAAGTTTTATCTTAAAAGATCTAAAAAAAAAGGTTTTTTTTATATATATCAATTAAGTTTTTGTTTCTTGAGATATTTCAATCAAAAAAACAATATGTTGCTGCCGGTATTGTTTTATACATTCTGATAAAATTTTATGAATATGGCATTACAATATCATATTGAAAATTTATATTTTGTACAGAGTATTTGTAAAATTTTTGATTTTTACAAGTAATTCCCTAAAAATAGGGGAATATATATTGGAGCTCTCAAGTGAGCTTATTAAACTTATCTAAAGAACCCTCTAATAACGACATTTCTGCTTAATAACCCCATAAAAATTCGATTCTCTAACCATATTGAGATCTAAACGGGAAAATTACGCAATGCCGAAATTTGCAGAGTATAAAGTATTCTTTTAATGTAAAACACAAATTTGTGTAAAAAAATTTTGTCGAAACTTGTAATATTGATATATTTTGAAATTTTAAGAAATTGGATATATTTTATATATATATAATAGACAATATATCCAATACTTGAAGCTTAGATGCGTTTGAAACTAATTTAGTGGTGTTTCAACGATTCAACCCAACCGAAAACTAATATATATATCCTATATTTTCGGGATTTTGTGAATAATTTTATTGTAAGAACTTGAATTGCAGTCTATTTGATATACTTTATGAAGTTCATGGGTATTTATCAAATGCTTGAAATATAGATGAGTTTGGAAAAATATTTTCGAAAAATGTGACTTTTCGCGTTAAGAACTCAATACGCTCGAAATATAGAATTATTTTATGGTTTAACATTGAATTGTTTATTGCAACAGATTTCTAGGCAATTATAACATGAAATGGAGGCAGCTAAAATCCCTTGGCCTTGAGATGCTCACGCAGAACGTCCACGTAGTCGCCATGGATGTGAATCTGGCCACTTAGCTCGTTGACACGTGTGGCACAGAGCTTTCCATTGCGCGCACGCTCCACGACGGCACGGAGATCACGTTCCAGTGCCCAGATGTCACCCTGGACGCGCCGGACGACGGTGAGGCGACGCTGGCCGCGAAAGCGGGTGTGCAGATAGACGGGCACCATGTGATTCTTGGTGCGTGCCACAAAATAGCCATCGGTGGTGCCATCGCTGCTCTGTGGCTTCCAGCCGGACGGATATGCCGCCTTGGCCACCGGCTGTGGCACTGTCGTTGGCGGCAGCAGGCGTTCCACAAACTTCCATTCGGCCGGATTGTGTACAATCTCCACATCGGGATATTGATCCAACGGTTGCACCTCCCGGGACGCCCGAAAGTTGGCCAAGAGTGCGGATTGTGTGTGCAATGATCGTGTGAGCTGAAACATTGGGCATTTGTTGTATGAATAATACACGGCACTTGTCGGCGAACCACTCACCTGTGTCAGTCTGTGCTGCAGCAGATTGGTAACCATTAATTTAGCACTTGCTGCCATATTTTAAGTCAATCGAAAACAAAACAAGTCAAAGAGCTGGAAATTATTATGTTACATATGCGCTCAGTGAACTGGTCGCGGAACCGGAGCTGGAACTAGTGATGTAAAAACAAAAACATCGATGCATCGCATATCGAATTTTATTTGACGATGTTTCGCAATGTTTTTGGCGATACCATCGAAGTTTGACAAAAAAAAATCGGTCGTTGCGATTATGACTATGATAAAGATATTTACCATGTTTATACATTAGCTAAACCTGATTTTAAATTAAATCGTTTGTTCTTCCAACACATTATTTTATTATATGTGTTTATACGTGCGACTTTATTTTGTTATTATTGTGTATTAATTAAATATTTAGCATATCGTTGCATTTCAAATGGCACTTAGTAGTTGTATATGAGAAACAGCTGGTTTTGTAGTAAATTTTTAAAGCGATAAGTGTTTATACGCTTTCAATTAAAGCAACTTAAGTCACTGTATAAACATGGTAATTGTTAAAAAACAAATGTGGATCAAGGGAATTTATTTAGATAATATTTACTTCAAACATTGTCAACAATAAATTGTTAATGCTGTGGCAACAAAAATTTAATAATTTCATTAAATTCAAATACGATATCAACGCTTAATTTTTATTATTATTTTTTTTAATGAAATTTTGTTAAGAAATCGGAATATCGGACACCATCGATGCATCGTAGTTGTTTACCGATGTTCCATACATCATCGAATTTTCATTTTGTAAACATCGACATCGAAGTTTCGACGCAAATTTACATCACTAGCTGGAACCAACAGTTGCCGACGTTGCCACCGTGAGTGAAAAACGTAGTGTGTGGCGGCATTTGAAAATTTGTGTGACTAGCCAAAACGCTATTTTAAAACGAAAACCAATTAAATTGGCTTGTTATGTAAAATAATAAAAAATAGTTGTTAGATGTTATATTTAATATAATTAAAATAAAATAAAATCCAAATAAAACACTAGTCAATGTTATTGGTGTTGTCACTGTGCGCTAAAAGTGTTGTAAAGAGCGGCATATTTAAATTGGCGCCATACATATTTAGCAATAAATATGTAAACATGTCTCCAATAAGCCAAATAACATACATATATACAAATATGTATATATATATATATATATATATATATATATTGTACATGTATGCAGTTCCATAAATTATGCACATGCACTTGTGCACACATGCAAGGCTGACACAATTTGCAATGCGTGTGTTGGTTTGCGTGTGTGTTTGTCTAATATTGCATGCAACAAATGCCGACTGCGACGTCATCGTTGCGAGTTAAAGCTAAAGCTTTTTTTTTTGCATGCACACACACACATCTACATACATATGTACATAGTCAAACACAAGCTTATTTTAATCATTAACGCTGCAGCTGCTTTGGCTGTTGTTGTTGTTGTTGTTTTGGTTGTTGTTGCTATTACTGTTTGCTGCATTTGATGTTTTGGCATTGTTTACGTTGCAGCTTTTATTTGTCAGCTTTTACGCTCAGTTTCAGTTTCAGTTTTCTCAGCGCTTTCGTTGCGACAAGTTGTTGCTGTGCCATAGCAAAAAAAAAAAAACAAAAAACGAATAAACGAAAATACAAAATTCAAAATAAATAACAATAAAGCGCTACTCGTTTATGTTGCAGCTGTTGAGCGCGCGCAAAATCTAAAAAGCAAAGCTACAAAAAAAAAATCCAATCGACTCCCCCCGCCACCCACAAACTGACAGTTGCAGCGCGCGCATTTACCGCTGATATTTTGTTGTGGTGTAATGTATTTGGTGTTTACTGTTGCTGCTGCTGCTGCTACTTCTGTTGTTGTCGTTGTTGTTGCTGGCGTGCTTTTAACGGTGTCAGTGCAGTGCCAGTGTTGTAAAGCGCACACATTGCGCGAGCATGGCACGCAAGGATGATCCCGTTTTCAATGTGAAATTTGTGGAACTTGTTGAGAAGCAGGCTTGCCTGTGGAACTACACGCATCCGGGCTACAGCAAAAAGGAGGAGGTGCAAAAGGCCTGGCAACATGTGGCCAATGAGATAAAGGACACAGGTACAAACAAATTTGCAACAACTACATACAAAACAAAACAACAAATATTGCCAAAAAAAAAAACAAAAAAAAATGCAACAAATTGAAACAGAAACTTTTCATTTGTAGATTTCCATTTTAGTTTGCTTATGTTTTGCTTTTTTTCGCATTGCAATTGCGTGCTCATTTGATGTGCGAGTGTATGAGTGTGTGTGTGTTGTGTGTGTGTGCTTGTAGCTGGCGCGCGCCTATGATGCAAGCTTTTCACTGCCCCTGTATGTGTGCGTGTGTGTGTGTGCGATTTCAATGCAATCGCAATTTGTAGTCGTGCCAACTCACTTGCACTCACTCGCCTGCCACTGTGTACATACAGTGGTGCCCAACTAAATAGAACCAATCAATTTTCAACTATAACTTTGTTCATATTACTTAATTAATTTATACCAGGGACTGTTATCATTATAAGTTTGATTATAAAACTCAAGAATAATCATTATTCTATGAATTTTATTATTTAACTTATTACTTTTGAGCAAAAACTCAGAAATAATCATTATTTTTGATTCAATAAAATAAAACTCATTAAATATACATTACTCTGTAAATTTTATTTTATTGAATCAAAAATAATGATTATTCCTGAGTTTTATTTTTTTTGTTTTGCTTAAAAATAATGATTATTTTCTGAGTAAAATAATAAAAATCCTAAATCTTAAGATCATGTTAAAATTGCATAGATTACCCGTAAAGATAAATTTTGATATATTTCACGTTTTTTTACAGTTACTAGAAGTGAATGATTTTTTCAATTGGAAAAAACAAAACAAAAAACAAAATAATTATTATTTACTTTCCCTTATTAATACTATACCTTTCATATTACAATTAAAATACAAATATTTTACTTAATTTTTAAAATTTATATATAATATCTGTATTAAATTATATTTGTATCTGCTTTTCTTTTAAAAATAAATTCATTTCAAATTTCTAATTCAGCCGAAATTCCCCAACTCGAACAAAATTGAGCGGCAATAGAGTTTACTGAGCAAATTACTAACATTTCTCGAACTTCCAAACTCGAACAAAAATTAGTTTCTGATTTCTTATATTTTAAGTAAGCTCGTAAAAACATCACAATTTACCATGAATGAATTTGTAGTTTCATTAAATAAACTTAAAAAAATTTCCATAAGTCGAACTTTTTCTTTGGATAATGGTGATTTGAGTTAGGGAAGTTCGACTGTATGTTGTTGTAGTAGATCAAATTAGCCGAGAGTCACTGTACATGCATATACAACGTATAAAGTTGCCCGTATATGAGTGTGTCCATGTGTGCGTGTGTCCATGTGTGCGTTTGTGTAGGTGTGTCACTGTGTCACACACAGCAATCGCAGCGCGCGGCGTTTGCATGCAATTAGTTGTTGTTTTGCTGGTTGTTGTGGTTGTTGTTGTTGCTGCTGCTGCTGCTGAAATTGTTGTTGTTTATTTTTATTGCTGCTGCTGTTTTGCCGCTTTTGGCATGTAATTAAGTTTTTTGTTTAACAGCAACTGCAGCGGCAACAACAATCTTATTCCACACTGTGCTGCAGCAACGATCATTTTGCTGTCATTTACAACACTGCACAGAGTCCCTTATTGGGTTTGCTTCCAGTGGGATGAAAGCTTTTGAATTACACTAAATCTGGGAACTTACTAAAATGTTTCCGAAATGGTTGGTTTACATTTCTGGAACACAATTGAATAATTACATCATTGAGATTTTAAAATTAGTTATTCATAAATCTTAACTTTTATGAGCCCTATTATTACTGTAAGGTACCGAATTTAAGAACCGTTTGTGTATGTCCCCCCCTTTCTGTTCATGATTCCTTTATGGAAAAAATCAGGGAATAATACCGTTAACAGTACAACAAATCAATTTTGAAACATTTAAAATTGTTCAGATGTCGTTTTGTAATGAATATGACATCGAATTAAAATTTTTTTGAACGAATTTAAAAAATATTTGAATGCAGAATGAGCTAAAAGGCCAAATCAAATTCAGTTTTGATCAAGTTTGAAGTTGGTTAACTTTTTGAGATATTTAGAGAAACGTTGAGAAATGTATAAGGAAGCTTCCTCATTCCTCGTTCCTAGAAACTCTCAATGTTAAATTCCCCAATTATTTTCTACAAACGGCTCGATGTTTCCTCAATGAATAGGGAATGCTCCCCAACTTTTCCTCAATATTTCTTTGAGGTGCAGTTCTGCTGGAAATCACAAACACACACACACAGAAGACCGTTTTTTAAATGTGACTACACTTTTATAACTTGTCTATTGTCTTGGGCTTATTTTAGTGCGCAACTCGAGGGAACGTTGGCGAACCATCAGGAGTAGTTTTCTGCGATCCTTGAAATTGGCACGTACACAGACGGGACGAGGCAAGCGTAAATATTATTTGTCTAAGTATTTGCAGTTTCTGATACCCTACACGAAGTCGCGGGCGTGTCACAAGCAAATGCCACCGAATGCCCATCAAAATGCCAATGGCTCGAGCAATTCCAATTGCAATCCCAATCCCAATTCAAGTACAAATCCAAATGGAGGCATGGTGTTGCGCAAGCCAAGCACATCGACAACGGCAGCAACATTTTTGGCCACATTGAGCACACAGCCAATGACACGAATTGGACAGATGCGACATCACAGCAATGCGAATCACAGCAATGACCAGGATGAGGACACCAAAGACAGCAACGATAGCGATGCAGTTGCAGTTGTTGCTGCAGCAGCAACAGTTGTTGCTCAGCCTCAGTTGGAGTTGCAAGTGTCTGAGGAGGAGCAGGATCAGCTGGATCAGCAGGATAATGATCGAAACGCAGCACAGACACCGCTACGATTGCAGGCCATCAAAGTGGAGCATCAACAACATCAGCAGCAACATAATAACGATAAAATTGTTGCTGCTGCTGCTGCGGCACAACATTCTCTGGTCACATTGCCGGTAACAATGGCAGCAGCATTACGCAATAATCTCGATTGGACGGAATTAACCGAGTGGCTAAAGGGCAACAGCAGCAACAGCAATGTCAATCAATTGCAGTTCCATCACCTACACAACAACAACAACAACAACAACAGCAGCAGCAACTTGAACCACAACAATATATTGTCGCATCATGGACATATTGTTGGCACAGCAAATACACCGCCACCAACTGCCAGTACACCTGCTCCAGCATCCCTGGCAACATCCCTGGCAA
This sequence comes from Drosophila phalerata, assembly GCA_951394115.2. NCBI lineage: Eukaryota > Metazoa > Arthropoda > Insecta > Diptera > Drosophilidae > Drosophila > Drosophila phalerata. The sequence continues at coordinate 24,522,936 of OX596006.1, read as the reverse complement.
CAACTGCCACTGCAGCAACAGTTGCTGTAACACCGCCAGATGCGGATTATTCGTTTTTAATCAGCCTGCATCCGTATTTGAAGGAAATGAGTGGCAAACAGAATCGACGCTTTAGACAAAAGGTTGTCGGTCTCATTGACAATGTTCTGGACAATGTGGATGTTTAGCCAAACCAGCAGCAACATACAAAACATAAACAACAACAACAACCGACAGTGCCCATTCGTTATACATATATATTATATATACTATATCTAGCTACTAAATGTACTTGTATTGTTTTTTTTTTTCTATATAAAGCGCATATTGCATTGATTTTGTTAAACTTTAAACACACAAACACAAATTTGTTATATGTAAATCAAAAAATCTGATATATGTAAATTCAAATGCAAATAAAACGCTTTTTCAACACAACACATTTCAAATAGCCGTCGCGTTTTACAGCACTATTATTGGCGTTGCCAGAGTGCTGCGTGGCAAAGCAAACTAGTTCGGCTCGTGAACCAGTTACCAGACAGCTGATTTGTGCGCTTTCTGGCAACACCTTATGGTAATTACTAGAAATTTAAAACAAAAAAAACTATATGGAAAAAAGGCGAGTCAGCTGCGAATGCAAACTGCATTTTAATAAAGTTTGCTGGCGATATCAAAAGCTGTAACATTCTCATTTTAACAATTGTAAGTAACAGCTGTGTGCGAGTAGTTGTTTGTGTGCGTGTGTGTGTGTGTGTGTGTGTGTGCACGTGTAACTATGTGATGTAATTTGTGGTGCAGATAACGCAAAATTCGCACAAAATATGTTATTGTTATTATAATTGTTTTATGTTGCCAACAGTAGTAATCTGAAGTATAGAAGTATCTGCTGAACTTAAAACAAAATTGTCATAATTATATAAGAAAAGTTCACTCTTTTATGCACTGTGGTGAAAGTTAACATGATTATTGTTATAGAGACCCTGTACTTGAAATTAACAGGGTATATTTATTAAATGTCAATTGGGAAGAAATTCTAAATTCAAGTCTGTGGATATTCATAGAAGTAGTATAAGATTAAAGACCCAATCAATAAAAAAAAACCAACGTCATAACTTATTTTAGGTCCAATGAATAATACCCTGTACTTGAAATTTATAGAGTATAATTTAAGAATTAAATTTTAAATTGGAGTTTGTCAAAATAAGTATTAAACCTAGAAAAACTCAATCAATAAACTTTTAGGTTCAGTGAATATATTTTTAAATGGCCTGTATTTGAAATTAGCAGAGTGTATTAATTTGGTGTCAACTTAAAAATTTTTTAAATTATTAGAAAACCTAGAAAACCTCAATTAATAAAAATCAAACAAAGTTTAATAAAACTTCATATTTTAGTATAGAATTCCATAATGCATATCTTTTATAATACCAAGTAAAATTTAACAACAAACTTTTGAACTTATTTCTTAAAATAATGACAAGATCACTTGCGTAGCGTGTGAATGTTTATGTTACAGGAACTCTCACAGTCGAGCTCACTCGACTGTAGCTATTTAAACCTTATAGTTAATATTGCTTGTGTTCTATAAACAGATAAGAGAGCGGGACGATGGCACGATCGAGTTAACAAGCAGAATTGTCAGTCAGTCAGTCGGTCAATCGGTCAGTCAGTCAGTCAATCGATCAGTCAGTCAGGAACTGGATTTATTCAACATGAACAAATGTTGCATACAGACGACACAACAGGCGACGATAACAAAGTCGTCCAATATTGTTGACATGTTCCCCAACAAAAACAACAGTAAGAGCAACAACACCAACAACAACAGTAACAACAACACCAACACCAGCAACAACCAGAAAACAACTTGCAACGGGAGCAACAGGAGTGTAGCAACCACATGTGTTAACAATTGTCCGGTCACAATTACACCGGAGATTCGGTTGCATATTGAAAGAAGGCTTCAGACAGCCTATGATTTCTTTGATGAGACACTTCAATTGTATCGTGTGGATCAGTTGATATTTTGCTTTAATGGCGGCAAGGATTGCACGGTCCTTTTGGATCTGTTGATGCGGTATTGCCGCACACAGGGTATTGCCAGCAAGGATATACCCATGCTCTACATTGAATCGGATGATTCCTTTGCCGAAATCGATGAGTTTGTCGCCAGCTGTGTGCAACTCTACGATGTCCAGTTGATCAAGTACAAGGATTCTCTGAAGGTGGCGCTCACCCATATGACACAGGATATGCCACTGATTAAGGCCGTATTTGTGGGCAGTCGCAATACGGATCCATATTGTGAGCATTTGCAATCTATGCAGGTTAGTTCTCCTCTCTCTCTCTCTCTCTCTCTCTCTCTCTATCTCTACATCTTTCTCATGCACTCTCTCTCTCACACTCTTTGTAGAAAACGGACAGCGATTGGCCGGAAATGATGCGCTTGAATCCATTGCTGGAGTGGAGCTACCATGATATCTGGCATTATATACACATGTACAAAGTACCCTACTGTCCGCTATATGCGCACGGATATACATCGATTGGTTACAAATCCAATACGTTGCCCAATCCGCATTTGAAACGCGGCTGCAATCCGCATCCGGATGCCACAGACTCTGGTTGCTATAAACCCGCCTGGGAGCTGGCTGATCCCACAAAGGAGCGTGCCGGTCGCATGGCCAAAAAATGATCTATGAGCCATCTCTTTACCACTTTTAGTTAATTCCATAATTAGCCAATTATGCAATTTGTATTGTAAATAACTTTATATATACATATATTTCATAAATTCCCTTTGTACATAATTCTGTATGTCCGTTATGTACTTAACATACACTTGAATATATATTTATATATATATTATTTATATAGATGTATATACAACTTTACAGCTCGCCCAATTTCATAGGAATCTGTCAACTTTGCAGCTGTGTAATGTGAAACCAAAACATATTTTTAATACAATGAAAATCAGGCTTCAGCTGAACTTATGTAAAAGCAGATATTAAGCCTTATTTTGTGCATCATACTCTGTAAAATTCTTTGTTTTGAGTTAACATTAACTTGATTTCAGAGTTAAGTGCAGCTAGAATTTAAAATACAATAGACTCTCACAAATTAGAAACTCTTGATGTTTCGCTTAGTTCAATATTTCATATTTTTTTTTTATGTTCTTTAAATATGACCCTTACAAACACCTACCTCTACATTCTTCATTACAACATGAATTTTGGGAATTCTTCTGCTTTCTTCTTCACTTCAGTTAGAGCAAAAAAAGGAATTCTCTGAATTCTCTCACAAAAACAACATTCTAGCATTTTGGGAGAATAGTACACTTCGAACAAATGTTATAACATTTCAATGAAACTATGCGATATTCATCGTTTATGATTCGATATTTTGAATTTTTTTTTAGGGCACAGCATTAGAATTACATACAAAAAAAATGCTAACATAATAAACTTTGTACTTTTTAAGTCTATAATCTTAAATCGTTATTTTTTTTGTTTATAAATGTATAAAATTGGTTTTAAGTATACCTTGAAGGTAAATTTATGTAATAAAACTTGTTTTGTGATGCGGGTATAAAACGGAAAAATAAATATGTAATGTCTTAAGCTAATTAAGAATTTTTTAATCAATTCAGTTGCTTAAAGGAAAAAATCTGATAAATAAGATTTATAAAGAGATGATTATGATACGGTAAAATTGGATATATACATGCCAAAAAAGAAAAAAAAAAAAAATGGATTGGGCAATGACAGCCGAAAATAGAATTAAATGTGAACTTTTGTTGAAAAACAATATATATTTGGCAGTCAAACGTTTTTGCAACTTTTAACTTCAACGTTGTAATATAAAATAATAAATAACGTTGAGCAAATTCCATGCCAATATTTTGAAACCCTATTTTGTGTCCGTTAATCATTTAATGATTTACTACATTTTATTATTTGATAGATATTTGAAAGATTGTTCTATTGAAAAACTCGGAAAAACTTTGTTTAAACAATTATCTGAATGTGTGATTTTGGCTCAATTTAATGACAAGGACTCGAATCTGAGATACTCGGATATTTGGTTGGCCTGTTGCTTCTTGTCGGCAATGCGGGAACCGAATTGAATGGCGCGTTTCTTGAGCAGCACCGCATCCCGTAATCCCAGACTGTAGCCATAGAGACGCAGCAGCAACTTATCACCGACACCCTCCGGCAGCGTGTAGCAGCAACGTTGTTGTGGCATCAACGAGCGCACAAACTGGGCGACATGCTCCTCAATGAATGGGGCACGTGCCGTCTTGCCACAGTCGGCAATGACACGATCATCACGTGCCAAATTCCTTGCCGGAATGCGTTGCCAATCCATCTCCAGTTCATGATGCAATATCTTCAGATCGTTGCCAGCTCGCCGGTAAGCGTTGCGATGTCGCGTGTAGCCACCAAAGAGTTCATCGGCGCCGCTGCCCAAGAGTGCAACACGTGCCGTGGACTTGGCAGTCGAGGCGGCAAACCAGAAGGCACAGCCGAGAGATTCATCGAGCACCGTTTGAAGTGGATAAATCAAATGATGGATGTGTGAACTCAATTGTTGTTTCAATTCATCGCGTGTCACATTCACTTCCAGCAGCTGCCACATGCGTTGCGGACACAAGCGTTGCAGTTCCTCGTAGGATTGCTGTGACGTCTGACGATCCGGCACATTCCAACTGGACTCGGTTGTGGTGCTTGCAACCCTTTCGAATGCCACATTTATCAGCTCAATGGGCTCCGTTTGTGGCACAAATTTGTCGGCCAATAGCGCCAAAATGGTGCAATCAATGCCGCCGGAGAAGAGTACACATATTTTGGCATGTCCACACTTGCCACATGCCACACAATTGCGGCACACAGGCGCTGTATTCAATACACGCTGTGCCACCGAATGTTGCAACAATTTATCAAAGGTTTGCACTGTTTCTTTTAGCTGACGATTGTCCAGTAATCTCTCATAGAGCTGCTCCAGCTTTAGCTCGGTTTTGTCCACTAAGGCATAAAGATCATAGACTTCTGTTGCTTGCTCGCCGTTTTGCAACCACTGTGGCGCTATGGGGCATGCCACATGCGTTTCCCAGCCCATTGTATCGTTCAGTGTTTGCAGCTGTTGCATTGTGCCCTCAGTGAGGCACTGCCAAGGATAAAGCTCACATTTGTTGAGTGCGTCAAGCTTCAGCTTATAGAGACCAAGAGGTGGCAGCTCCAGCGAACTAGTCTGCCTCATGTGGCACGAAGTGCTCAACAGCCTGATGCACTCAGCGTCCGTCTCAATGATTAGTGAATTTCTGCCCAGAGCATCGCGGCAAAAGTACAAAGTATTTTCACGTCTACAAAGAAATTAAAATTAATTGATTTACAAGATTTTTATAAGAATTTTGTACAAATCTATATTTATATATGAAATACTTTGTCCTGACTCACTGATACTTGCACAGCCCAAGCCATATGACCTATATTACACAATATAAAAGAGACGATTTGATCGTGTATTAAGGCGGCTTTTTCGAAAATTCGACCTGCAAGTTGGTCAAAATTTACACTTTGAGTGAATTGCTTAGTATAAAAAAGTTTGTAAAGTATATACAAATTTTTCTAATTTGCCTAATTTTTGTCTTCACAATTTTTGTTTTCTAATGTTTATTTTCCTAATTTTGGACTTTTTTTAATTTCTGTCTTCCTAATTATTGACTCAACACATTCTTGTTATAGCTGAAATTCAAAATGATGCTTCCTATCTTTACTTTCTTATTTTGGATACCTTAAATTTTATTCATTGTTTTTTTTTTTTATAATTCCTTAAAAAAAAATGAAATTCGTAGAGGTACCATATAAATTATTTAGATGTCATAGGAACTATAAGTCAAAAATCAGTATTTAGTTTAAAAAGCTTTTCTATTTCTTTTTTTCTCATTGTTTCACACACACAGACACACACACACACCTGTTGTGGAGAATGAGGCAGTAGGGACCTTGCAGCTGTTGCAACAACAACAACAGCTCATTGTCACTGTGGCATTCTGTCAGCTTTTCCATTAGCCAAGTGCTGTCGGATTGTGTTGCCGGTTTGTCTGCCTCCAAATTGTACAAATCTCCATTGAAAAGTAGCGATAATTCATCCATTGTTATGGGCTGCTTTTGAGGTGCAGCGCCTTGTTGCCACAAAACGTTGCCGGCAAGCAGCACGTTATCAATTAAGTACTTGTCGTTTACATCGGGTCCACGATTATGCAGCAGTTGCTCCAATGTACTGTGCAGCTCACATGCAACATCATTATTTTCACTTATTGCACAAAATATTCCGCACATTGCACTTTAAAAACTTCAAATTGTATTTATAAACAAACAAACAAAAACAAACGGAAGCAGTGCTGCCAACTTTTGAAAGGAATTTCGATTACCAAACGATCATCGGATAGTGATGAGAGATTTGCTGCAAGTTTTATATTTTGAATTTAACCAAATATCGACATACCAAAAGCATATAATTTTAATTAACACGGACAGAGTTAATAATTTTTAGCTTTTTTTAATTAGAGAACAATGAATAACAAACAATGCAAAATAATTTTAAAATAGGCAGAATTTTGGCTAATAGCAGTAGCTAAAACTAGCTATTAAATAACTTTGTTGGAGACAATGGAGATGATAGTTTACCATAAAGTAGTGGTGGTATTAACAAATATTGATAAGAACAATGATAAACCAGCCACTTGTTCACACTTTTTATTTTTTGGTTATATGTTGACACCAAGGTGTTCATACCTTTTGTTTAACCGAGTGGCATACATAAAAAAATCGAAAATAATGACATTAATAATAATAACATTTCTAAAATTACAGAATTCCCGTTGCACGCAATTCCCAATATTTTCAGTCAGTCTACTCTTCAAATAGAGCAGATTTGACGGAAAATAACCAAATTGGCAGGCGTCCTGGCGCCATTTCAATAGTTCCATTGGAAAAACAGATGTAGATAGTGGAAAGAAGAAATAAATTTCCAACACTCGGTGTTCAGTCATCGATTTTTATGAAGAAATCTTCACTATCATCTCTAATAGCAGATATGTTTAACGTGCTCAAGTGAACTCTATACTTAAATTTGTTGCAAAACAACGTTAAACTTAAAAATAGTAATAATTATAAGAATAGATTGTGTTGAAACTTGACAGGTAAGTTTTGCCCTACGATTCAGTTAGTTGGAAGTTATAAAAATCTTCGATGAAAACCAATTGGCAATTTTATTTTATAGTAGGGTTTCGCATCTCAATTTTTTAAAATAAGCCACTATTTTAATGTTGAAGAATTCCACACATTTCTTTATAATTGTGGATAGCCCTTACAAAAATGGTTGTTTTTTTTTTAAACAGAAGTACCCTTTTCAATGCTCCCAATTTTTATGTGGCGCTGCCAGATGATTAAAAAATTTGCCGTACGAGAGAGAAACACGAATAGAAAATGGGAAGTGTGACAACAGCGCATACAGGCTACCAACTTGATTATAAGATGTTTCAAATATTAATGAGGTGAATCGAATGCTTTTCAAATCCATTGGTTTTGCCAGTTTTAAAAAAAAAGACTTATCAATGCAATTTTGCATCACGGGTGCCTCAAAAAATCAAAACCAACCGAAAAAAAAAAAAAGTTTGGAGTATTGGGAGATTTTTGGTTGGTTTCGCTTTATGATAATAATATCATGAAAACAATTATGTGGGATAGTGACCTAAGGTTTTGGGGCTTTCCAGCTCGTTCGTTCATTTGATTTTCATTATCTTTCCAAAAATTAATAAACTATTGATCAACTATACTAAATTTTTTAATTGATATACTAGTGACTGTCGATCTTTAAGCAAATGAATAACGGTAAGCATCGCAAGCAACAAAATTATGGGTTAAATTTGCGTTAAGAAATCGATAATTTTGCACATTCCCAATGTGGCGTTGCCAGATCATTGAAGCGTTCGAGAGAGAAAAACCAAATTTGCAAGCTTGGTGACGCACGTTGGTATTTGTGTGAGAAATGCAAGCCTTCGCCATCTCAGCGCGAAATGTTATCGTTATCGACCTGCGAGATGCAACAGTGCGTTGTCGTGTTTTGTACAAATTTCACACGCAAAGCGTCTAATAAATAAAACAGAATTGGACAATAAAAATAAGAAGCATGTTACGCTTTTGAAAAATATGGACAGGCATAGATGCAACCAGGATGCAACAAGGATGCAACAGATATGAGGCAGACAGCAACAATAAATTGATGAACTAATTGACGGATTTGGGTGTCTGAATTTGATTTGCTTTGTTGCTGTTTGAAAAGGAGAGGGAGAAGGAGAAGGACGCGAAGGAAGTAGAATGGAGGATCCGTTGGGTGAGCAACAATTCAAGTATTCGATTCGTATTTATATTCTATTTTGTTAAAACAGGCGACAATTCAACATTGCAATTCGTAAAGCCAAAGGAGGAGTTATGTCTAAACAGGGATGATGATGATGGTGATCAATATAATTCCCATGCCAGCAGCTATAGTCTGGAAACGTATTGGAATGAACGACGTCTCATACATTTGGTGAGAAGACAGCCGGCTTTATACAATAGCCGACATGCGAAATTCCATGATGCTGGCCACAAGGCGACGTTGTGGCAAAGGATTGCCCAACAAATGTCCTGGAAGTTGAACAAATGTCGAAGCACTTGGGCACAATTGCGTTACGGTTATCAGCGACATGTGCGACACTTGAGAAGGTATCGCCGGCTAAGCCAAGTTGTCCGTAAACCTGCCCGCTTGCGTCCCACAATGTTGCATGAAGAGGATCTATTGTTTCTGTATACGCATGTGGCGCATCAGCCGCTGAAGCGGGAGAAACCAGCGAATACCTCAATGCCTGTGGATGATGATGATGTGACAGTTGTGCCAACACCACCGGCTGATATCATTGATCTTGATGTGGAGAATTATGATCAATTTAAGATAACAGCGGAATTGCAGCGTCTCATCGATGCTGTCGAGCCATATCCACAGCTGTACGATACCAAGCATCCGGAATATATGAACTATCGACATCGTGGCCTCATTTGGGGCGCCATCTCCAATGAGCTGTGCGAGAAGGCAACGAAATTAATGAAGATCTGGTTGCAATTGCAAACCCGCTACGAGTGGGAGCTCACCCATGAGAGGGATGAGACTTCACAGTTAAAGGATAAACTGAAATTTCTCGAACCACATATGGCCAGAACAAGTATGAGTGTGTGCAAGATGTCTGTGTTTTTGCGGGAAGCCTGGTTCGATCCCATCGAGCATTTTCGCAGTGTTATGAATCTAATCAATGTGCTCAAATCGTTGCCCGAATGGATGTCCATGGTGGAGTCGATGAGCATGACGAAACCGATACGATATCATGAGTTTTGGCAACGCGTCTCGGCTCAGGTGAATGCGAGTCATCAACGTTGCGAGGTCACTTGGCTGGTGTTGCGCAATTTTTATATGGAACTCGCCGAAATGCGTAAAGTTGGCTATCAGCTGCAGGACAAATGGTACTTTGAGAATATCATTGGATCGCTTTACAAGCTGCTCGATGCTCGTGCCGCACGACGTGCTCGGAAGCGTGCCAATAGCAATAGTCCTGACACCAGCTGTAAGTCACCGAAATTAATGCCATCCAATGTTGAGATTAGACCCATCAGTTATCCTGCAGCTACAACAACGCCACAGCCAGTGCCAAATTTGCCATTGGCCATTGTCTATCCGCCGACAACGAAATCAATTTCCACCGCTCCAACAGCTGCCAATCCCTGCAACAACAACACCAACTCAAACTTTACATTGCCCCGCATTACGGCGGCAATTAGCGTTGTGGCCAAACCGATGGCAACAACTGTTGCAACTACCACAAATTCAACAGCCAACATATTGTCGAATCCATTGCATTTGTCCATTCCTGCCACTGTGCAGCTGGCTAAAGTTGGCACCTCACCAGCACGCAAGGGATTTGAATTGTCGGTTCGTTCGCCGTCCCAACTTATGCAATCCAAGACAGGTGGTGCCATCATACGTGTTGTATCGCCCAGCAAACTCACCAAGGAGCCAACAACTTTGAATGCGCCTAGAGAGTGCAATCTAGGCATACCAATGATGGAATTGCTGTCTAACAGCTCACCGCCAATCATAACAGCAACAACAAGCCCATTAACAACACCAACTCCAACACCAACAGCAACACAAACCCAAACTACAGCAGCAACAGCATTAACAACACCAATAATAACACCACTAACAACAACAACAGCATTACCAGGACTGACAGCAACATCAAGACCAACAGCAACACCATTAACAACACCAACAGCAATACCGGGACTAACACCAACATCAAGAACAACAGCAACAGCAACACCACTAACAACACCAACAGCAACATCATCAACAACACCAGTGTTACCAACATCAATACCAATGCCTAAACTGGTGCCGCTGACCATACGCAATGATAAGGTGACCATTCCACCGATATCAACCACCAAAGTAATACGCAAGATTTACAATTCGGCGTTCAGGGACTTACAATCCTATGCCTCCAACAGCAACAGTAATAGCATCACAAATACCAGTCCCAGTAGCTCCAGCCAAACAACAACTCTTGTTAAACCTAAGAATCCAGCACCGAATATTAAAATTGAGTTTTGTGATTGTCCCATAAATGGACGCATGTTGTATGCAGTTGGTAGTGGACCATCGGCAAATTTGAATATGTCCAAGTTAGCGGTGTTTATACGCGAGGTAATGGCCATACCGCAGCTACACAGCAAGGAGTCACATTTGGCCAACAAGGTCGATGATCTTTGGCTGCAATTATCCAAAAAGATGCATTTGCGAGGTATGTACATAGATTTACTTTTCAATATTTTTTTTAATCTCTTTTTTAAGCATTCACTTTCATTAGAACCGTTTTAAAACGCATTTTTTGAACTACATTTCGTTTGAAGTTTAGAGAACCTCAATTCTCTATACATGTCTTTTGAGGTTGATGAGACATTTTTAGTAACTACACATTTTCAGCTACAGAATCAATTTGTAGAGCAAAAAATTATCAAAATGGTATTCCGCATGAAAATCTGACTTATTTTGGCTCACACTTTGATACATTTTTTTTTTTTTTAAATATTTGCATAAATAATAATTGATTAGTTTTTTTTTTCTTTTTTTAAGTACTAATTTGGAATTTTTACAATATTTTTATTTTAAGTTGTTACTGCTCAGACACTTCTGTTTTTTTGTGAAACGATAAACAGATAATTTCTAATCTATTAAGGCCAACAGTTCTACTAAATAGAGAGAATGTATTGACTGGTATATGCGATCTGTTCTAAATGTTATATTTATTTTCTAAATCTTAAAACGTTTACTTTTTTCAGATTTTGTTTGTCGCGCTATTTGGACATATCTGGCGAATAACATGAATCTGTTTCCACAAATTGCGCCAATGGTAGATTTAATGCGTCCTTTTAAGACTACGCTTAAGGTCTGGGAAAAGTCGCATCGTCTATTTAGCAAATTTGATGAGATTGCACGCAAATATCTTTGGATGTCTCATAAGGATAAGCTGCCAGCATTGATGCAACTCTTTCAGAATTATGAACATCTATATGTGGATTTGCGTAGACCAAGACCAGGAGAATCCAAGATACAATTACCGCGTCTCTATACAGAAAGAGAGCGACAGGAAGTGTGGCGTGTGGCACGTGAACGATTTCCGCACAGTAAGTGCATCATTTAAAGACATTCTCAGTTAATACAAAGAAAGGTCAAATATTTTACTACTATTTAACTACATATATGCTTTGAATTTTTTTTTACAATGAATATAATATTTATTTAAGGCACGGCATTCATATTTTTTTTAACTCACTCTTAACTACTTACAGTTAACATTAATAAATACTACTACTTTCTAACAAACTTAACAGATTCTTAGACACAATGTTAAATATTATTATTAACTGTGTTATGAGTCTATTTACCTTAATGCGGCCTGTTGTTGTCTGAAACTTTTTATATCTACTTTATCAAACTTTTGGACATCACTGTTGTAAATTCATTTTCAATGAATTTTTCCAGTACGAAATATTTTTAACATGCTCTGTTAAGGCAATGTTAGGTGTGTGTTAAGAATTTATGACATTTTCCGATTGATGTGTGTGTTTTCTTGTTTTTGGAAATTGACTCTTCCCCCTTTTTGAATGGAGTTTTATTTTGAAACCCAAGATACTATTTGGAAAAAGTTATCCAATATTGTCTTGCATACCTAGAATTCCTCAGAAATCGATACCAACCGAAAATGTCCTAATAATGTATGGAGATTTGGGATGTTTTCGGTTGGTTTCGCTTTCTGTAAAGTTTGGTGGGAGGTATGATCCCCCTAGTTATGAAAGGGATAACAAGCTGTTAAGCTTAAATCTGTTAACAGAGAGGGATGCATTTTTAAAAAAATAGAAGTAAGAACTTGGGACTTAGAAAGAATTGGGTTTTGGGTATCAGGAAAAACTTTGGACTAAAATGAGTGGATACATTTTTTAATGTGTTGTATCTTGAATAATCGATTTATAGCACTTATTATCAACAATAAATATTATTATTGTGATAAATCTAATTGTGTATATCTTTTTTTCCAATTTATTTCAAAGTGAATCATCGCGATGTTTGGTCCATGTTTAAATTTGCATTTAAGACTTACATGGAGGACTTGGAGCGTGGCATTGAAAATCCCTGGCCCCAAAACTGGTGGCATGCACTAGAGAAGTTGGATTTTTTGATTAAAGTCCGTTATCATCCATTGGAGCCGTATTATTATATTGTGCACAACAAGTTCATGGAGGAGGTGAAACGTTGCAGCATGTACGAGGCATTGATGGATCCGACAGGCCAGACCGATCCCAAAAAGACATCCAGGGTGGCAAGTACCCGTTCGTCAATGCCCTGGGAAACGGAGGAGGCGAAACGTTTGCTTGTCGGCGAGTTGAGTCAGACCGTTGTGTCCAGCGCAGCGGGGTATAAGATAGGAGAAGAGAATAATCATAATCAGAATCTCGTAACGGAGGCAGATCAAACGCGACAACGAATAAAAGAACGATTAAAACAACGCATACAACCCATGGAAACTGTATTGACGCCGAGCCAAGAAACTTCGGTTGCCAAATCGGATCGGATTTTTAACTACGATCAATATACACCGTTGCCCAATGTGGATGCCTATGAGTTGACACGACTCCTCCGCAATGAACCAAAAATCTATGGCAAGGCAAGCGTTGTAGAGAAGCGTTTAGCTTGGATACGCATTTCCAAAGAACTAAAGACGACAGGTAAATAATTGGATGACAACATTTTTAGATTTTTTCTTAAAACAACCATAATTTTAAAATCGATCATGTTATAATATTGTATATTAAATGTAGTTTATATCAAAAATTTACATGTTGGGAGCAATTCAAACTTCTACAAAATTTTCAAACTCGAAACCTTATTCAAACTTAGCCAATATCGAAGAATAATGAATTTTCAATGATTTTTCAATCAATAATTCGATTTATAATTATAAAAGCTGATTTGCGATACAATAATTTTTTTTGGCAATTCTAAAAATAATTAAAATAAAAATTTAAAACTCATAGCTAAATCAGAACTTTTCATAAATCGTAGAATAAGTTATTTTTTTTGATTTTGATTTAAAATTTGTTCAGAATTTCAACACTTTTATTATGCAAATGAAATTTTTTTAAAATTTATATTTGATAAACTGTATTTTTTTTTTAAGAATTGTTACAAATTTCTTCAACTATGTAATAAAATATTGTTGTACCAACCTGACCTTGTCTGAGCAACTCATTTTCACTCTCTCTAATCAATTGATTTTCACTCATTTCAGTATCTGATTGCCGTTTAAGTCTTCAATATGCTGTGAAGAAGCAACGTATGTGGAAGATCGGAAATCCGACTGGTCGTTGTCCACTTTCGGCGAAATACTTTCGCCACATTACCGAAATATACAAAATGGTGATGACGGCAAATCCCCTCCCACCACAGCCGGACGTTAATGAAACAGTCTATCCGGAACGTTATATACCAGACATTAATATGATTACCTGTAAGCCCAATTTGGTAGTCAAGAATTGGTCGTATGCTGTCGGAACCTTCTCATCAGATAGCCAAGAGTTATTATGCAATCGTCTGAGAATGATATTTGCCAAGTATGCAAAATTGACGAGCGTCGAGGAGTCTTCAACGCAAGTTGAACGCAATTGCGACGATGATGACATTTTGTCAATAAGCGATGGGACATGTAGCGTTTATAATGAGGAGGCAGATTCATAGTTTTAATCATTGTCATAGAATTTAAATGTATTAGTTAGCATTAACACTTGGCCGAAACACATTACGGCTTTTAATGGAACCCAATTCCTCGCCCAAATTAACATTAAGTATTTAACATTTTTGACTGTAACTGTAAGCCGCATGATTATTTCTCAGTCAAAAGAAAAATGTATATGATACGAGAATAAACGTTTCTATAAACTTATGGGGAATATGTAATGCGGGGCTCAATTAGTTATATTGTAACAATATTCTCCACACATAATTGCAACTATATGATACCCGACTGAAATGTGATATTGTTAGTTATATTTGAACTTTTTTTTTTCACTCCCAATTAAATACGTAACATAACGAAAATATGTTTTTTAAATCGAAGACATTTTTTAAGCAATGTAATTGTACAATAGTATTTTAAAACCACTATAAATTAAGAAAATAATTGTAATACTGTGTGTTTTAATTTCTAAAGCTATAACAATAGAAAAAAACAGAAACAGTTTTATTTTTTTTAAACAAAAAAGAAAAAAAAGACATTATGTAAATTGAGATGGAATTTTTGTTGGGAACGAGGCCAATAAAACCATAAAAAGCAGGCCCAAAATTATATTTCAATCGGTATCATATGGTATGATAATATTTCTGAAGACAATGGAAGACAGCAAATTGCGGAACAAACCATATTATAATATAGCACGTAGATATTACATGATAATTAACAGATTTTTGTACAACTGAACATTACTAAATTACTAAGTAAATCTAAGTAAAATACGTTGTTGCATATGTACATATAACGATAGTGTTTTTGTTTTTTTTTGTTGAGGGTAAATGGAATGTGTGTGCTTTGAGGGTAGTTGCAACATTTGTTCTCTGATTAGTTGTGGATAGTTGTGGTTGACGCCCAATTTAACGACGTGGGCGTGGTTGAGGCGCACATCAAAGTAAGCCCAAAAACAAATTGATGTCGGACAATTGCTTGATGATTCGATTGTTGACTTCTGTATGTGTAGTAAGTGTGTGTATGTGGCATGTTGCAAATATGTACGGTGGCACATCAAATTTGAAAGTAATAAGCAAATGGTTTAACTAAGCTTAGCAACAGAATTCGCCAAGACGTGTGGTCAGCTTATTTGGGGCCAACGTCTTCTCATCCCTTAGATGGATGCCTCGGGGAATGGTCTCCAGCTCCTGTTGCATATGGTTCATACGCTGATCGAAAATGTTGACGCTGACTTTGGAAAACAAACGATCCACATTATAGCCACTGAGAGCAGATGCCTCCAAATAGGGAATGTTTTGATTATCGGCATACATGACTGCCAACTGTTGATGCACCTGACGATCCCCAAACGCATCGCATTTGTTGCCCACCAAAATAATGGAGACATCTGATGATGCATATTTCTTGATCTCCTCAATCCAATAATCCACATGACAATAACTCAGACGTTGTGTCAAATCGAAAACGAGCACGATTCCATCAACTTGTCGATAATATGAGGACATCATTGAACGATAACGCTCCTCGCCAGCTGTATCCCAGATCTGTAACTTCACCTTACAACCGGATATCTCGATATCTCGCGTCATCGCCTCAATTCCGATCGTACACTTGTAATAACCCGTGTATCGATTGTTCGTGAAGCGTTGTAGGAGACACGTCTTGCCCACTCCTGCATCGCCCAGCATTAGAATCTTAAATATAAATCTCTCATTTGTCGCAATTCCTTGATTATTGGGAACTTTAGGAATTTGAGATATCATTTTAGTAATATTATTTTTTTTTTATACAACTACTTTGACAAAAGTTGAAAGTTGAGATGCCTAACTTACTTTAGATTCAAACGTATACTTGATGAATTTTGTTTCTTTTTTATTTTGGTATACACGATGAATATAAAAGCATCAGGGCAGCAAACCGAAAACAATATAGGTTACGGCTTCATCCCGAAAAATAACTATTTCGGTTAAAGGTTCAATTTTAAAATGTTAATGTTAATGTTTTATAATAATTATACACTTGAAATAAACATCTAGATCCAGAGGAATACAATTTATAAGCGAGTTTAATGAAATGCAGAATGCATTTTTCATACTAATTACGATCTAAGAAGTTGATTAAAAGTGAAAACTTGAGATTTCAAATTTTGAATTTTCAAAATATCAAAGGACCCTTAACAGCACTATCAAGATCTAGAGGAATAACGAATTTAATAAAATTTGAATACAGAATAAGTTAAGAGGCCAAACCATGATCAAAATGACATTCCGCTTGAAAATCGGTTCCGTCTTGACAAATTTATGAACAATTGAAGATTGTCAAAATTTTCGTTCAATCTCCCATGATTTTTTATAGGAAAATGAAAGGTTGCAGAATTAAGTTTAAAGTGTTGTCTTATACTAATTACGATATAAGGAGTTGAATAAATGTGAAAAACTGAGATTTAAAATTATTAATTTTTAAAATTTCAAGGAACCCTCAACATAAAAATGATGGTTATGATAAGTAAATTTTCTGAGTACAAAAAATTTCGCTGCAGTATGAATTAAGAGACCATATCATGATTAAAATGACATTCCAAATGAAAATCGGGACAGTTTTGTTCAAGTTATGACATTGTAGAGTTGATCAATTCTAGATATTGTGTGCTTTTCCACCATAGTTCACGAGCTGAACTAGCTCATTTAGTGCAAAACTAATAGCTTCTGGACTACAAAACGTGTATATTGAACTTTAAGTACAGCAGGTGAACTAGTTTTTTTTATAGTTATTGGCAGCACTTAAATGGAACTAGTTCCATGCCATAAAACTGGAGGTTTAACGACCTCCCCGACAATACTCCGAGCACTTGTGCCACAGCTGCGTGTGCCAAAGACATCAAATTAACATTCTAATGCGTCGGAGTCGCCTTCAGTTACAGTTACAGTTGCGAGTTGAAATTGCAGCATCGAGAGGAAACTTAAAGCTGCTGCTATCATGTCAGAGTAATGTTTGCTCCCCGGTGATTAACGCAATTAAACAGGTGCTCAAAATGATGTTTCCAGTGGATTAGGCTGGATAACGTTGCGTATACGCGATGTGT
The DNA here is from genome assembly GCA_951394115.2 of Drosophila phalerata. Classification (NCBI taxonomy): domain Eukaryota; kingdom Metazoa; phylum Arthropoda; class Insecta; order Diptera; family Drosophilidae; genus Drosophila; species Drosophila phalerata. The sequence goes on along the minus strand of OX596006.1, from coordinate 24,505,477 downwards.
CCGCTAATAAGCGCCACATTAGCAGCATGCGCCCCATTCAACATCCTCTGCCACATGCAACATTCTCGAGCTCGACCTCAGTCTCAGTCTCAGTCTCATGCCACTCCATCCCCATTCTCATTCCCATTCGCATTCGCATTAATTCAATGTGGATTTTGAGCAGCGTCCATTATATGCGAGGGTGGCATCAAGAGGTGGCTGCTGCACTGGCGGAAAGCAGGAAAGAGAGGGGTGAAACGACATTTGACGTTAAAATTCCATTAGCCTCACAATGAACGACTCCTGCGGAGAAAGAGTGGGCAGATAGAGGGGTGGAGGGCTATACTTTATGATTTGTAGGTGTTTTGTTGTCGTTAGATTAAACCTAACCTGTAATTATGTTGCTTCATATCCTGTAGCTCTTAACTTAAGGGCCCCGAGCATCGCCAGAGCGGAGAGGGGAATCGTTCTCAGCTGTGGCCGAAAAGCTGGTCAAGTTCCCAGAATTACACAGGACTCAAAGTTTGTCTAATTGGGCAAGCTCACCTGGTATCATTATAGACTGTACTTTAAACAGGGCAAAAGTTAAAGTAGATAAGCAGCTGCGACCCTATAAAGAAGAAGCACGGTAGCAATTGACTATAATCAACTTGAAAGCAATGAGGGGTTCCCCCTCTAGAGCTAGGTGTAGAAATACTTATACGAGTATATAGACTTGTTATTTTAAAGTACTCCTTTTTTTTTGCGAAACCAACTTTTAACAATCTTAGCTCGATTACTTTTTCGACGATCAATCGAGTTAATTATATTGATTTTCATTAAAAAACGACAACTCTAATTTGATTAAGCATTAAAATTGGAAAATTCAATTTTTGTTCTAATACCGTCAATTTTTTCTAGATTTACACACTTGTACTTTTTCAAAAACCTCAAACTTTCATAACTTTGTCAGATCCTAGCCGATCCTAGTTAATTTCATTATTATTTGGCCCCTAATTTTATTCTGCATCAAAATTGGAAAATTAATTTTTTCCATAATTAATTTTGTTAAAAATATTTTATTTGATTTTTAGAAAATTGTATATATCTTAATGCCTTCCTGTTTTCTGTTACATTTGAAACTTTAAGTCTCTAAATAAAACGAAAAAAATCAAAATAAAAGTTAGTCCTGTTTCCAGAATACCATTTACAAAAATAATCCATCTGAGACTTTCTTCTTTATCTAGGGAATTCTTTCAGGTTTCATTTTTAAAGATCTGTTATAGGCAATCACTGATAAAATCACTTGGAATAAGAAGCTTAGACCCCGCCCATATGTGTGTGTGTTTGTCTGAGTGCCACGCCTTCTTTTGTTGTGTCAAATTGTCCGGCATTGTTGTTTGTCCAACTGGTTCACATGACCTCTGTATTAAATGTTCACATGCCATTTTTATGCTACGAAATTCAAAGACCCAGCGACCAGAAGCCTTTGTAAGACGATTTGACTTTTTGTATTTTTTACGCTTTTATTTTTTTGTAACAATTTTATTGTTGTGCAGTGGAAACTGCTAATTGAACAGTTTTTGTTATTTAACCATGTTTTATTGTTTAAACAAAAAAAAGTAATAATAATAATGAGAAAAAAGAGCAAAAAAAAAACAAAAAACATGAGAGTAAAGTGAACTATTTACTGACAGACAAATTAACTATATATACATGTATATACATAAGTATGTAGGTAAGCAGTGGGGTATATGAAGAGGGGACAGGTAGGGAAGAAGGTGGGAGGTGGGAAGGGGATGGTTGGCAATTGGTAACCGGATTCCAGACTCAGCATAGTTCAATGTTTTGCTACTGGGGCAAAACAAAGAACACGCCCCACTTGGGGACGTAGCGTTCAAAAAGTAAACAGAGAAACCATTAACGCTTACAAAAAAACCACTTGACAAGCTCATGTTGTTGGTTTTTTGTTATTGTTATTGTTGTTGTAATTGTTGTTATTGTTGTTGCTGAATTGTGCATGAAAAACAATTACAATTTCGCAAACAAAGATAATTTGCGAATGAGATCGACGACACGATATAATGACGACTGCAACGACAATGACGATGATGACAAGAGAATCCCTGAGAGACTGACAAACAGTGTACATTAAGCGGGGGTGAACTTAACTACAGTATGCACAGTAAAAACTAACTAAAGTGTACGCACAGTACTGTGAAAACAAATGTTAGTATAATGTATAGTTTGGAAAACGAAATGCAAACTGGGAATACAAATTGTTTTTGGCCCAAAAATTTCACAATTATAGTTATACAATTTTAATACAAATCGGGTCAGTATATATTTATAATATATGAACAAGTTTCACATAGTTACCCTAAGAAATATATCCTAACTCATAACATAAAAGTTTCCCTAAGTTAAAAATAAGTTAAAATAAGGATTCTATTCAAACTTAATAAAGTAAGAAATTTTATTGTAATTTTTTTTTAGTAATTTCCATCATACAATAATGCTGATTGTTTATGTGTGTTTTTTACTGTATAAACTTAATGAGCAAGCTCATCAAGTTTTTGAAACTGACCGCATTAAGAGCCAAAATTGAATAATTTCTTCAACAAACGAACGAAGAGTTTCTTTGTTAACAACGGAGAAATAAAATTTAGGTGGAGTTATGTCTGAAGTTGGTATTTCCGGAAAGAATGAAACGACCTGCCGAAATTGTTGTAAAAATGTTTGATAAAAGTTCCTTGGGATTTTCGAGCATTTATTAGAATTATAAAAACATCAGGCAAAATCAAATATAAATCTACCACTTTTTTTTTTTTTTTTGGGTAAGGTTTGATTTTTTTTTTACATCTTTGACACTTCTTAATTTCAAGGAATCTGAAGATACCGACTTAGTACACAGCAAACTCTTTAAATATATTTAAGGATCTTCAGGACTCAAATGAAATTTAAATTTGTCCAGATCTAAAGTAACTCCATTATAACTCCATTGATAGTAAACAAAATGACTAGATTTTTTATGTATAAATGCTTCAATTTGAAGCAATTAATGTTGGAAAAGTGTCAACAATTTGATTTCGTTTTTATGTAGCGAATAGTGAAAATGCAGATAATGATTTTAATGATCCACAGAGCCTCCACATGTAGAGCTTCTCTGCTGACCCACTAAAACTAATCGTGCGTAATCCACACAAAAGCAACAATAGCAACAGCAACAGCAACAATAGAAACAACAAAACAATCTGGTTTACGACGTGAATTGTTTATTACGCCTAACGAACTTTCTATGCTGGGGCACTTGCCACTTGCATAATCAACCCCCCTTCCCTCTCTTGCTCTCCACCCCCTTAACCTTACCATTCTTGCAATGACGCTGCATTTAACGGCAGGAAGGTAATCAATGTGGCATCTCCACTGATTGCATCGCGGGGAAAGCACAGGAAATACAAATATTAAGTATTTGACACATTCTCTACAAAAGAAAATGACAATTTTATTATTTTTGAAAGCAACTCTCGATGTTCAAACACATAATATATTCGCAAAATGTCGAGTGGATTGTTAAGAATTTTACAACAAGCTTTGCACTTTGATTACGTTAATTGCTCACATTCAAATTTGAATATGGCGCCAATAGTCGCTGTGAATGTCAAATTCCACTATCGATAAATGACGATCGCTATTTTTAAGTACATGTTTCCACTTTGAAGCAGTTATTTGATGCAAATGCATTTAATATAAAATGTTTACCTCTTTTTTGTTTATTAGTATTTTAAAAAGTTCATAATTAATTATTTTTACTGTTGGCATTATAATTTACATAAATGCATTTAAAAGGTTTAATAAATTGTTCATTTATGTTTATTAATAAATAAATATTGAATATTTAAAATTAAGTTACATTTTAAATTATTAATTAAACTATAAGAACTATACGTGCGTTTGATATTAAAATATATTATTATTATTATACATTACTGTAGACATTTACAATAAATAAACTATGTAATATACCCAATTTTTAACTTGCAATTGCATTTAAATTTAATAAATTTACATTTTGCGTCAACAGTAATTTACAACTGCAGTCAGTGGAAACGGCAGAAAATGAATTTCGTGGTGAATGCTTGACGTTACATTATCGATAGCACAAATGTTGAGTGCTGCTCGTGTTATCGATAGTAGCATCGATTGCTTGGGAAAGATTAGTCTGTTTGGCGCAATTGTAACGCAAAGATCGTGAGTCTCTCTCTCGTTCCAGCGGAGAAACGGTCGCGAGTTCAAGTTGCCCGGCTAAACAAAAAAGGAAAAAAAAACGGGAGCGATTGTTAATTCCGCTTATTTTTTGATTAAATACAAATTTTTTTTATATATTATTGTTAATCTGAAACTTAGTAATTGGCATTGGCATTGGCATTGTTATTGCTGTGCGTGTGTGTGTGCTGGCACTGAGAAAAATTGCGACATCGACAGCGGGAATAATTTATTTTGTTTGTTTATTTTAATTTTTTTATGTGTCGCGCAATTAAATAATAAACGTACGCATTTTATTAATTTCATCAATATTTTAATTGTTGAACGCAACAACAACAACAACAGCAGCAAGAGCGACAAGCAGCGCGGCGAATGCTGCAAAGCAAAGCAATAAGCAAAGAAGTAAAGTGTGATACGCGAATTGATGTGAAGTGTAAAGTGCGTGCAATTTGAATTGGAGCAGCGACACTAGCAGAGGCAGCGGCAGCGACAGCAGCAGGAACAACGACGGCGACAGCGACAACGAGAGCAATTGGCCTGCAGCGTAACAGTAAGTGTGTAAGGCAAATTCAAATGATTGCGACTTTGCTCTCAGCTTCACTCCAATTCACTCAACTCAAATCAACTCCACTCAACTCCTTTTATGTACTCGTGATTTTGTCCACGTTGCTTAAGTTCAAGTTCAGCATTAGCCTGCAGTCGGTAGTCGGTTGTCGGTAGTCGGCAGCCTTCGGCTAATTTGCCGGTAAAATGCTTGACGCGTTTGTCGCCCACAACTTGAACTTACAGCAACAACAAGACACACACATGCGCTCGTATGCTCTCACCAATGTTTTTACAGGCGCTTCGCTCTTACTCTCTCACAGTTGCTCTCCTGCATTTTGTTGCGTACATTGCACCTTTGCCTGTTCCTTAGCCAGCCTTGTTGCTGTTATTGTTGTTGCTGTCTTCAGATTTTTTTTTGTTTTTTTTTTTGTTTCGCTTTCAATGCGTTTTGACAGCGAATTGCTAATCGCCGCGGCATTTCGCACTCCCCTTTCCTTCCCCCTTCTAAAGCCACCCACTCAGTACACATGACGAGATCATACACACACACATACACACTTACATAGGTTCACTCACTCACTCTCTCTCTGTCGCTCTCAGTGCGCACACCTTGTTCGCTCGCATTCTTTGAGTTTTTGTCATTTCCTTCGCCACAGCAGCAACAAATTTCTTTGATAAACAACATTTGATAAGTAATTCTAGTATTTCTCTTTTTTTTTACTTCTTTTAAATTATTCGCATGTTTTACCTTTATTCGCATTGTTTTTTTTTTTTGCATGAAAGATAAGCTTCTTCTATTCCTCTCTCTTTCTCTCTCTCTTTATTCGGGAATCACTCGGCTTATCGCCAGTAGAAATTTGTGGAGAACTCCATTTCAATCCCATTACCACATGGGTTATCAGCTCTATCTCTCGTATTACCGAAACTTACCTAGTCATATATCTCCATTAGCTATGCTATTATAATGTCCATTCAAATGCAATTTAGCGTCGTCGTCGTCATACTTTATTAGCTTTAGATAGAGAACGCTGTCTTATCAGTATACCTCATAGTTCTCATTACGCTGGTCAGTCAGGTAAGATTTCCAGTGTGTGTGTGTTTTTGTGTGATGTTTGTATTTGCCTAGAGATTTGCTTCTCATATAAACACACTGGACGGGAGTACTTGTGTAAATACATGCATAATCCCAACTTGTATTTGTTACAGTCTATCTCTCTCTATTTTTATTTGTACAGATCGTTGTCAGATCATTTTACGTGTGTAATAGATTTTATTCATACTAAGTTAACCTATTTTAAAGCTATTCGTATGTTTGTGGAAGATTTGCAAGATTATTTTCAATTTGATATTCTCAAGTTCTTACATTTTTCTTACTGTTTATCATATTCTAAAGACTCTAAGCTATAACTCAAAATCATTAACATTGCAATTCTATAAATGTTATATATCTTGTTGTTTTGTTCATCTTTAATGTCTAAGAATCGTTTTTAGTATACACTTTGTTCAGTATTAGAGTTACTTAAATTAAATGATTTATCCAATTATTAAACACCTTCGTAGAAATTATTGTCTACAATCTTCTGTTACACAGCAATGTAAGATTATCCATTGTGTATACTTTAACAGATTTAACATAATTCTCAAGCCGAAGCCTCAACTTGAAAGAGTCTTCAAATTTTTGCATAGTATTATGCCTAAAGGCAGAACTTAAAGCGATCGTCTTTAAAGATAAGAAACCAACAATGGAAACTAAAAAAGTAGCAAGAAAGAAGAGCGAAAATAAAATAGAAGCAATAATGTTAAAGAACAACAATCTAATAATAAAATCAATGTAAATTACTTAGAAAAGAAGATGGAAAGAATGAGAATTATAGCAAAAAAAAAAAAAATTAACACAAAACTAAAACTGAACTGAGATACATTTCAGAAATGTTTAAATTCTCAAATTATGTCACATTTTTATGGATGATAAGTATTTATATTTTTATATAAAAATATTTGAAACTTGTTTTTGACTTAGCTTGAGACACTTGTTAATAAAATGTGGATCGATCGATGGATCAGTGATCTACACTCGCAAAACACCCACTTGAATTTTTGAAATGAATCACAATAATAAGTGGCAAATTTAGTATTGGCCAAAATATGTTGTGAGTTCGGTTTGCGATCAGTTTGCGATCATTTAAACGATCGTTTTCCATGTGGGCGATACGACAGTGGCAGCTTACCGAAAAATATTGATAGAGTTGGGGGTCTGTTTACGCGTTTGTTGTTGTTGTTGCTGTTCTTGTAGCCAACTGTTTCAATAGAAAGCCGACGTTTCGAGTCCGAGGTCAGGCTGAAGACGATCGCAGGGTTGAGACGCTCTCGTTCATACATATAAGTGTATGTATGTATGTATCTATGAGTATGTATGTGCGATCAACGTTCAGCGTTCAACGTTGACGACGATCGTCAGCGTCTAAATATAGATTTCGACCATATTTGATGATAAATATTGGCAATGAGTGTTGGGTCCAGACCAACCGGACCTACCTCAACCTGTGGCCCAGCTATACTATAAGTATCTGTATCTATATTTTCTAGCTGCTGCCTTTTGTATCTGTAGCTGCGTCTGCTGCATGTGTGTGTGTGTGTGTGTGTTGATGTTGTTGCTGTTGTGGCACAAACCACGCGCATTCAACAGACAGGGGCAACATGTCACAGACAGCAGCCCCCACACGACATGCGACATTTTTGCAGCGACTGCGCTGCCACTGCACTGTTGTTGCACGCATGCAGTGTTGTTGCAAAGCAGTTGCTGCCTCGACTGCTGCTGCCTTAATAAGTTTTAATCTATTTGTCAATATTTCCTTGTTTAGTTCTCAAACATTGCGCATGTATCTGTAGCTTCACTTATATCTATATTTTGTATCTGTATCTTTCCGTGCTCGTCGTATCTTTTTGGGCCCAGTTCTTCGCCTCGTCGCCTTGCCACACAATGCCCGCGTATTCATAAACAAGGCGACTCCCGACTCCCGACTCCCGACTATATAGCTCAGACTCTTACTCCTTAGCAGGCACTCATCTAGTTTTGCGGCTGCCACTTTGCCACTTCCACTGGGTTGCCATGCGCCTTCTCCTTCTCTATCTTTTCTTTTCACTAAAATTTTATTTGATTACCCTTGCAGAGGGTATAATAATTTAAGCTGGAAGTGTGCAACGCATTTAAGACGACAAGAAAAATTTCACAAAGTCAATATATTTTTGATCAGAACAAGAAACTGATTCGTTATTGCCAAGTCAGGTGTGTTCCAAAAATCTTTAAAAATTTGTATAACAACTGCTTTTGAAAACAATGTAAATGTTGATTTTTGCTAAAATGTTTAGATATATTGTCGAAGTTACCAAAGTTACCTACCATAAAGTAATTTTTTTCGAATTTTAACAAAATTATTAATTTTTAATATTCATGTTTTGTTATGCCTTTTAAGTTAAATTTATAAATAAATATAATTTAATTCAATAAATTTAAAATTTGTATCCCAAATTGTTAACAGCTATTTTGTTTGTATTACGAAATATTTTATGTGTCAAACGTTTTTGTTTTTTTTTTTTGAGAAACTTTCATCCAAAATTTTGTATTTACAAGATCTGCAAGGGTATCAAAATTACGGCTTGCTGAATAAAATGTATTTTTCTTGTATTTTTCTACTTTTTGTCATGCGTTTTGTTTGTTTTCGCTGATATGTACGAATGTGCCCCCCACTCCCTTTCCTTGCCGCTTCCCACCGCTTCTTATTTTGCTAGGCGTCCATGCAAACTGTCGTCATTGTATTGTCATATTGCTGTTGCATGTGTCTCCTTGCCACCAAGTGCTGTCTCTTTTGCACTCACTCTCTCTCCATCTGAATGTCTGTCTGTCTCTATGTTTGTTTGTTTGTCGTTGCCAGTAGTTTCAGTTTCTGTTTCTGTTTCTTTTCCTCGATCTGTGCTTCCTTAGCTGTTGCAGAAAGTAAAAGTTGAATCTATTGTGTGGCCTAATAGAGTTACCACAATGATAGTTCTACCCATTAAGCGAAAGTCTATGTCATACTAGATATTAAATCCATTAAAAGGTAGCTTTATGAATACTATTACTATGTATGTTTTAAAGGGTTTCAATAGTTCTATCATAGTTTTTCCTAAAATTGATTCTATGTAAACATTTTGTAGGTTATGATATTATAATTATATTAAAGTTTGCTTTAATTTTTATACCTACATTCCTTTTTCAATGTTATATTCACATTTTGACGACTCTCCATCAATCCTTAATATTTTTTTAAGATCGTAGCATAAACATAAAGCTTTTACCCGATTTGAGAGGACAGTTTTTCCTCTCCTATTTTTATATTGTCTAAAAGTTTATGTGTATAAGGTATGCTATAGTCGGGCAGCAAATATACATAAGTTTCTGAGTCTTTCAACAAATTTGAATACCTTATAGAGTTCGCCATACAACGTATATTTCTAAAAACTGTTTCAATAAATAGGGTATTTTATTGTCTAACTATAATTATGCCAAAAAATACCTAATTATGAACTGTACGCTTCGATACCTATTTTGATAAAAATAAATTGCTTGTGAGATGGAATGCAAACCACATTCCATTTAGTAGATAAATAATAAATAAAAATATTCCAAAAATACAAGCATTAAATACCATATTCATATATTTATCTTTAATAAAGTGTCATAAATATTGGGGCCCGGTTCAAGGCGAGGTTTTTAAGCAGTATCTGTATCAGTATTAGATATATGCATGTATCTAGTGTCGATTGTATAATGAGCTTCAAGTATTTTAGAGATAGATTTCCATAGTGTAAAATACCAGTTCTTGTTTTTTTTTTTTATGGTTCAATATGATTGACTTCAAAAGCGATAAGCGAAATGTATGTCAAAAATATCTAAGACATGTCTCTAACCAATTGGAACAACTGACCTTGCACAAGCCGATTTGCATTGTTGAAGTCAGAGTAGATACAGTATCTGTTAGATACGAAACGCAAGCAAGCGTATCGGCTCGCAATTGATGATGATGGTTTCGCATTCACTTATGACGCTCTCAATTGTGCAAAAATTATTTTCACAAATTTATTAAAAAGGACACATTGCGACCCAATTTATGCATTTCACGATAGGGGAGGGTGTTGTGAAAGGTCTGCGGGGAAAACCGAACTGCATTTCAATTACAGCAAATCGACGCTTATCAGAGCGAAAAACAAAAAAAAAAAACATTTCAGTTTCAATTGATTTATTATTGAGGAATCAATTGACAGAATGCGAAGAATGCGATCGCCTTGGCGACACTTGAGATGCGGACGTTAAATCACCTTCAGCCTCAATTTGCTGGCGACGTCAGCAGCGACGTTGACAGCGACGTCGACTGCGCTGTGTGCGTGCTTATCAAGAGTCGGCAGAGCTCGAGCTTAAGCTACAGCTCGAGTTTATCACAGCAACAAAAAAACAAAGAAAAAAAAACAAAAGTCTGCCTAAGATAAGAAAGAGTCGAAAAAAACAGAGAATTGTGATTTAAATGTATCTGTATCTGTAGTTGTATCTCAAGTCGTGCTGTCAGCTGCTTACAGCTGACTCTCTATCTCCGGTCTCTATCTGTAAATGTATCTGTATATTTGCATAAGTGTGTGTATCTCATGGATACACTTTGCTTTCAATTTACGGCTCAATATCATTTAATTAACTTCAATTTTACGCTCTTCCCACCTTAACACCAAATACCCACCAAATGTAGTTATGAATATTTCAAATTGAAATTGAATAAACAAACGCTGGGAATTTAAATTTTTGTTATATCAAGTTGATGCCTTTGTGGAAAAACTTGAATCGGATTCAAAATTGGAATTGGAACTTTGTTTGAAATTTCATGCTTCACACAATCTCAGTCGCCGCAGCTGTTGATGTTATTGTTGTTGTTTCTGTTACTATTGTTATTGTTACTGTTGTTGTTGTCTCATATGTCACCATTTGCTAATGAGCCGGTCCAAAAATGAGAAGACAGAGAGAGAAAAAAAAAAAGGGAAACATAAACAAGAAGCATCAACAAGTTGGGAAATCTTGCAGCCCAAAGCGATCTTTAAATGCTCTTTAGCCGTTCGTAAATATTTAGTTAGTTTTAACTATAGCACAGACTCAATATTATCATCACAAATACCCTGTAATCTCTGACAACAAGCGAGTTGTTGGACCTTAGCATGTTTACGTGTAGACTCTGCTTTTCTGACAGAAACATTTACTTATTATACCCTGAGCCCATTAAAAATGGGCAAAAAGGGTATAATGCATTTGGCAGAATGTATGTAACAGGCAGAAGGGGGCGTGGCAGACCCCCAAAAGTATATATATTCTTGATCAGGATCAACAGTCGAGTCGATTGAGCCATGTCCGTCTGTCTGTCCGTCTGTCCGTCTGTTTGAACGCGTCGATCTCAGAAACCATAAGAGCTAGAGACTTCAAACTTGGTATGTAGGTTCCTGGATACCGTACGCAGATCAAGTTTGTTTTTATTTTTGGATCGGACAACTATATCATATAGCTGCCATAGGAACGATACATCGAAAATTAAGTTTTTGTATGAAAAGCATCTTTAATTTTTGAGATATCTCAACCAATCTCACACGATATATATTTGGGGTGGTATTATACATCCTGACCAAGTTTGGTCAAAATCGGCCCACTATATCATATAGCTGTCATACAGACGCTCTGCCGAAAATCAAGTTTAAATAAGAAAAAATTTTTTGTTTTTAGAGATATCCTAACCAAATTGATAGAATATGCATTTATGTTGGTTTTGTACATTCTGACCAGATTTGGTTCAGATCGGTTCCATATATCACATAGCTGCGAATGGAATAATTGGTCGAAAATCAACATTTATAAAAGAGTACCTGGGCTCAGGGTATCCTACTGTCGAGCGTGCTCGACTGTAGCCGCACCTCACCGCGAGCGAAGCGAGCCGGGGGTAGGCGAGCGAAGCGAGTAGGGGGCGGAGCCCCCTTGTTTTTATTTAGAGTTGTGCGGTATGACTTCTGTTTAATAAACTTATGTTTCAGATTCCACTGTTCCACTCTAATTTATAACTTCCTATATCCAAACTTTGTTTTTAAAACGGAATTATTTACTTATTTAAATTAACAAATGTGCGATTTTTCTTCCATTTTTTGACATATTCACTTTCGTTTCTTATGCTCCCTATTTTTGCTCATTTACAATGTGATATTTTATTTATCCTTTTGTTTCTTATTTTTTAATGAAAATTTTCATTTTTAAATCTTTTTGACCTTTTATTTTAGTGTATGTAATATGCCACTAACTGTTATTCATTTGATTAAATTTACTGTCAAAAATATGCCTACCAATTCTAAGCACTTGAATTACTCACTCATGAATTACATAAACAAAAATTTGAAATTGTTAGCTTTACTTTCCATCTAAGATATCAGTTCCACACATTTCCATATACATAACATATATCTCTGGCGGTTAAGTTACAATCTAAATGCGACTAATGACAAATTCAAAGCACTCTACACAGTGCATAAAGTGTAAATCATATAATAAACAATTTATATACACAATGGAGCTTAAATAAATAAAACTCCCGGGACAAGAGCTCATTTCGTATGCATTTAAGCTTGAATAATGAGCTGCGACTGCGACTCGGACTGCGACAGCGACTGCGACAGCGACTGCGACTGCGCAGCAGCAGCGCTTTAACAGCGTTGATTTGTCGCGTTTTTCACGCATTTCGTATTGTATTTATTTTAATTCTGTGTTTATTTATTTGCTTGAATCGTTTTTATTATTTTGATGGCCGATTTTAAAGCGCGCTTAGTTCGAATGCATTTCGAGTAGTTTTTTGTTGTTATTGTTTTTGATTTTTTTTAGTGTTTTCTGTTATCAAATCGTGTAAATCGCTGGCACTTCAATTTGCAATTCAACTTCCGTCAACTGCTGAGGAATTTTGAACAGGCTTGCTTACATTTTTGAGCTAGTTAACGAAAAAAATTAATGATATTTAAAAGCAAGTAGGTTGGCTCAAGACGAGACTGCTAAGCTTTGAGATACCCTGGAGTAATAAATAATTGCCTTTGTTTTTTTTGATTTTAGCTTTTATTTTCTTAACACATGAATTAATTTTGAGTCTTTCTTTGCGATTGATTGCATGTTTAAGCATAACAATAAATTTATATATTGTGACTTTCTTACACAGAATAATTCTAGAATCTCTAGCTTTAATAAAGAAATATAGCTGCAATATATTAATGGCAAATATCTTTTGTAATTATTAAGATTAACTACAACCTTTTGTTAGCCCATTTGAATCTTTTAACAGGGTGTTTAAATTAAATAAAAACGAATTAAATAGTAGACATACAGCAATAAGTAAGTAAAATGGTTATGTAAATGCAAATGAAAATGGAAATGTAATTAATGAGCATAAAATGCGGAAAATTGTGGAAAATACGTGAAACAAGTTTTAATTTTCATGCGTCGCGCAATGTGGTTAGGACAGTTGATGCAGACCAAAAGACAGACAGACAGACAGAGAAACGGACTGACATCGTCAAACATCTCGCCAATGTTTGGACAGAGCGATTGCTCTGCTAGCCGTGGCGCAGTTTTTTAATTAAAAGTACGAGTATCTGTAAGATACATTCACTTTTTATTTGGTTTATTGCTGTCTGTGAGGGTCCCAATTGCTATTTGGCTTCGCACTGAGCCAAAAAAATACTCAACTCAACTCAATCCAACTCTGAACAGCTTTAGTTAAAGTTTGTAATGGACTTTGCTACAGATGATAATAACCATATGAGGTAGCTTTATCAGCAACCAATCTTTTTCAATCATCATTTGAAAACTCTGTGTGATACCATTTTTGATTGCTATCATTTGATATTGAAAGTTTTCTTCCTGTTAGCTGATGAGAGAAAATGTGGTAAGATTACAAATAAAATTTCTTTTTTATAAGAAGATGATTTTCCATAGAAAGTCTGATAAGAAAACCTTATGAAATAATTGTTTGTGTAAAAAATATTCAATTTTTTTTCGTATTTATTTTTGTAGTTTAAATTTATTTTGTCTTAAGACATTCAAATTTTTATTCGACTTTAAAATTGGGGCTAAGTTTTTATTCAACTAGTAAAACACTTTTTAAACTATTTATATAAAATTATTATTTAAAAATTAATCGATCTGCAGTCTATCTTTTTTAAAGAATCCCAGTATTTTTTTTTGAGTTTATGAGGTGTTTTTTTTTTTTTATCAATTTTCCATTTGATTTTATGTCAAGTATTTGATATTATTTTATAAAAAGTTGGACAATGTCTTGGACATGATTTTATGGCACTTTCATAACGATAACTCCTTTTCATAAATGTATATGCAATATTTCCAAAAGTTTAAGAAATTATCTTAAACATTTTTTATTCATCTGATTTTTGATGTCTGTTGTAGCCTTGAAGGATGTTCAAAAACTTAAAGCATACTTGTTTTAATTATCCTATAATCTGATCATACTCATTCTCAGTAATCTTTTGTACACTTTATTTCGACGAAGCTGCCAACTTGTTTTGCAGTGTATTTAGGTTTATTTTTTCTTTCATTATTCGCATACTTCCCAACCGCCCATTAAGTGGGCTCAAGTGGCTATAACCCAAGCACTAACTTGATGTCAATCTTTTGTCCACAGTTAACCAGCACGTTCCAAAACTCTAGACGAATGTGTGAGCGTGTGTTGTGTGTGCGTGTGTGTGTGTGTTATTTGTTGTATGATCTGCCCACCTGCCGCATAAGCAAATCGAGCACGTTAATTAAATGTCAACAGATTCAAAGTTGAGAAGCGCGCGGGACGCGAAAGGACGCGGAGTTGGAGAAGAAACAGAAACTGAAACCGAAGCCGAAGCTGACAAAGAAATAAAAAGACGACAGCAACGAATTGAAATTGTGCAAAATGTTTGCATGACTGTCAAATAAATCATAAGAAGCAACGATAAAGCAACAACAAATACAACACTAACCGCAACAACAACAACAGCAACAACTACAACAACGCTCACAACCTACAACAACAAGGAGCAAAAATGGTTAATGCTGTGATGGATGCCATTGCGGTAAGTGTCCATTGTACAATGTCCATAAGTCCAGCATAACATATTTTCAGATTGCAGCTCATTTCATTTAATTTGCATTCAAAATTCATAACATATATATTTTTTTTACAAGTTCTTTATTTTATTTTCATTGTTTTATTACTTAACTTATTATTTTCGTATTTATTATTTTATTTGATTTAATTTGATGATTCGCAAATTGAAATTGCAGTCGCCGCAGCCAATTGAAGTTTGGTTGTTGTACTTCAAACAAGAAACTTGACGATTGTCGTTTTTAATACTCTTTAAGATGGCTTAATGGGTTATCCCTAATGCGATACATATTCTAACTTAAAATTTTGAAACTTTTTATGCAGATTGACAGCTAGAAAGCTTAAATTAAAAAATATTGATTTAAAAATGCTATTTATAATTTTGAGGTACTAAGAACGAATCTAAAAAGTTTTTCAATAAAAGCTAGATTATTTTTTTTACAATTAAAAATAATGTTTCTTAAAAATTTGCATCCGTACGAAGAATTTTTATTTAAAATGGTTACATATGATTTAATTCTTAGTATTATAAAATTATATACAAAACTTAAAGGTCGCAATTGTATTGCTAATTTAATTCAAATTTTAATTATATTACATACTATTCACAAATATATTTTTATAATTTCTTCAACATTTCCAAATTTAATAATGTTTGAATAATTATAATATCAGTAGGGTATTCATTTCTCGACCATCCCAACCTTATGGAATTTGTCTTGTTTTATTTTTTCTTATTTTCATTATTACTCTTTTTATTTTTGTTGCTTTTTGCGTTGCTTTGCCCACATTTTCAATTTGAATTTGTTTGCTGTGTCAATTGCTCAATTGGCTGGTCTGTCTACATATTGTGCATGTGTGTGTAGAGTTCTTACTGTGTGTGTTGTGTGTATGTTTGCGTGCAGTATGCTTCTATATGTTGTATATTACATGCTAATCCATGTGTTTAAGGCCTTTTTCTCCTTTTGCATATGAAACGACAGTGCACACTGCACATTAAGTGTGCAATGAGGCGTATGCTTAATGTGGTGCAACTTGTGCCCCATAAAGGAGAGGTGTCAAAACTTGTGTAAATTATATACACACATTGAGTGTTGTAAGATAAAATTAAGTATAAGGTTTAGAGAGTTCAAGATGAGACAGAAAACTGAATCGGATTTAATAAAATATTATGTGTTTTTAAAGATAATGACAGAATATAATGAGAAAGGAAAAGGGTTTTGCATGAGAGTAAATAGAATAAAATGGAATACTATGAGGGTTATTTGGGTAGACAATATGATCTTAAGGTTATAATTCCATCAGAATAAGGAATATATTTTTAAAATTGTCTGAGTAAAGGATAGAATAGGAATATTTTAGGGATTGGGATGGAATACGATATGGATAAAATTGCGATAGGATAGGAATTGGATAATATAGGAATAATTCAGGGAAAGTAATGGACAGAAATATGGATTGGTGTAAGATAAGGATAATATAGCAAAAGAATAGGAATAGGATTGTATAGGGATAGAATAAAATAGAGATAGAGTAATAGGATAGCAATAAGATTTCGATTGGATAACGATATGGATAAGGATAGGAATAGAGATAGAGATGGGAAAGGATAGGGATAGTTAAAGATGGGAAATAATGGATACATGATAGATCCGGATAGATCCTTACATTTATAAAATCCTAGGGAATCAACCATTGGTTAATTTCAATTGATCATGCTACAGTGCACTTATAAGTCTCCTCAATGCGATCACATCAATTTTAGAAAAAATAAAGTCGGTCGCCGTTTTTCCACTTGAGTTTAGCCCACAAAATTTGCATACAACTCGCAACTCTGCGAGGTTTTTAGTCAAACACACAAACAGCAAAAACTGAAATAAAGGCCAAAAACTGTAGAAATATTTATAAATATCAACAGCAAAACAAAGTGAAACAGAAAATAAATAAAAAAAATGTAAATAAATAAAAATACAACAAAATTAAATGTGCTGAGTCGAAAAAGCGACAGCAAATGAAACCAAAAAAAAAAAGAAGGAAAACGAAGAAAAAAATAAAAACAGAAGTGGAGCTCAAATTAGCACAGAGCGTGGGAGCCGGTTTGCGTTGACGTTGAAGTCGACGTCGACGTCGCAGTCGCAGTCACAGTCGCTGACATTGTTGAGGTAGTTGTGTAAATTTTTCTTAAATGTTGCACGTTACAGTTTGAAGTTTTTGAGGAGCACGACCGCAACCCCGTAAACTGGTTATTACTCCGCCAACTGTCTAGCGTAATTATTAAAGGCGTTTCGATGAATCGTCAGCCTCGTCAAGGCCTCCCCACTCGATGCCACTGCAGTGGCCGGAAGTCAAGACCAGTTTTTGGGAACTGCAGGTACCACCACCAGCAACAACCACCAGCACCACCAGCACCATCAGCACCATCAGCACCAATGAAAGTCACTGAAAATTTGTTTGTGTAACGGAAATTCCTTGCACTGCTCCAAGTCCAAGTGCTAGACTATTGGGCATGATTTGGCAAGAAAGCCAAGTCAATCTAATATTCAAGACCAGTTGATACCCTGTTTGTCATCCCTCTCCCTCTTTTATCGAAATACTTAAATTGTACTTATGCATTCGATATAAAGTAGTAAGAATAGAATTATATCATTTACCAATAAACATTCTAAAAATATTTGAATATACCAAATTTCGTCTATTTTTAACAAATTTGTATCGTTCTTATTAACTTTATTTTGAATAATTTATAAAATTTCAAACATATTTAAATATTTATCCTTCAAGAATCATATTTGTATCTTTTATAACGATCATCATTTAAATAATAAAATCTCTAATAAACTTACTTATTTTATTCTGGATTAAACGTTGAATGCAATGTATCTAATCGACTTGTTATAATAAATATATGCCAATTTACAAAAATACTCAGAATAAAGATACTATAATTAAGAACTGCTTAATACTCTTAATGACCAAATATAAAAATCCAAAAAAAAACGAAATTGTATACGTTTTTAGTCCATAATATAAAAATTGATTATCTTAATATTCTTTTTACTTGTTACATATTTTTTACCACATTAAGCATACTCATTTTATCCATTATAGGGTATACACATAAGAGAAAAATCTATGGGCAAATATTATGATTCACATGTTTAGACAGACAGTGTCAGCATTTGATTGTCTGTGTCAAGTCTATGGCTACTTGAGACATCCGTTCATTAACCTAGAAAAACTTGTCATACTTTTGCATAAAACTTGATTACCAATTGATTCTGAAAAGTTATTGCGAATTTTCCAGCAAATCAATCAACGATTTTCTTCGAATTTCCCAATGCACTTTGAGGATTTGTGAGACTAATTCTGAAAATGATATTGCGAATTAGGTTTTTATAGAAAGACCAGCTGAAAGTCTAAATCGATCTTGATATTGTATATAAACAACCTTGATACACATTTTTAACCTGTGGGGGTAGTAATGCTGCTATAGGCAATGGATATAAATTTATTGTGAGTGTTGAGGGTAGATCGAAAAGGGAGTAGGTTTCCTGGGATATGAATCGATGTAGTATTTTTTTTTTATAACTTTACAACTTTTTAAGTTAAATTATGATAATGAATTAGAAATTAATCACGTGATAGTAAAAGTCATGATTTAATTATTTTAAACAGAATTTTGATAATAATTTAAAAAGAGAAATATAGACAAAACATTTCGTATAGCTGCTATTTATTTCCCTGCTTGGCAACTGGAATTTTTTCCCTAAATGACAGTTATGATTTTATAAAAGAGATTTTAATTGTAGTAAATAAATTAATGCGATTTTTATTGTTGTTACAGCTGCTCAGTTCGCTGGCAAGCGATTTGGATGTAATGTTGAATGATTTGCGATCGTCGCCGAATCATGGAACAGCAGCAACAACGACAACAACAACAACAACAACAGCAGCAATGGCAGCAATAAACCAACAACAACAGCAGCAGCAGCAACAACACCAACATCAACAACAGCAAACAAGGCAATTGCAGTTGCAACATTGGCAAGCCATGAGCAACAGCAACAACAACAAGCCATGCAACAACAACTACAACAATAATAACAACAGCAGCAAGTACAACAACAACACACAACTGCCACGCCCACAATGCTTCAGTGATATCAAATTGCGGGCGGCCAAAACGGCCAGAACAACGACAGCAGCAACACCAACAGCAGCAACACCAACAGCAGCAACACTCCAGCTGCAACAGCAACCACATCAGCAGCAACAACAACAACCACAATCGAATGGCTTTCAACGTCGCCGCCTTACATCAACAAAACCAACGCCGCCGTCACCGCAGCGTCGTCCAACGCGTCGACTGCGCAGCGAGCTGCAGCAGCAACATCAGCAACATCAGCAGCAGCAGCATCAACAGCAGCAGCGGGCAGAGATGGAAGCAGACGCAGATACGGATGCGAGTGACGTTGCCAATATGACGTCACCGTTAAGTGCAAGTGCGGCAGCAACGCGCATCATTGGCCTCTCGCCGGACGTCAAGAAATTGCACAAGTTGCCGCTTTGGTGCCGCAACAACAGCAACCACAATAACAACAGCAGCAGCAGCAGCAGCGCTGTTGGCAGCGCAGTTGCAGCGCCACGTCGTCTTACAACGACAACAACAACGACGCGAATTAGTCAGAGTCTGTTTCATAGGTAAGTTTCAATTACACTAGCTATAAGGAAATGCCACATGCCACTTGCTGCATGCCCCATGCCACCAAAGTATATGTTTCGTCATGCCAAATTGACATTGGGCTGATTCTTAACACCATGACATAGAGTATGTGTAATAGGGTGGAGTGAATAAGACTTTTCTTTTATTTACCGGGCATTAAATTTATATTTAAAAAAAAACTGTAAGTCCTATGTTTTTTTTTTACCAATCTTTACAGTTGATATGGTTTTAGATAGGAAACAGTGATAACTAAAAAAAATAATATTTATTTTTGAAATAGCTATCTTTTGGGATAAAAACGGATTTTTTGAGTTTTTGACCGAATTCTCAAAAAAGATATTCAATGCGCCCACCTCAGGAAATTTGAAGACTTATTTCATATTTGAGATAACTTACAAAATCTGAAGTTCTGTATTTAATAATATTTAATACATCCTTACTAAGTTGTATTAATATCGAATGTATTACACTCACACAAAAAGTTCTGTGTTTTTTTTAATACTATAAATTTATTCTGATTCTAAAAAAAAATTTTCAGAAAAATATTCTTGATTTCAAAAGCAGTATACATTTAAGAAAAAGGTGTAGGGAGAACAAGGAAAACAAGTTAGATTTTGAATTTTTATGTTACTCTTTGCTAAATGTTTTTTAAAAATATCTACTGTGTATCAAATCTTTGGCGTGCCCAAAATATATTTTCTTACTTGTTTTCTTCTTCACTTGAAATTCAGTTGACCAGGTCAACTCGGCCTTGGCAACGAGCAAAGAACCAGGATGGCAGCTGTGGGGATAGCTACTGTGACTCATACTCACAAGTCACAAGTTGCAGTCACAGTTACCGTACACAGTCACAGTTCAGTTGTAGATGGATTCACGCATCGTTGAACGTTTCATGTGAATGCCAAAATGCATGAATGCTATTTAGGTGCAGACAGGCAGTCAGCCTGAAATTTTTAGAGAACAGCAACTAAAAAATACAAACAATAACAAAGGAATTGAAGAAGAAGAAAGAGACAGAGATAAAGATATAAAGAATTGAGGTGGAGTACTAGCGCTAGAGTAAAAGAAGGAATGATAATCATTTTTAAAACGATGAAACAAAAACTAAAAATTATGTTAAATGTAGAGCAAAAAGAAATTAAGTTGAGAATATAAGAAAAGAATAAAATATGGAGTTCCCAAGTCTACCAAATACTCAGTTTGCTTCCAAAAAATCAAATGTACGTATTTTTCTTAAATCGTTTTTTCAAAGCCACACATATCAGTGAAATACCCTTATATCATCATTTGAAAGGTAGCTGCTACCTTTTACTTGGTTGTCTCAGCTAGAGATTTTTGTGGTTCCACTTCAAAGGCAACTGCATTTGACAGGCAACTTTTTCAATGGTGGTTTACTGCCAAAAAAATAATAAAAAAAAAGCAATGCAAAATCTGGGACCCTGTTTAACCCCGTCAAGAGCGAAAGACAGAAATATTTTTGTAATCCATATAAGCGCAATATGTTTAGCATATAAATTATGAGGCCAGTCAACAGCAGGCGGAGAGACAAAAAGACAACAAGACAGAGAGACAGACAGACAGACAGCGATGCTGCTAAAACTACGTAACGGACAGCATCAGATATATGAATATATATATAAAAATAAGTATGAATATGCTTGTATACTTGTATTATAACCGAAATACCAACTACACGCCAATCCCCTCATGTTCCCTTTTTGCAAACACACTACGAACACACAAAAGTCTCGCACAGTGCACAAAAGGTGTAGAAATCTTGGTTAAATTAAATATTTCTATAACTGAAAATAGTTTCTTATTTCTTGAAAATACTTTGTAAAGAATTTAAATTTTATAAAATTTCGGTAAAACTATTCAAATAAATGAAAAAAAATTAATTTTTAAAATATGATGTAAAAGGTATACAAATCTTGGATCGATTTCATTTATGCAAGCGCTTCATTTATTTGCATTACGTAATAAATATAAATGAAAAAAGTTTTCTTTACCATAAAAATTTAAATACTTTGTAAATAATTTTTTACTAGTTAAATTGATAGTAAGAAATGTAAATACTAATTTATAGATTTAAGATATTTAATCGATAAATCGAATCTAATAATCAAGCTTTTTAATAATCATAAACATACCGTTCCACCATTTGATATTTCAAAATATCGTCAGTTTTTTCCACTGTGCCTTGTCACAGTGGCAGCTGTTGTTGCTGGTGTTTGCTGCTGTGTCGTAATCGTCGTAGGCGTCGCTTGAATTTGGCTCAAGACATTTTGGCCAAAACAAAACAACGGCTAACAAATGAGGGGCGGTCCCTGGCAAATATGTTAAAATGAAGTGTTATATTTTATGTGTTTGGCCGCAAAAGCGAAACGACCAACAGCAGCAGCAACAACAACAACAGCAATCATCAACAACATCAGCAATAACAAAAACATCTTAAACAACAACAACAACAACAACCAATAACAACAGTTACAACAATATCCCTGACAAGAACATATAGAACGAGCTATAAACTTAAGTAAATATGAATATGGACGCGACAACGACAACGGCTTCTTCAGTTACAGTTTGTTGGCGGTTTTTTTTCGGTCTGTTGCAGGGACAACCCACTTAACTTATGCCACCCAATCACCCAATCATCCACTCAAACCACCCACCAGAACAACCAGCCCCAAACATTTTTCCCATTGGAGTTAAGGCTTGGGTGAGTTTTTGATGTTTTACAAAGGGTTGTGACTTTTGTGTCTTTAGCTATTTATTAAATTTGTTTGCTAACACACACACACACACACACAGACACACTTACAACACACAAGAGTTGTGTGGAATGATGTGTTGAATTGAGGGGTTAGGGTATTGGTTGGGGTAGTGTGGTTTGGGGATAGCAGGAAGAGCAAACAGGACCAGTGAACATGAGCTGCGTAACTAATTTGCTTAAAGTGCACGATGGCTCATCAGCGACAATGATGGCACAGTGGTTACAAAACGCTGTGGAATGTACGAAATTGACAAAAAAAGAGAGAGAGAGAGAGAACTTGGAACCGTAACCGTCAACCGAATCTAACCGTTTAATTTTAAGACCCGGAACTAAAACCGATCCTCAATTTTACCGGAAAGTATCGGTACTGATACAGAAACTGAGAGGACAGATCTAAAATAAAAACAGTTTTTTTGGGACGTACAGGAACTGGAATAGAAACCAGAAACTATATTTGTTTCAGTTTCATTCCCTGCTCAGAATAATTATTTTATGATTATTTTTCCGCAGTTATAAACTTAAGCTAAATTAATAAAATAAAAAATAGTTAAGAGAGAGAGAGAACAATATAAAGAAAGACAGCTAAAAATTAAGAAAGATTATCAAAACTTTGGAGTAAAACTAATGCATAACTTAATCCTTATATTTGTCCAACTGACTGGATGAGCATAAAATATAAAATTTTCAGAATATCTTTAAATAACAAAAACACATAATTATGTGTATTACACTGATCTGTTATGCCTCTTATTTTTTTTAATTATTTTTTATATTTATATATTTATTTATTTCTAAAACGAAGTTTAGAGTGTCTGCTAGTCGAACAATTCAGCACGTTTTTTCATTTGTTTTTCTTTTATTCACATTACTTCACATACTTCACATTTCTTATAAAAAAATTAACCGTTTTTACTATCATTACATATTATTTTCTCGTTTTTTGCTTTCTTTGGCTTCGTTAAATCTCACTTCTTTACCTTCGTTTTTTTTTGCTCTTAATGTGGGCAATGGAGGCTAATACCATTAGATCACTTTCTGATTTTTTCATTATTGTTCGATCTACAGTTAGGCTTACAGTCTATAGCTAAGATTTCCCGGTTTGCTTGGTGTCTATTTCTCATGGCTCAGTTTTTATTGCTTTAATTCATAATATGCCATTTCATTGCATTGTTTTTTAATATTTCATTGTTTAGTTAAGTTTTCTTAACTTTTTACATTGTTTCTTAGTTCATTTTCCAGTTGATGGAAGCTTTTTATACCCGTTACTTATAAAAAATAAGTATAAGGGTATATTGTGTTCGTTGGAATGTGCGTAACAGGTAGAAGGAGGCATCTCCGACCACATAAAGTATATATATTCTTGATCAGCATCAACAGCCGAGTCGATATAGCCATGTGTGTCTGTCCGTCTGTCCGTCTGTCTGTCCGTGTGAGCGCCTAGATCTCAGAGACCATAAGAGATAGAGTAACCAAACTTTCACACGTAGATCAGAAATGCGTTGGAGCAGGTCAAGTTTGTTTTAAATTTTAGACCCGCCTACTTCCACGCCCGTAATTCGCGAAAAACTGGTCATCCGTCTGTATAAACACAAGGATCTCAGAGACTATACGAGATAGAATATTCAAATTTGTCACACAGATTTCCATATACCTCACGCAGATCAAGTTTGTTTCAAATTTAAGCCACGCCCCCCTCCGCCCCCGCAAATCGCGAAAAACCACCTCACCCACAATTGTTCATATAATACGTATTTTTTGGTAATAACCGATATCTGTTATTATTATGTATTCTCCCACTGAATCGCAACAAGATCGGACAAGTAGAACAGCAGTTATTGCGTGCCTAAGTTGTTGAATCAACAGGTGCCCCCTAGAGTATGCAATAGTTTTTGTATTGTTAAACCTTATTAGAATGCTTAAGATTTTCAATTAGTTCTGGGAACGTAAATATGACATTAGGATTGAATCGATAATGTATTGAAATAAGTAACGGGTATCCTATGGTCGGGATCTCGACTATAGCCTTTCCCACTTGTTTGTTATAAAATATTGTATGTCATTTGTTATATTAGTGTTATATTAATGACATATTCTCTCTTAGATATTTCGCCAATTGTAAATAGAGCTTAAAGCACTGTCAGATCCACAAACACAAACAGACACAACAGACACAAGCAGACGCACACACACATTCTTCACAGTCACCGCAGAAAGTTTTTGCTTCAAAGTGTTTTGCGGTCTTCATTCAACGTGCAGGAGACGCTACAGAATGAGGCAGGGGAAAAATCAGTGGGTGAGGATCGTGTTTTGGAGAAAAGGGGGATGGGGTGTAACTGGAGTCAGTTTGCCAGTCAAATTGATGACGTCTTAGACGAGCTGACATTTGGCTCCTTTGCAGCTACGTCATCATCAAGAACATCATCATTATTATCATCATTAGCTTGCTCATCATGGTCTAAAAAGTTGTGTGCAATTTACTCGATCTTGTTGTTTTTGCTGCGTTCAACGATGCGTATGAGCAACAAATGGATGAATCCGTATCTCCACACCTGCCTCGGGGAAGGCGGTGTTTTAGGAGGCTATGTGTGGAGAGGTGGTGGAGTATGGGGAGGGGGAGGGGTGTGGTGAACAGTGCCTCATGTCACACGATGCCACAGTGCGACAGGTGTTTGCTTTATTAACTGCCATATTAAAACCCCTACTCCACCTTCTCTCTTCCTCTCAATCTAACCGAACACCTTTCCCTCTCTAACAATCTCTCTCTCTCTCTTGCGGCAGCTCGTTGACATGTAAACAGATTAACATAATTAATTTATTTGCATTGTTGTTGGCCTAACCTAATCTAAGTAGAAGTTTTTTATATACACTGTATATAATTTGGCTGTTGATGCCACTGTCATCATCATCATTGTTGTTGTTGTTGTTGTTGTCGTAGTTGTTGTTGTCGCTGCTATTGTTGTGGCATTGTTAGCCCCAAACTAATTTGAGCTTTTTGTCATCATCTAATCAAATTAATTAGCATTGTATGCGCTCATTAATCAGAATGCATAAATATTTGAGCAGGGCAAGTGAAAGAGAGAGAGAGAGAGGGGGAGAGCAATAGAGACAGGTAGACAAAGAGCCAGTGTTGTTGTTATGTATGCAAGATATCAAGTAAAAATTAATATGAATTTTCTCCATTTCATTATCTATAGTTATAAAATTAATATCTTCAGTTTGATTGCTTTCAAGTAAGAAAATTTGATTTTCAAAAAATTCTATAGACTTTACTATATTAAAAACAAGTTAGAAATTTAAATAATTATCGTTAAAATTTTGGAAAATTTTGAAAAATTTTTTTAATGTTAATTGTTAAATAATAAACCTAGAGCACACTTTCTTATCTATGTTTAACTGAAATGTTATCTGAAATAAATTTAGATTTGTCATTATATTTTAACATTGCGAGTTGTGCCGAGAATAACATAGATAGGTGGCAACACTGACTTGCAATTAAACTGCATGATAAACATTAAAAGGTAACATCAACGTGAGAAAGCATTCCACCTTATTTGAATACCAAAAAAAAAAAAAACTAACATAACTTCATAAATCCATTTTTTTTTTTTGCAAACAAAGGCAAACACTCGATCGCAAGCAATCAATATAGTATTCAGATATTCACATCATATTCAGTCGACTAATAGATATGAATGTGGTTAGTATTCAAATCGAAATGCCAATCAATGACTGCGTGATGATTAAGATATTTGTGGCATTGGCTACGATAACAACAATCGTATCAATCATATTTAGCATACAACTGTCAGTCAATCATTCAGTCAGTCCGTCAATCAGTCAGTCAGTCAATTATTCAATTCGAGGTTAACTCCACGACTCACCAAGCAGAATGAAATTCAAGTAACTGACAAACTGACAAGTCATTTCAATGCTCAGCTCAAATTTCGCAATTATGCAATGTGGCAAGAGAGTAAAGGGAGAGAAGAGAAAGAGTGTCAAAACATTTGACAGCTGCCTATTTTTTTTTTTTTTTTTTTTTTTTTTGTGTAAAGCCTTTTGGTCAGCTGGTTAAAGTAATTCAACTGAACTCAACTCAACTCATTAGCTTCCAAGTTCGTTCTGTCATTCACTCACACTTAGTATTCAGTTCTTATTCACACTTATTCACAGCACTAAATTTCCCCAGACAATAGACCACGAGACGAAACTCCAGAAAACCAGAATGACCAAAAGACATAAAAAAAGTGACTTTTAGAGTGTAAACATTCCAAGCAAAGCACAAAATATGCAAATTGAAAGGACACCCAGGCATAAAATCTCCACAGTTCCGCAGCTGGAAGCAAACTCCTCGCTTTTCCACTTTACACTTGTAGAAATAATCAAGATAGTTTTTCGAAATTTAGAAAAATAGTTCATAGCATATTGCATGGTTTTAGTAAGCCAAGATTTAATAGAACTAGGAATTAGAGTAGATATAAATGCTCAACTATGAGATACCCTGTATAGATGTGGAAATTAGTTTTACGTGCTTGTGCTTAATGTGTTTCTTGCAAATTAATTTGACATATCTCTAATAATTTAATGTATTTATTTGTATTTGTGCGACGAGAACATACCCCGTAGTAACTCGACAATTTAAAAAAGTGTTGATCTACTAATGAGTTTATATTTTATCTTGTTTCGATTTTATGTTCATTATACTTTCATTATACATTATACTTTTCTTAAAAATAAAACTGTACAGGGTATAAAGATGACTTCGTACACATGAATCCTGCAACACAGTCAATTTTTCTTCAAGTGTATTTGGTGTCCGGAAAACTTTATGCTGACATAAATTGCATATTAAATTTTACATTTTTCATATTTATGCAGCCAAGTCATAAAGTGAAAGTGACTCAAAAGACGTTTAACAGAACAACGGAGGGGGAGAGTGAGGGCCCAGGAGAGGCAGGCGTTAGGGAAGGGGTGGAGGTGGTGGTGGTGGGGGTGGAGAACACAAGAACAACATTTCAATTTAGCAAAATATTCATTATGCTCAAGTGTAGACTTCAGGCTTCAAATGGCGCTAAACGGAAAAGCGGAAACGTGCCAAGCAAAAGGTGACTCTGCTTTTTTCTTTCTTCTTCTGCCACACGGTGGCAAAGTTTCAATGCCCCATTTGCTGCTAGCCGCCACTCATTTGGCCATTGTCAGGCAACGTCTTCATTGTCGTCGGTTCTTCGTCTGAGTCTCAACCTCTGTCAAATTCACACACAGTCAGAGTCTTTCACTTCTTCTCCGTCTGCATCTTAACCTCAATCCTTGTCCCCGGTGTCTTCTATGTCTCTGTTTCAACCTCAATCCTTGTCAGCTTCGTCCTCGTCGTGCCGTTGTCTTGGCTTGCATTGTGCAAACTTTTATAAAGTTATGAAAAGTCATTCAAGTGCGTGGCTATAAAAGCGACAGAGAGAGAAAGAGAGAGGGAAAATGATAGAGAGAGAGAGAGATAGAGAGAGAGGGGTAGAGAAAGTGAGAATGTGTGTGAGATATTGAGAGACGACTTGGCGACTTTTGAGCACTTTGTGCTCATTTTCAACATGTTTTTTTTTTTTTTTTTTTTTTTTTGGTGGGACAAGAATAAACTTACTATAAGACAGCTTCGATGTCGACAAGTTTCATGTAGTGTTGCGACCAGGTGGTTTGGGTGGTTCGATGGTCGGATGGTTCGGCTGCGTGGTTTTGAGTGGTTGCTTGCTGACAATAAAGCCGTCAAAAACGTGCATCGCCGACAAGGATGTTGTCCTAAAATGTCCTCGACTATTCTCGATGTCGTCGGCGATTCTTCTAGTCGGCTTAAACGCCAAATGACAACTAGTTTAGATACCCTACATAAGTGGAGTATATGGAAATAGTCTATAAAACAACTGTCTATAAAACAACATGGTAATAAACAAAGTTTTATATAATTGCCTCATAAATTGAAATACTATAGTACACACTTTTAGCTATAATCTGAAGTTGTTTGTAAAAATCTTGTTGTTTACTTCTTTATCCTTTAAATCCTTAAAAAGCAATAAAAATATAATAAAACTGATTCTAGAAGCTTTGTAGGTTTATAAAAGCTTTTATAAAATTCTGCTTATGTTGTAATCTCAAAGGTTTGTATAAAGTAAAAAAAATGATTCTACAATTTAAATTTACAATTATTGACCATAGCACGTATTTTTAAAGTATGTATTCAGGATATAATTGTTAATTTATCATAATACATAGATAAAATGGCCACGATATTTAAAAGTCAACATTATAAAAGTTATAGAACCCTAAACTAATGGATCTAATTGAAAACACATATTACAGAAACCCGAAAATTAAAATATGCATTAAAGCTACGGCAAGACTCAGTAAGTATTTATAATTATTG
This sequence comes from Drosophila phalerata, assembly GCA_951394115.2. NCBI lineage: Eukaryota > Metazoa > Arthropoda > Insecta > Diptera > Drosophilidae > Drosophila > Drosophila phalerata. The sequence continues at coordinate 24,476,615 of OX596006.1, read as the reverse complement.
CCTAACTAAATGTTTTGAAAGTGCATTAAAGCTGCGTTGTGGAAATTCAAGAAGCACTTGGCTTATCCTGACACTGACTGCCTCTTAAGTGAGCTTTGCCATTACGCTAAGGTGACGCACAGCTGCGCCGGATTTTAGCTACCTGTCGATAAAGTCTTTACCTAAAGTCGGAGCTGTAGCTGACATTGGTTGAATGGGTAGGGGAGGGAATTGGGGGAGAGAGGAAAAGAGGGAAAGAGAGCTACAGTTGCACTTTGAGTGCTGCTGCCAAAACTCATTAACCACAACACAAAAATTTGCAACTTGCTGATGTCACACGATTTGTGTCTGGACGTTTATGCCATGCCCCTGACCTCCCCCCCCCCACACACACACACACACACTTTGACCCCCTGTATACCCTTCCTCCTCCCTTTCCCCTTCTCTGACTCCTGGCTGCCCTCTGTGTTGGATTGCGTGTGTTTTGTGCCTGGCGGCAGTAAATAATTTTTGCCAAAAGGTTGTTGAAACATTTAATAAAACCAATATAAATCATAACAAACACTTAGCGCGACAACAACAACAACAACTCGACACACGCACACACACACACACACATGTGTGTGCATGTAGAGGCAACAAAGCGTAACTAAAATTCCAAAGCGTTTGCCCATTTTAGCCGCAAAAACTTCTGCCAGTGCCGTGCACAAAAATGCCGAGCAGACCAGCCTGTCTCTCTTTGTGTGTGTGTGTGTGTTTGTTGTATGTGTGTCGGTTTAAGAGAGGGGGACATCAAGTGCTGCATTGCAACGCGTGAACGCACCTTGCCATGCGTCCGTCCGTCCGTCCGTCCGTCCGTCCGTCCGTCCGTCCGTCCTTTCGTCTGTCCTTTCAGCTGTCTCTGTCTGACGCACACTACGTGCTATGTGTGTGTCTGTGTGTGTGTGTGTGTGTGTGTGTGTGTGTGTGTGTGTGTGCATTGCCCCCATGCCATTCCATGTTGTGCATAGTTCCATGTTGTCGTCGTTGTTGGCAATGTCAGCTTCCTCATGGCAACATTCACAGCAGCAACAGCAGTTGGGTGTGCTCGACATTAAAATACCCTGTAAGTGTTAATGCAAGGTTAAAGACACAATATCTTATAAAATAAATTTTTCCTGATAATTATGGAAGCTCAGTTGACTTAAAACGCTTTTAAAAACTTGTCTACAGTATATACTCTACATTGAGAGATTCTTTAAATTGTTAATCTTGTGTTTTTTATAACTTATACAAATACAAAATGTTCTAATTGCCATCTAAAATTTATTTTAGCATAAAGTAATTTATTTGCTTATCTTATTGCCATAAATCATAGCTCCATATTGATAGCTTGCAAATACACAACTATAAAAGTTATAGAAAACTGGTATTTTATAAGTAGAGCTTCATTATAATAAACTTAATTGTTATATTTTTAGTTTTATTATTTTAAAAAATTTTGTTTAGTTAAATATGCCTTTATAATGATTTCTTCAGACTGTTTCATATATTGGCTATCTATGAATTTCTTATCGTCTAGATTTTTAATTCAATGAATTATACTTAACATCTGGCTCATTTTCATTTTCTTTACTCCGACATATTTAATATGTTTATATACAAATGTACCCTTATTAAAAAGAACATATATACCCGCTCTGTTTGACGCCATCTGGGGTATGAAAATGCGCAAAAAATTAATTGCTGCGCATAAATCAAAAGACTTTGCTCTCACTCTCAGTCTGTGACCAACTCCCTCCGACCGCTGGCTCTGTATTACTTTGACCCCCCTTCTCCCCACTCTACCTTCGGATCTGTACTTCCCCTCTTCGTATTCCTTAACAGCCCCTCTCCTTGGAGCCACCCACTAGTCATTTGGCAGCCCTCGGTACTTGTTACTATTTCTGTTTTCGATGCATTTCAATTCGTTTCGATTGCAGCAAATTCTCGAAGGGATCGCGAATTTCTTATTGTTTACTCTCGAGTCGCAGCATCAAGGCCACATTTGATGATGAGGTCCATGCACGCAACACTCATTAAAGTTCGAAGGTGTTGTTGTAGTTGTTGTTGTTGTTGCCCCCTCAGTCTTGTGTATAAACAATACAAAAACGCAATGCAAATCTGCCTATTGATTACCGGAAGTTTCATATGGTATTAAACTCAATTGACTGCTCCATAAACAAGAATGAGAATGAGAATGAGAATGCTCGATGGATGGATGTGTTTTTCACGTCTGTCAAGTTGATTAATCATTCAGCAATTTTCCCTCGTTGATATTTAAATAAATTATGTCTGCTTAAGTTGATAAATAAATTATGGAATAACAGTCATGTTACATTTCGTATCGAATTTGAATTCGAAATGCGTTCAACTTTAATAACAAAATTAATTTGAAAGTGTTGACAGAGAATTTCGATGGATTATCCACTAAATGCATTTGTACTGATTGATACATATGCTTAATAAATATAGCATCAGCATAAAATCAGGCAATTTGAATATATTTATCATAGATATAAAATATGTTAAAATTAAAAAAAAAAAAAATACGAAAAATTATTACGAGCATTATTTATTTGTATTATTGGATTAGTTTTCAAAAAAAATTTAAAATTTTGTTTTTTCGCAAGTAATACATTTTTTTAAAATTCTTTTTTTTTCAAAAAATTGTAGGTATTGAATTTTTTTTGAAAAACTTTCGTTTTAAGACTTTTATTTTTTAAGAAGGTTTAACAAAAGTGGTTTTAAATATGTTTACCAATATTGAACAAATTATTATGTTAATATAAATATTATACAAATATAAATGCTTACTATGTAGATGAAATAAGATTTTGGCAGAATATATGGATAAATGATAGATTATCATTAAGTATATTTAGATCTTAGAGATGTTCACCATTTAGCTAATCAGTTGGGAACTCTCTCCTACTTTCACAGCTCTCAAATAGCTAAAACTGAGTTCCCCTTTTAAAATATTTCCTTCGTTTTCCATTTCCTCTCAAACTGCCTATTTTATTTGTTGCTCTCATAAACTAAAATACTTAAAAGCGTTCATAATTAAAAGTCAATGGTTTTGTTTTTTTTTTTTGCCATTTGCCAAGGCCGTTTCACAATTTGCTCGGACATTTATTCTGCTGGCGACTTGGGAGCGTCATGCCATATCACGCATACGTCATGTGTGCCAACCATAAAAAGTAACCATGCATAAAATACGTCAAAAATTGTGTGAGAGAGGGAGAAGGAAGAGATGCTGACAGAGATGCTCGTAAATAATGCGGCAGCGATTTATCAGACGAGACAGTTGCAAGTTGCAAGTCTAGTTGCAAGTTGCAAGTTGCAATCGTCAGTTGATGGGAAACCGCAACAAAAAAATCGAAAAAAATAATACTCGCGACTATTCAAATTGCAATTTAGCAATAGTTGAGCCGGCTCTGTAGCTATCTCTCTCACCTATTCCCTCTCTTTCTGTTTCTCTTTTTGTCAGGCCTGCAAATCCATGCATAGAACCCACTTAAAACAGATCTAGCTTTAAACAAATTTTTTTTGGGGGTTTTTACAATGCGGTCGGGTTACGGTTTGTGTGTCTGTCTGACTCCGAGTCTGAGTCTCGGTTTTTTGGCCAGTTTGTTTAGCCACGTTAAGCCTCACACTAATTGCACTTGCGCTTTTTACAAATCCACACACATACATAACATTTTTCTTAGTCTCGCCAGAAAGCGACAAAAAAAAAAACTAGAGGAGATAACAACAGCTCGCACATATTTTCATTTTCATGGTCAAAATGTTAGTCCACACGGGGGATATGTAGAAGGTCTGATGGGGGAATTTGTTCTAGCGACAAATATGCAAATTCCTCAACTCAAATTTCCACTTTTTGCCTCTCGCATTCTCAGCTCACGTTTGTCCATTTCCGTTTCCGTTGTCGTTCTCGTCTCCATTGTTTTTTTTGCAGCATTTTGAAGCACGCAAATCTTGATTTAATTTCCGTCTATTAAGCTTGAATGCCAGCCAAAAATATATTTGTGGCCAAAAGGGATTTTATGAGGCTTTAAGCTTAGGACTTTGAGCTCATTAGCTTGCCAGACTTTATGTAGTTTTAGAGTCTGAGCTCTCTTAATTTCACAAATATTCTAAAGTTTTTAAGTAATGTACGCAACGCAGTGTTGCCAAATTGCAGTACAATATGTATTGCTGTCAAACTTTAAATTCATCATTGCGCGGTTGTCAAACTTCACATAAGTATTTTGAATACTTTTTCACTGCTGCCAAGCTTTAACATCATATGCTTTATTTTTATCAGCATTTACTTTGTTGCCAAACTTCACTAAAATCTAAATTGTTGTTGTACTGTTAAATAATATTCAACGTTTTTATAGTACCTGTTTTAAAAATATTTCAATGTATTACAGCAACGATTTGTACACTGTTGTCAAAGTTCATAGCTTCCATAATTTATTAGGACATCCACTATTATTGTAGTAATGCGAACTTTTGCTTGTTGCCAAACTTCATAAACATAAATTGCAGGCTGTATAGTGTTGCGTTGTTGCAAAACTTTACCAAAAGCCCTTATAAAATAAGTTTAACACCTGCATATTACGTCGTTTATTTATGGCCTTAGTTGAGTTCAGTTAATAACTATCAATATTTGGTTTATCAAATTTTCTTAGACAATATTTTAAGTAATCCACTGTTGCCAAACCTCCGCATGTCACATTTGTTTGTCGAGTTTATGAGTCACAAATGAATACAACCCTATCTACGAAGACTTTGAAAGGCAACACTATTAGTTATTTATATAAACTTTGAACTGGACACTGAATTGAACCCCTTCTCAATTGATAACGTTGACTTTGCCGCTTGGTCGCCTTTATAGACTTTTTTTTTAGTAGTGTGACAAATGAATTTGGGTCAAAAGTTGTGAAAATTAAAAAAGGGGCCAACTCAGCAGATCGAGAGGCGTCTTCAAAACTAAAAAAAAAAAGAAGGGAAAACTTGAATTCACAGGAGGCCGGCGGGTGTGATGATGATGATGCCAAAGTTGCCACAAAACATTTGCACGTCTCGGTTGGTGGCAAGTTTTTTGGTGCCACCAGAGGGACAAAAGGTCTGTTGACTGTCCGACGATTCGCAACGCTGCTGAATGACATTCAACTGGTCGGTCAAATTGCAGTTTTATTTCCGTTTCCGCATCGACGTGCCACATATGCCACACGTAGCACAGACCGGACTCATTCAATTGAACATTCGCTGGGGTTTATTTTGTCTCCACTTCGTTTCTATTTTTTTTTCTTCTTTCTATCTGTTGTTGGAGCTCATCTTCAGGCCAAGGCAACAACAACAACAAAAGGGGATACTAAAACGTTACAAAAGATTTACGCCGCTTTTGGTAGCATCCTCCGGTTGCCGGGTTCCTCTTCAATCCCTTTGCCCCACACATCCTGCTGCTGGTCTGTGGCAGCATTACTTTTGCCTTTTGCGGGTTTGAGTAATGGATTAGATTTTTACTCACTTGTTGTTGTTTGGGTTACGTTGTGTGGGGGGAAAGGGGAAACTGTTCCATTGGTTAACCTTTTGGTTGACTGTTTCACTCGGTTTTTTATTTTCGCACCCGGCTTTGATATACGCTCTATATTTTGAGGTCCTTCAGCTGATAACAATTATTTGCCTGTTTATTTACCTTATATAACATTGAAACTATTTAAAAAAGCAAGTAAAACATGTTTTAATTGCGATCAAAAGTAAAATCCCAAATTTTCATAAAATTTAAGTGTATTCTCAGAAATTGTCCCCTTAACCCTCTAACCCATAAGCGTGTCTCAAGACACTTATCCGTTTAATTACAATAACTTAAAAACTAATTCATTATTTAGTGAAAAAATATTTGTAGACTGTTGGTAATAAATACATCCAAACAATTGCAAATGCTTAAAATCTCTCAAAAGCTTTTAAAAGTACTTTTTTTTGTCTTACACATGACAAGTGATTTTTGTGCGTTAAATTCCATCTTTTAAAATATGAGTATTTTTTTTAATTAATGCCACTCGAAAAATACCCGATCAATTTAGATAATATTTTTTTCCCGTAAAAGATACGTTTAATTATTAATCAAATTAAGTAGCATGTTTGTGAAAATATTGAAATTGAGCATTTGAACACAAAAAAAGTTTTTGAATTTTTTTTTTACATTTTGTCACATTACTGGTAAACTAAATCTTCTACACAGTTTCTGAGCTCATTTTAGAATTCAGAGGCCCAAATTCACCTTGGTAAAAATTATTTGACTTATTTCTGTAAATGTACTTAAAAGATAGTCTTAGAGGGTTAATTAAACGTCTAAAGACTCTCTTTTGTAAGTGCATAAAGCATTCGTTGTGTATTTGTGTTGTATTTTGTTTGCAAGTGTTAGTCCTGCTTTTGGTGGAATTTCTGAGGGGTCATTTCCGGTTGTTCTATTGTGGTAACCCCTTTTGTGGACGAACCACAATGTTGGAACATTAAAGCGCATTCCAAACTTCCTTTTTGTCTCGAATTCGGCTGTGAGCTGAAGGCATTTGGAATGGGATTGAGAAAGGGTGATGGGCAAGGAAATGCTTTATTAGTTCGGATCGTAGGAGTTGTTGTTCATTTTATTGTATTGAGTTTACGTTAAACATTTATGTGTTCGTAGCAAAATTGTTAGAAACGTGTACAGTATTTCTATACGAATTTTCCTTTTGTTCTTTATTTCTATAGTTCGTTTACTTATATATTTTGTTAAGATTGTTTTCTTTCTTGGCTTCGATGTTTAGCACATTGATGGCTCGCACTGCTGCATTAACCGTGGCGCTTTATTTTACCAATCGCGTCGGTATTTGGGGCAACACGGATGCCTCCGATAAGCTCTATCAACATATATCCAAGAGACTCGAACCGGTTCGTCAAATGATACCAGAGCTATCCAAGACAGAAATTGGACTTGTGGCCCGTAAATATTATGAACTAAGCATCAAGGAGGGTTATCAACTGATGCGACAGTTGCCCGATTATAAGGGCCAATTACTGGAATTGGCCAAAAGTTGGCCAAAACGAAGCAAGGACAACAAGATGCAACAAGATGAGGAGACAACAATGAATGATGAGAAGGTTTTCAAATGGCTGCCTGTTTTAACTGTTGCCGTTGTTGATAACGATAACGATAACGATAACGACAATGACAATGATGATGATGAGGATAATGATGAGACGACTAAATGTGCTGTTACTGCCACTAACCATGCAACATGCAACACAAGAAATACATAATGCTATGACACTAAATGTAATGTGGAAATGAGCTGTGTTGCAAGGCGGTTGGTGGCGCCACCAATTGCAATCTTGGTGTCATTTCGACTGGAATCAGAATCCAAATCGGCATCGAAAATCTCTGGGATCTTTTGGAACTTCGGCAAATTGAATTCAATTTTAGCTTCGTTTTTGAGATACATATGTCTTTTTTCAATCGGTTTCCATTGACCTAAGACAGTTCCAAAACTTTACAAATTCCAGTGGACCTAATGATTTAAAATAATTTTTTGTTATTTGGAATGATCGTGACAAAAACATTAAATGTGTAAAGCTTAATTTCTGGTTGTCGATCGTTAGCTTTGGTATCTTGGTGACTTTCTCAATCAGACGATTTAACAATTTTATTTTTTTCCATCTTTTCTCAATAAATTGAGAATCTACGAAATTGAAGTAATCATTCTAAAAAAAACAGAAGCAATAATACGTTAATTTTAAGTTTGAAGTTGTCTTCTAGTCTCTTTTCACTGATTTGCTTAAAATATTCGCAGGGATCTTTGTAGATCTTTTTTTTTAGACTTCTAATTCTGAAGTTGAAAATTTAGAAAGTACTTAAGTGATTCAGTTGATTATGCTTTATTTAAAGAAAAATTGTCAGCCTTAAAAATTCAAAGAAAAATTATATATTTTTGTTATCAGTCTATTTTTGAATATCACATAATATTGTTCTTCATTTGGAGAATGCATTTAAACCAAAGAGGGAGATCTGTCCTCTTCCTGAAATCTGCAGCAATATCTGGGATCTTTCATTCATTAACTACTCAATAATTCATTTTAGTATGTAGATTCTTCTGGTTACTCATCCATTGGATCTATTCAAAGAACACTCATCGTTTACTTTCCAAGTTATTATTAGCCCATTTTGCAAGCCATTACACGCTAACTCCCTTCCTTTTAGTCAAATTGAAGGTGGCTCGACTTGAAGCAGTCTTTAAGTCCTGTCAGCTTAATGCTCGGCAATGCTCCAATGCCTTTCAATCCTTACTCAGCTACGTGGTCGCTGTTTTTGTCACGACCCATTGTCACGGAGAGAGGCAGCTAAAGAAAAAGAGAGAGAGACAGAGAGAAAGATGAAGACGCAGTAACGATAGGGAAACCTGTCGCAGTCGCAGTCGCAGTTACAGACTCCCAAAAACACAATCCACAATCATCTCAGAGGCAGACATACTGTAAACACCGTGAACACAGTCAACAGTCTATTAAAATGCCAGTCGAGGCATTGCGTACCAAACCGTGCGACCTTATCAATTTTGTACTAAAGGATGCGCCAATATCTGCCCTCCTTCCACCACTACACACACAAAAAAAAGAAGAACTCCACCTCCCTTAAAGTTCTTTCGAAACCTTAATACCCTCCCCGTTGTTGTTGTTGTTGTTGTTGTTGTTGCTGTAACATGCGTTTTAATGTGACCCTTGCGGGCTCATAAAATTTCAACGTCTCTTTGATGGTTTTAGGGTTTTTATCCACAGTCCTGCTCTAGGCCTAGAACCTTTCTTTCTGGCCATTTCTTTGCGTATTTTTTCCCTTACCCTTCCCATTCACTTTTCCTTTTTTTCCCATTGTTTTTCTGTTGGTTACGATTGATTTTGATACGGTAAATGACAAACAACACTGTTACTATTTGTGTTTGGGGGAAGATAGGAATTCCTCCTGCATTGGGTGGGTCATTAAATACGGCGGGGCTACAGGTAGTTGCTTGGTCTTGATTGTGGATTTGTTGCACCACCGGAATGTACTCGACTTAATGGCTTTTTTGGGGGCTCTATTTCGGAATTGGATTCACAAAATACCTTTAAAATTAGCAATTAACGGCAAGGATTGTGGCTAGCAAGTCAAAATTAAAATGTTCCTAAGTGGTATATATATTCCTGGATTTGGAAGCACTAATTCAGCCAGAAAGCTTCTGAATTTGGTTAAAAATTGTATTAAGTTGAAACGATAAACTGAAATTATGAGAATAGTTTGGATTATAAATTGATATCAGCAAATTGAAAAACATGTTTTAGATTAAAATAGACTGTGGGTAAAAACTAGTAAAGCTTTATATTTGTATGTTTAAATAGTAGTGAAAGAGACTTGGATCATTTTCTAAAATAGAAAATTAAAAGGCAACTGAGGAATAGACTGTCATATTGGGTTTATAAGAGATTTCCCATAAATCCAAGTCACATTATCACCTAATAACTTTTAAGGACATTTGAACAATGCTAGAATTCATCATATTCATTTAGAAGTCAAGTCAAATGCTATAAAATCATTTGGATTGTGAATGTCATGAGATCAATCAAAATGTCGACTTTGGGGAAAATTCTATGCTCTTTCCACTTCGTAAAACACTTTTCACTTTTCTTGTCGAAACATAATCCAAGTTGTATCTATTTACATATTTTCTCTGCATTTTGCGGTATTTCTTGAGAATGTATGCAAAAGGCAAAGAAAAGTAGGGGATGGTCGGGTGATATGGCGTTTCTTTTGGGCAGGCAGGGATTTTTCTTTCGGGAAGGGAGAGAATGATACGTGCCACATCTTTGGGCTGACTCTTTAACTGCTTATGGTTTAGATTTATAGTCACGGCTTTTATTTATGTCACTTTGCTTTGCCCTGTCTTCGAAAGGACACACAACCGTAGACACACATACACACACTCACACACACACAACCGTACACACACAACCGTACACACACAGACGGTGTTTGCTCGTATTTCTTTTGCGGTTTTAGCATATCGTTGTCCTGAGTTAAAACCCTATATAGGATCCTTTTTCTCGTTTCAAGTCGTTGCCTAAAATCAATTTCATTTTACCGCTGCTCCACATGATGATGATGATGAGGTTGCAAGTGTTGCAACTACGCGTAAGTTGCCACAGCTGGTGTGACGCGTGGAGGGTTGTTGTTGCCACCAAGCCACTGAGGGATGCCTTTGGACAGGAGAGGCGCAGGGTGGAGAGTGGAGGGTGGAGGGAGGAGGGAGGGGTGTGGCACATTTGGCGCCCAATCGCACGCTGTCTTGCATATTTAAGTTGCCCACTGTGGTTGCTTGCCACTTGCCACTTGCTGCTTGCTGCTTGCCACGTCCGGCTTTTGCTTGGAAATTTCCGTTTAGTTGTTTTCGTTACCTGTAACCTGTTACCTTCATTAGAGAGAGTTCTAGTCTTACTGTTATCTATGTCCATAGATACATATATATTTTGCAGCATTTTCCTGCATTCATTTCCGCTCATTTTCAAAGGCTTCCGCTGCCAGAATGTGTTTTATGAACTCCTTGCGTTGTCCTTTATTAATGAACTGACCCTAAAGTCTTCTTCTATATTTAACCTCCACTCTCCCTCTCACACTCTCTATCTCTATTTAACTCCCTCTCTGTTTGCTTCTCTATGTCTTTAGCAATTAGCAAAATGTGTGAATATTTTGTGCTAATTTCCGTTTAATTGTTTAATATGTTGTTTGCACTTTCCATTAGCATCTTTCCGTTTGCCTCATTGTTGTTACAATTATTGCTTCATCCGCTTAACTCTAACCTCCACCACCTCCTCCATCTTCTCCTTCTTCTCCTTGCTAATTGCATGAAGTGTTAGTCAAGTGCCCCTTTTCAAGGGGTTGTCTTGCCTATCAGAGAGACCTCTCGATTCCCATTCAGCGAGTACTTAAGGGTGTGGGGTTAAATTGGCTTAAATAGCTGCAAAAGGCTTGGCGAAATAAGCTCGACTGGCTGTTACTCTCTAGACATTTCAATAGTTCCAATAACTTGCTTGTTTTTCAAGCGATTATTAGAAAATTTTCAGATTTTTTAGTTGACAAGTAAAATTAAGTTTATGTCGAAAATTGATGCTTTAACTTTAAAAATGAGTTTATTATGGATACCAATAGAAAGTGATGCTAGTGATGATACAAATACATCTTTATTAATATGGAAAACAGATTCGGTGTCTTTAGTTCTTAGGATCTTTTAGTTTGACGTGTTTTTGCAAAGCTTAAACGAACTTTTTTTCTAAAATGTTGAAGTTTGTGGGTTGATTTGTAGGTTTTTGATAATTATTATTATCTTTTTAAGTTTTTTTTTTCTAAAATTGAGTTGAGAAAGGAATAAAAAGACTTGCTCTACCACTATAATAATTGAATGCGTTTTGGGAGTTGAAGCTGTCTTTAGCCTAGGTTCAGTCTACCCTTAACAATTATGCCAATATTTGCAGGGTATAATTAAGTATAATCTTAAGTCCAGGTAAGAACTAGGGAATGCTTGAACTGGTCAAGTGACTCGTCAAATTGAGAAGGGACAGGAGCAAATGTCTTGTCAAGTAACCACTCAACGTTAGCTTATTGTTAAGAGCTCAATACAGAAAAAGAGAGAGAGAGAAAGAGAGAAAGAGAGGGAGGAAAGAGAGATGGATAGAGAGGGTGAGAAATAGATTAATAGCTGACTAGTCAGGTTAAGCTCTTTGGTTAACGCTGAAAATATTTGCAGCTGCGACAAGATTGAACAGGATACGACACGTTATATATATATATATATATATATATATATAGAAAGTAGAGGGAGGTGGACTCTTAACTAATTTAAATCATTTTAATGGTCTCCATGGTCTCAACTCGAACTAATTCCGACGAAGACGAAGACGTCTTAAGCCGCCGCCATGCAAATCCCAAATGCCATAAATGTGGCGCATCCCCATCACCTTGCCACATGCCACTTGCCACAGTTGAGGCTCAGCTGCATGGCGACAGACACAGCTCGCAGACAACCGCAGCCGCATCTTCAGGAGGACAACAACGAGGACAACAACGAGGACGACAATGAGAACTTCCAACAACTTTCAATTGTTCCCTTTTTCGTTGTTCGCGTTTGTTTTTGTTGTTTGCAAGTCGTAATAGAATAAAGTTTGCACCATGGGAATTCCAACTGTTGTTTTTCAGTCAACTCCCACCTGACCCCTCCATCCCCACATCCACCCTCGCTTCCCTTCCTTTCCTCCTTCCTTTCTTTCTCTTTCCATTTTGGCCAAGTACAACATAAAAAGCACATAGATCTCGTCGGTGTTTTTGGCGTCTTTAGCTTGTTCTCTGCATGTAATCCACTCAGACCAACTCCCTCTTCCTCTGCCTCTCCCTGCCTCCTCCTCTCTCCCGTTCACTCTCACTCTCTCTCTCTCTCTTTCTCCCCAACCTACATATATGACAGTTGGCATGGGGCAAACATTTTGCCGGAATTCGTAATCCAGGCAGAACGCTAAGATGTTTATAGCCTCCTTGCCAAAGGTATTTCAACAATGTGGAATGTATTTGCATTTACACTTAACACACACACACACACACACACACACATAACAGTATATATATCTCCATTTATATTTATATTTATATTCCTGCTTGATTCGTTTATTCGCTTTAATCGCTTGTGTTTCAAAACTCGAGCTCGATTTCAAAATTTCAAATTTCATACATTAATTTAAGGCTGCAATACATTTAAATTTGGGAAAGAGTTCCGAGACATAGAGCGGGATTTATGTATACTCACTGAACCTAAAGTTTTGGCTTACAAAAATGAAAAATATCTTACTACACTCAGAAAAAATACCATACTAAGAAAGGGTACGACCGTACTTGAATTTATACCGTTCTGATCTAAAAATTTTAAGATTTCTGTGTACTAAAAATTTTAAATTAAGTTATCGATCTCAAATTTAGAATTCTAACTACGCATTCCAATGGCAGCTATCCGAAATAGTAGTCCGATTTTACCCAAACTTTGTCAGAATATATAAGACTACGGCAAATATATAATCCGTGAGTCTCGTTAAGATACCTCCAGAAATAACTGAGTTATTTGTACTATACTAGCTTAAGATTTTTTTGTACTTAAAATAGTTTTAATCAAGATTGAAAGAAAGTTACAAATGAGATCGTTTCGTACTAAAATCAAGTACATTTTGTGATATTTCTTTTTCATTGTCGCACCTTAGAATTCTCAACTGGTTCAAGCGACGCAAATATGTCATTAGGCTTGGATCGCTGGTGAAAACAGCACCTATTCCGAAAGGTCGATTACCAAGAAAATACACCATTATTAAATGGAATTTAATTTTGGTATTTTTCTTAATTTGAGTATACATACTAGTGTATGTTTTAAAATTAATTGCTTTTAAAATTTTTTTTGAACTTGAAACAAGAATATTTTTTTGATTAAATTTAAGATTTTTGTGTGCTAAAAGTATTATGTTTTTAATTTTTACAGACTTAAACCTAAAACGTTCTTAAAGTATTCTCGAACAATCTCATTTTAAGATTTCTGTACCTGCGAAAACCGAACTTAAAATGAGAAATCTAGATTTTTATTCTGCGTGTAAATTTTTTCTTAAATTGTTTTATTAGGAACCATTATCGACTACACTAAAATTAAAATAAAACATAGAAAAATACCTAATTTGGCAAAATCAAATGTTTGAATTTTTACTCGGCGTACAAAGAATTACTGGACATACTGTATTAAATGTTAATATCTGTTCCAATGTTAATATCCGTTCCAAACGTATTCAGTCAAGCATTTTGAAGCCTTCCATTTGAAAAGCTAGACGAATGGCAGCATAGCTTCAATTTTGCTCATGGATATATGCATATTTGTTCAGTTTATTCATTTCACTTACTCGTATACTCATGCTTGCTATCAGATGACAGTCATTATATAATCGCGCAATTTTCTTGATCGAGTTTCAAGGGCGACTGCGAATAGAAAAGAAAATTCAACTAAAGGCTGAGTAAAAAAAAGCACGAATTGTGCAGCGTTGTTTTAGACTGGCATATATAGGTATGTACATATGTGTGTGTTTAGCCGCAGCAGCAGCGCAGCAGCAGCAGCTGCCGCGCTTGAAACTCACCTACTTATGGCGCCTGCTGTCGTCTCTCTGTCGTCTGCGTATTGCTTTTATTTATTTACTAGACATAACTGTCCGCGTTTCCCCACCCACTACCCGCTCTCACTCACCCACTCACCCACTCTCACGCTCTCACTCACCCACTCTCACTCACGCTCTCTGAGAGCAGCCGTCGCCTTGCCTTGCTCTTTTCCTTGCGGAACGACTTTGCATTTGATTTGTTGTTGCTTTTGTCGCAGTTGACGCTAACGTTGCGTCGCTGGCGTCGCGTCGCTGGCGTCGCAGGTGTTGCTGCCTTCATTTTTGTGGTGTTTATGTCAAAAAGTGGCATTTTATGGGCGCGCTTAAAAGTATGCAAAATGTTTTTAATACCCGTTACTCGCAGAGCAAGGCACTATGGTCCGGATGACGATTTTTTAGGAATAAATTAATAACTCGAGAACGAATTAAGTTTTTTTGGTCTAGTTTTTTGCATTGGGCTTATAATATCAATACGCAAATGTCCAAGAAAAGTGGGCATGGTCCCGCCTTTTTTTTGAATTCTGCGATATGTAAATTTTTTGTTTTTCAAGCTATCAACACCAAACTTACAGAATAGGCGTGTTAATATGTCCGTAACGTGTTGTCAAAATTTCATCCCAATCGGACAACTGTATCATATACATATAATAGGAATAATCAGTCGAAAAGTCACTTTTTGCATAAAAACTCTAATTTTTTCAAAATATCTGTCCGAACTGAACGTATATATTTGATATTGGCTCCTCACATTCTGGCTAACCGATATCCAGATCAGATACTATAATTTATAATATGATATTGTTCATATTATAAAAATCGGTCGTGAACTGACTTTTTGTATGAAACAAGAAATTTTTATTTTTTGTCGATTGTAAAGATTTAACTTTTATTCAATAAGTAAACATAAGTTTTTGTAATTTTCGCCAATGCGCACAATAAAATAAGCTTAAAAATCATAATTTTCGTCAAATTGTCTCATGTGTTGTCGACAACTATGCATTTTTCAACGTGAGGTTAGCTGAAAGAAAGTGGAATTTTTAGAAATGCGCAAAAATGCGCAACTTGAGCTTAATAGTACAAATTCAGAATTGATTACTCTACAAAATGCATATAGTCGCATTGCTAGCATATGCTAGCAAAATTAGTTATCTCCTTCCAAAGATAAAATTTAATCGAAAAAGTTTTTAACGAAGCAAGTTTGTTAATTTGAAAAATACAATACAATGCACGTTGATTTTCAACAAAGCAAATATATAAACATAAAGTACAAGCCATAATGAATACAATCCATGATAAATTTGGTTAAATAAGCTATCCAATTAGTGTTGTAAGATAATTCAAATTAACCTTAAATATGAGAAAATCTGTTTCATGTGCTATCTGTTCAAAGCAACACTGATTGACATCTGTTTACTAAACAGTGTTGGAAAATGTCAAAATTTTGGGTAAGCAACATATGACGTGGAAGTATTTTGAATGCATCGCCATCAAAATATTGTTAATTTGAACAACTTTAAATAATGACTTTTTTCCAAATAAATCGGCATCCGGACCATAGTGCAAGGGTATATTGTACTCGTTACAATACATTTTACATAGAGAACAAACCTTCTTTAAAGTAGAAATAACATCCAAACAAACCCCAAACATTATGCTATACATTTTTTTTTGTTTTCTCTTCCTACTTTATCTAATTAAGATCGGATAAATACAGTCAAACTCGAATCACCAATATCCAAAGAAAAAGTTAGACTTTTGAAGACATCGAGTTATGGAATTTGTTTTTAAGTTTATTAAAATAAACTTCAAATTCATTCATTAATTTTTTTTTTCATACATTAAAATTGCGAGCTGAAAAAGTTATACTTAAACAAAACTTAAGAAATCAAAAATAAGCTACTAAAATTCATACACTTCAAATTGCTTTTTTTTTGTTTTCTTATTTTAGTTCAGGTGTGTTATAGAAATCGCTAGAGATTTTAATTAGATTAGTTTTTAAAAAAACCCGTTCAAAATGTTGGTGTTCCTTAAATTTCACAGATATACATTTTTCGAACAAATTATCTAAAATAAATTTTAAAGATATTTCAGTTCATTAAAACAAATATTTAATTTAGACAAATCACTCAAAATTCTTGTAGCAGTTAAGTAGTTTGTATACCGTTTGAATTAAAAAAATATAGATGAAATTAAAATATATTGTAAATGTTGTAACTGGTATCTCTTAGTCGGGGTCTTGACCAACGCGTTCCTATTCGTTTTTTGTCTGCTTTGGTGCGTGTCTCGGCTAAGGCATAAAACAATCTCGCTTAAAAGTAGGCAACACATATTTTTATCTCCGATTTTATATGCAAGCCTGACGGCGTTGTTGTTCAGGGTGGAGAATGTGTGTGTGTTCGTGTGCGTGGAGAGGGTGTGGGATGGGGGATGGAAGGGGGGGCGGGGTGGTGCAATCAATATGCCAACTGTCCATCGATTGGATTTTGATTTGCACGCGGCCAGTGATTAGGTTGAGTCGTAATCCAAGACTCTCGGGGCCATAAAACTAATCAAGTTTAAATGCGAGTTTGGCATTAAACGTTAAGCTGCTTTAATAGCTTCACTCACACCAATACAAATATAGTGTGTGTGTGTGTGTGTGAGAGAGAGAGAGACGTCGACGTTCACTAATTAAGTAATTACATTTCGCTCATTAAACGGCGACGGAGGGAATTCAACTTCAATTTGACTTGATGCTGTCTACTTTTCTAAGACTCTGTCGCTGTCGTCCTGTCCATCAAGTATACGTAGACACTCACACACACACATACATAGAGCTTGCAAGTTTTGCGCATTTTATGCTACATCCTTAAGTTCTTCCCTCGCCACGCCTCCCCGCACCCATCTACATCAATCGATTGAATCGACGACGCTTAAATATTAATGATAAAATGAAGCAAACGGTGGCAGCAAGTGGCGCCCCTTTCGCTCCCCTTCCCCCCTTCTCCACTCGGCCCCTCTTCTCTTTTCCTCCTTTCATGTGTAGCGACGCATTTCATAAGCAGCATCAAAAGTTTTGCGCAGTTTTCTGCGATGACTCATGCGGACAATTCGCTATCGCAGAACGTAATAAGTCGACTATGAAATCACCTACAATTTCAATATGTTTAAAAAGAGCTTTTACAAGTTTTATAAAGATTTTAAACTGTAGTATAGGGTATTTTAAGTAACAAAAACTTATCAAACCTAGAATTTCTTTATAAAAAAAAATTGTCAAAGCTTTTAAGACCTTTCTAAACTTTAAAGCTTAATTTAAACTACTTTAGGGATGCTTTTAAACATTTTATAACTAAAGAAAACGACAATGCCTTGATTAATTGAGTTTTTAAAAGCTCTAATACTTATTGTAATCTTTATTATATTATAAGAGCTTTTTAATTGCGCTTAAACAACTAAACAGCTTTGAGAAGACTTGCTTGGTAGACTTTCTCAAAACTCTTCTTAGTCTAATTCATTGTATAAACTTTCGAAACATTTGTGCTTTTAATAATAATTTTTTAATGCTGTTTTGGCAATGAAGATGAGCTTTAGAAATCTTTTAAAATATACCTGTAGTTCTGTTTCGTAGAACAAAAAGTTTTTTTATAGCTTTGTTTTAGATAAGAACAACATATTATGTTGAAGAAATTTGACGTTAAATGTAAAAGAAGACAAATTAAGACAGTTTAAAAAAAGCTCTCAAAGTTTCTGCTTAGCTTTCTCTTCCACAACTAATATGCCCGCTTGTATTGAGTGTAGCGCCCAAAGCGAAAAACCAAACTAAAACCCAAAAAGGCGAAAAGCGTAAGGAAAATATCAGACACCATAATTAACTAGCTCATAACGCACACAAAATGAGGACGCCCCAAAAAGCGAATGGAGAAACCAACAAAGGACGACAACTGCAGCAGGAGATGTTGCAACAAAAGTGATGGGGGAGAGGGGGGAGAGTGTGGCACAGACGCCGCCAGTTGCCAGATGCTGTCGTTTTTTGAAAAGGCCAACTTTTGTGTTTAGCGCCGCTTCCGTTGCCATTGCCACCTTAAAACTGTAGTGGGCGTGGCACTTACATTGGATAATTTTTTGGCATCAGACACAAAAATTCATTTCGCATTTTTTGTATAATTTTTTTTGCTTCTACTGAGCGGCGAAAAATTGCAAATGCCGTGCACTGAAGTGCTTTAAAAAGATAAAAGCCATTTATCACGCGTGCACACTCACAGGCACACACACACACACACACACAGAGAGAGAGAGACATGTAGTCACATATATGTATATATATAGTATGTACATGGACAGACAGGTGGTGCAGGATATGGAATTCAGAATCCAGACACGCGTGCCGCAACGAATTTTCATTGAACTGAGTAATCCCGGCAAGAAATAGAGGCAGCAAGAAGTCTCAGCTACACTGAAAATTGCATACCCTTACCGACAAAAGCAAAGAAAGATTTTGTAGAATAATAATGTCCAAATTTAAAAGAAATTTAAAAAAATTATTCAATTTAGTTCCATTGAAAAATGCATTAAAAACTATAGGTATTTTTATAAGCTGATGGAAATTATTCAAAAACAATCAATTACATAATAAAAGAATACAAATTTATAAAAAAAAAAAACTAGATATTTCGCAATTTTTTTTAAATTTGACATAAGAAAAAAACAATAGAAAAAACATCAAAGTTTAGTATGCATTAGTCAAAAAATTTTATCTACAAGAGATTCTATTATCTGGAATGTTTTGAATATCTAGAAATTTCTTTTTATTCAAGTAAAAGTGCAAGAGATGTCTTTTGTCATTCAATCTTCTAATATTCAAGAGATTTTGTTGTCTGGAGTATATGAAATTTTAAATTTTAATTTAATTTTTAATTTTAATATTTTCAAAATCGAATTAAAAAATGTTTACTTTATATTTACCTAATTTCAGAAATATACGAAAAATGAACAAATTTTTCAAAATTGTTTTTAATATTCAAATCACTATTACGTTAAGAAATTTAGTGAGGCTCATAACACCCTTAAAACTAGCTCTTATTGGATGCAACGTCTTCTATACATTCAAGTCGAGGTACCCTGTACATACCCTGCACGCACAGAAGGCATTATGAAGCCCACTCGTCGCATTTAGCAAGTTCAAGCAGCTTTTTTCCGCCTTCTCACAGCACATTGCTGTTAAGCCGCTTAGCCGATCATTTGCCATTAGGCAAAGGTCTGTTTAACCGCACCCCAAATACCCTCACTGTCGCTGAAGTTGACCCCTTCCACTGACGGGTCTGACTGCCCGGACTGGAGCAATAATCTTTCTCGGACTGATAATTTTCAGCCTAAAAGCATGCAACAGTTTCTCTTTCTCAATTCGTTTGTGTTTTCCATTTCGCGTTTATTTATATTTTTGGCTTTGCAGTGCACGTAGCAAAAGTTAGCCAAGTCATAAACCAGTTTTTCAATTTGTAATGCAAACGGCGCAAAAAACTCGAAAGGCAGTTTCGATGGAAGAAAGAGGAATTGCCATGCTGATACCCTGTAAACAGTGCGGAATTGTTAGAGAATTGTTAACAATTAAGACCATATAATTTGCATAATTTCAGTAACCTAAAAATATGTAAATAAAAAAATGTTAAACTAATGTTAAGGAAACAATTGCAGAAATCAAAAAATACAAATAACACAAATAAATACAGTGGATGTTCACAAATTTGATTCGTTGAGAAATTTAAACCTCAAAATTGTAATGTATAATTTTTCAAAATCTTTTGAAATATAAATTTTAATTTTAAGTAGCAAGCGAGTTTTATTTTCTTTAAGAGAAGATGTATTCTTAGAATTCACAAAATTTGTAAAGAAGCAATATTATTTATGCGTATTATTATTATTTCTTATGCTATTTTGAAACAAATTTCAAATAAACGCAAAAAATAACTAAACTGCAAAAAATTTTTTATGAGAAATTACAAGATTTAGCTTACATTTTTATACATATTGAACATTTGTAAAATAATATAATGCAAAAATCTGAACTATTCGTAGAAATTAACTAATTGGTTCTAAATTGTGTAAATCGTTCGTAAATTTAATATCAAAACAGTGTTAGTGCACATTAATAAATACACTTAATGTTAAGCTACCCTATGTGAATAAGCCTATGACTACAGGGTATATAAATAAAGGTTTTCTTTTTGCAAAGTGTATTGGAAACTGTGTGTAGTTGTGTTTTGGAGGGGAAGGAAGCGACTGGAGGGATCGAGTTGTGTCGTAAATAAGCAGCAGCAGCAACAACAACAACAACAACAACAGCAACAGACGAAACAACAACAACAGCAACAGCCACTTTTCGTTGGTTCCTTTCGCTCATTGAATGCAATGGTTGCTACTAAATTTTCCCGCTGCCGCCGTTGCCGTTGCCGTCGAAGTTGACGTAGACGTAGACGTTGACGTTGACGTTGACGTCGGCATCGGTTTTTATCGCATTCGCGTGTCTGGCATGCATGCTTCACTTATGCCAATACACAACCCCCACCCACCTCTACCCCGGCCCGCAAACATTTTCATGTACATGGATGCGCCTCCCACACGCAACAAAGCTGAAAATTGCTACTTTGTACGTTCGCGTCGACGTCTCAGTTGGCGTCGCTGTCGCCGTCGCCGTCGCTGTCGCCATCAACGTCGCCGTCGTCGAGCTAGAGAAATGTGGAGTACTGGGTTAATATGTCTATCACTTTTATGGCTAGTTGGAGCTGCTAAACACATATTAATTTCGAGAGTTATTAGTAGTTGTTGCTGTTAATATTGTTGTTGTTGTTGCTGTTGCTGTTGCTGGTAAGTGCCACCCATTGTTGCAACTTTCACGATGTTTTGGGCGTGTCAACTGAGACTTAATATTGCGCAAGCTAAGCTTAAATTGCCGTTTTGGATTATGGTAATACGCATGAGAAATTCACTCTAAATATACTTCATTCAATTAAAGTTGTAACAAAATTAATTTATAAAAAGATAGATAGTTATGTATAAAAGTAACTCAGCAACATTATGGAAATTTATTAATTTTTCAGTATATGATGGAAATAGCTCCTCAGTTTCCATCTATACCAAATTTTACCATGATATTCTTACTTTTTTTTTAACTTTTAATAGATTTTTAGTTAGTTGTCTAATTGTATTTTTCATAGGAACTGAAAATACTCGACATTAGTTTAACAAACTTTTTTATATATTTAAGATATTGATTAATGCAGTTTACAGTTGTAATGGATGGTAAAAGTCTATAAATATTTGTTGCATAACCTTAATATGTTTCCATTTGTACAAAATATTCTAAATAAAGTTAAAATGCTTAAGTGAGGTTTCTATAAAATTGTGTTTTAAACTGAGTAATATAATCAGGTGTGTTCCAGAAATGTAAAACTTGTAGTTTTAAAACACCGCTGAATATTTCCGATGATATTTAGTGTACTTTCAGCAAATTTAAATTGAATCTAGAGTAAAGAACTTAACTGTCATTCTAAATTCTTAAGCAATTCTAGCGCTGATGCTATGAAGTTTAACCTAATAAAGTTCTGGGGGACTTTTACAGTTGCATCTGTTAGATTTTTCTCATATTTTTATTTTTTTTATTTTGAGAGAGAAAAAGATTTGTTATGACTCTGGACAATAGCGAATGCCGCCAATGAAGTTGAGTTCTTGTTGCATACAACACTTGGCATTGGAGGGATTTGCATTTTGGATCTGGTTGCGCAGTTCCAGTTTCGCTTCAGTGCGCCGATCATGCCCTCTCTTTTATACACACTCTCTCTCTCTCTCTCTCTCTTTTCTCGCTCTCTCTTTCACTCTGCCGCCAAGTGTGCTTAGTTTTTGCACTATGTTTCCTAGAGAGACCGCAACGGGTTTTCACCTTACCACATGCACTTGCCACTTGCCTCAGGGCCTAGCGGTGTTGCACTTGTTGTCAAAGCATTTTATCAAGGCAAAAACAGCAACAACAACAACAACAACAACAACTTGTAAACCTTTGTTGTTGCCTTGCATTGCATCTTATTGGATTATGCGCTTTCTCTTTCACACATTTCCGCATGCGGCAAGTTGCGGAAAAACCAGACCGGCTGCCGGTCTAACCCGCCAACCACTCTCCACCCCACCTACACTCAGAAAAATAAGACATTCCAATTTTAGATACTTCCATAATATAATTTATACCATTTTGTTCTTCAAATTTCAAATAAATCTAGTATGAAACGATCTTAAATTTAAAATTATAACAGCTATATGATATAATTGTCTGATTTTTACCAAACTTAATCAGAAAATATACAATACATAAAATTTGTGAATTGGGTTCACATACTTCCAGAAACAATAGAGTTTTTTATAACAAACTAGCTTACAATTTTTTTTTTGGTTTATACTTAAATTAGTTTGTTTCAAAACTTAAATACAATACTAGAAACGAGTACATGTTTTTGATTGTGCTTAAACTAGTATGTTTCGATATATCACTGACTTAAACTTATCACAAAAGGTACCTTTAGGTATCCTAGAAAATTCTTAACTTAGGAGATCCAAGTTTGAAATGATGTTTTTGAATTTAATTTTGAAGATTTAGCTTGTATTTAAATTTCCCTGTATAAATACAAAGATCTTGATTTATTTTCTGAGTGTACCTGCCTACACTGGTGAAAAGCCAGGTCCGTCTTGGCATGCAGAGAAAAGCGCTGGCAAAGCCGGTCAAGCTGGACGTGTGAGGCGAAAATGCGATGCTTGGGGAGAATGCAAAAAAAAACTGGAACTATTTCTCTTCAAATTGAATTTCCATTTAGCGGTTCCACTAGCGGCTAATTAATCTGCATTTTGTTGTTGCTGCTTTGATTGTTGTTGTTGTTGTTGTTGTTGTTATCGATTTGATTGCCACACGGCTAAATTGCAGTTGATTGAACCTGCCACCAGTTTGTTTGTGACTCAGCAAATGGCTTCCTTCTCCATTCTCTGTAACTACTCTCTCTCTGTCTCTCTCTATATCGCTGCCATCGCCTTCTCGTTGTTGTTGTGCTAAAATTTCAAATTCCATTTTGTCAATTTCTCAGTCTCCTCGCACGCATGTGATTATAGCTTGGCGCTCTCTATTACTATCACTCACACAAACACACACTCAAGCACACTTACTTGCTCTCTCACCATTTTGCCTGCATGCCTGCACATTTGCCTGCTTTCACAGCCTTTGTGCTCACACTCTCTCTCGTATGCTCTGCGTTGCTTGCTGCGTTGTGGTCTCTCTTTGTTGAGTGCGCCAATGGATCTGTGGGCTGCGTCGTTGGCGTTAGCGTTGACGTTGACGTTGGCGTTGAATGTCGTCTTCAGTCACTCGCAAACTTTCAATGCGGACGCGCGCGCAACATTGTTCGAGGTCTTCGCGGTCGTTGTTAATACCCCGTTAGGCAGCGTCTGCTGCTGCTGCGGCTGTTCTTCGTCTTCTTTTATTTTCTTTATCGTCGTCGACGTCGTCGTCGCAGCGTAATCGAAGTGTTTTTTTTTTGTTGTTGTTGTTGTTTAAGGTGTGTGTGCATGTGTTTTTCTTTTTGTGTATGCCAGTTTTAACCTCACCCTTCACCCTTTAACCCCCGCCACTGCACACACCCGCGCAGATCGTCGACGCCTGTGATTCATTCAAATAAAACGAATTTCGCCAGCCTCAAACATCATTTAAGTGATGTTGTTGTTGTTGTTGTTCCTTTTGTTGTTGTTGCTGTTGTCATTGTCAATTTTGTTGCTCTTGTAGTTGTGACTTTGCTGGCGTAACTTGTAGCTTAACGGTAACGGTAAAGTGAGCAAGCTGCTTAAGAAACAACAACAAACAGTAGTATTATTATTGTATTTCTTTTTTTGTAACACACGACAAAACGCTGAAGAGGCAGCAACAATAATAATAAACAATAACAACAACAACAACAACAAC
The DNA here is from genome assembly GCA_951394115.2 of Drosophila phalerata. Classification (NCBI taxonomy): domain Eukaryota; kingdom Metazoa; phylum Arthropoda; class Insecta; order Diptera; family Drosophilidae; genus Drosophila; species Drosophila phalerata. The sequence goes on along the minus strand of OX596006.1, from coordinate 24,452,434 downwards.
GACAACAATGATAAAGTTCAGTAAATGAAATTTGCAATTTATGTAATGTTTGTTTTATGTTTATTGTTATTGTTGACTTTGTTGTATGCGAGTTCAGCGAAGAGTTCAAAGCCACTGAAGAGTTAAGATTCATGCAAAATTCTTAGGTTTCTTCCAAATGGATTTTTAGAGTCTAATTAGATCAAAATTTACTTAATTTAAGCTGTATAAAAAAAACACAGCTTCTAATTCGACTCTAAGTTTACTTTTATTGAGATTTATTGTTTTAAGAATTTTTGTTCCTTCATTTAATGATTAATCCTAAGCTGTAGAAATGTTTTATAGAATTTTCTTGGATTTTGTATTCAGTTTAATCAGTTTGAGGTTTACTTAGGCTTACTCCAATTGGACTTTGAGATTCTAGTTTGATAAAAATTTGCTTAATTTAAGATTAATTTAAATAAAAACACTTAAATCCAGGGAATAATACCAGTACCGGACCCGTTAACGAAATAAACCGTTTCATTTTGAGTACCGAAACCGGAACTGAAATAAATTTTGTTATAAGAACCGAAAACCAAAAATTATTTGTTGTTATAATATATTATATAATTTTGCTTCTATTACAAAAATATTGAAATTGAAGAATCTAGCATATAGTACGTATGTATGTACAAATCTGTTAATGTATTTTTGTTTTATAACATTTAATTATTTTTGTTTTTAATTGAATTTCTGTACCGATACGATCGCAACCGAAAAAATAATACCGAAATAGATCCATTTACCTATATTATTGTTTCGGAACGTACTGGAACCGATATTTGTTTCGGTTTAATTCCCTGCTTAAATCAGTTTCTAGTTTTACTCTAGAAATACTTATATTAAGATTTTTGGTTCTTGGTATTTTTGTTCCTTTATGTAATGATTAATCCTAAACTTTAGAAATGTATTATAGAATTTCGTTGGGTTTTTTTTTTCTATATTGATTATTGCGCATTTTTTGCATTGCTTATCTCACTGGCTTTCGAGCTACATTTACATATGTTAATCACTTGCATTTATGCAATTGCTAAATGATAAGCAAGGTCATTAATCATCCCTTCCGAGGGGATCCATTTTACTTTATAGCCCATGAATAATACAAAGAACTTTAGAACTTTATAAATTGTGGCTTAATTAGTATTTCAAGTAAATTTCACTTGAGCTCAAGAAAGGATTTATGTATATAGAACCTTTTATGAACAGTTGAACTTCGGTTTAATGAACTCAATAAAGATAAATTGCTTATGAGGGTATATATTTTAGAAAAATTAACATAAATATTAAGTTTAATAAATTAAATACACTATACAATTATTTCTTATTTTTTAGAAAATAAGTTATACAATGATTAAAAAAAGTTTACATTCCTAATGCTCTTTTAATTTGCTTTCTGCGCAAAATCGCGTGTGAATCGCTAGCAAAACGCGTCGTCGTCGCCTGTGTCTTTACAAACGATTTTTACATTATTATTTTAAATTATTTGTTATAGTTATAAATTTTTTTTTTGTTTACAATTTTTGCATTGAAAGAAAAGTTTCTTCGCCTAAAGAAGCCCATTAAAATTTATGTATGTATATATAAGTGCCCCTCTGCATGTGTGCGAGTGTGTGCGAGTGTGTGTGTGTGTGTGTGTGTGTGTGTGTGTGTGTGGTCGCGTCTGTTGTGCCTTGTGTATATTATGGTGTATATATCGTCTGATTAGTTTAATTAAAGCGTATTTTCAATTGCATTGTGCGCAGTTTACAGCAGAGAATTTCCTGTCTCACACACATACACATACACACGCACCCACACATATACTCACACACACTCTCACTCACTCGCATGCAGCAAAAAAGAGACAAAAGTCGAAAGTTAATAAGCAAAGTGAAGTTAAGTGGATCGTCTTGGGCGCCACTAACAAAGAAAAAGAAAAATAAATAAATAAAAAATAATAATCATACAAAAATTAATACAAAGATAAGCCACGCCCACAAAATACCACCCCGCCCACGTTGGACCAGTCAGAAGATGACAACGACCAGCCTGGGACGACATATTCTGGAAAAGTTCTTTCCATTTCGGTGAGTGCCCAGCGAAAACAAAAAACCACATAAAGGAAGCAAAATGAAAATGAAACTAACGCAAAAACACCAGAAAAAAAAAAATACAAAAAATACAAAAAATATAGACAAGAAAATACCAATGCCAAAAATAAATATGGGTCAGGCGACGGAGGCAAAAAGTTCGACAATGTTGAAACTGCAACTGCAACTGCAACAGGCAACAGGCAATTGCATCTTCCACCAAAAGTGTCTGTTTGTCTATTTTTGTTGCATCTCAAGTTGCTCTGTCATTTTAGTGCAAATTGCAGGAAATTGTGGCAAGCAGAAAAATACAGTCAAACGATCGATCGTTTCAATGTTGCAAGATCGCTGATACTCAAGAAAAGTAGCAACAACTACTGTAGCAAGTACAGTGTTTGCCACAAAGACTGTTGTTGGCTTAATTGATGCTCTTAAGTTATGGTAGACTTTTCCACGGCCTACTATGATCGTTTAGTAATTCTTCACTAAGAAAAAAGATATTTTGTGATATTTACGAGAATTATGAAGAAGTGAAAATCACAAAAAGCTCTAACTATATTTATATTTAGCAAATAAAGATATTTTTTAAACGTTTTCTTTAAACTGTTATGTTGATCAATAATTTTAATTTATCTTTTAATGCTGTAAATATTTTTTTTGAGTTTCCTAAGTCTTTTCTGATCACTGGGTGTTTTTTGACGTCTCTTTCTAGAGAGTTTCTACAATAATGTTGAATAGAGTATATCTTCTTCTATTTTTGGAAACTAATACTAAACTAATACTTGAATTTTATAATAGACATTCGAAACATATTGTTAATTATTTTCATTTTCAAACTGTAATGAAGATTTAAAGTCTTTGTTATCGAGAACTGTAAAGAAATTTTAATTTTTTAAATGGCGCTTCAAGCTACTATAAATATTACTGGTTCCTATTGTTGGAATGATCATTCCTTGACTTTTCATACGTGTTTTATCTTTTTTTGAAGACTGTACACGCTCTTTTTGATCCTCTTAAGTGTTTCATGGTATAGATAATAAAAAATCGTCTAATCGCATATATTTATCACTGATTCTAAGCATCGGAAAAAATAGCAATTTTTTGCTGCCGCGATCATTTATCCAGCGATCCTCGAGTCGATCTCAACAGCTACAAACGACTTGTTGGCGATTCTGCAAATGATTATAATGCCTTCCAGGGACAGTTAGTTGAAGACTAGATCAAACACTTGCTAGAAGGTCTACTCCATAGACTTCTCTCTACAATAGCCCCTCTTCAAGCAAAGAGGAAGCATAACCTGCTGCTGATTAGGATCGGATGCTTGTGGCATGTTGCAAGAAACACACCAGCTGAATATGATGAATGGCATATTCTAGTTGCACGATCATTTGACAACGCTTCGGTGATCCTCACAAGTTGAAGAGGAGAGTAGAGAGGAGGAGGCAAATCAAATTAAGTAATGCAGTTGCAGTTGCAGTTGCAGTTGTGGCAGTGTCAGTTGCAAGCTGCAAGTTGCACTCGCTGTCAACCACTTGACATTTGTCATATGCATTTAGATCGATCGCTTGTGGCATGGAATGTTGAACGTTGAACGATCACACTGCCACATGCCTCTTCCAAAGAAGTCTGCTTACAGCTGTGTGTGGGCGGGGGTATGGGGGGTCGAATGGTGTAAAGAGGGTGAACTTGTAGGGTGGGAGGGGTATGAAGGAAGATTTTCTTGTCTAAACAAATGAATACTTGAAGAACTAAAACTTATTGGTTGCATGTCGTTGGCTTTGATCAGCCATCAATACGGCCAAAAGGTTCCAGCTGTTGACCAAAATCGCTATCATTCTCCACCCCTCTACCAATATTGCACTACGCCTCTGCTTTTTAGGGTAAGCACATTCAACAAATTATCCTTTTTGCCAGTTGGCTAATAAACATATTTTCTCATTTTAACCATGCTTATTATGAAGTTTCGTCTTCCTTTTTTCTTTCCCCCCCTCAGCCCCCCTTTGGCCACACGTCTCTGCCCAAGTACCAGCTAAGCATTTTTATCGCGTGCTATAATTGTCTGCATAACAATAACACTTTTGACATTAACAATCAGCAACAACAGCAACAACAACAATAATAACCATTATGACAACAACAATAATAAGTAGCAACAGCAACTACAACAACAATGTCATAATTTTGCACAATAAAAAGTGTTTTTCTTGATTAAATGGCCCAAAAGGGCGTCGGAAAGGGAGCAACGAGGCCAAAAGGGGGGGTAAAGGGAGGGTGGGGTTTGCAACCATTGCCATCAAAAGATGCAAAAGATGAAAAACCCGACAAAAACTTTGGCGAAATTTTGCGCTTTTTCCTTTTGCTTTTCTCGAACGTTTTCTTAGTGTGAAAATACCAAAAATGGCATTTACCCATCATTTTATTGCTTTCGTTTGGCCAAGACAATGACGAGGGGAGGGGGAACTGCAGAGGGAGTAGGACACACATAGAGAGAGGGGGATGATGAGTTCAGAATGGGGAAAGTAGAAAGCAACGGGGTTATAGGGCTGAATGTGTTTATGAATTGTCGTCGCTTTGTTGTATTGACAGAGGGGGGGGAAGGGGCAGGGAAATAGAAAGGGGTAAGTGACAAGTTGCCACACAAGTAATTTGTTGGTTTAGTTTACACACACACACACACACACACATCAATCGAAGTGCAATTGCCAGGGATTAAATGACATGAAAATGTTTTGGTCCGAACTTTAGATTAACTTTATTATTGGGTTAACTTTCAGTCAAGTTCTTAGAGAAGTGTTAATTAGATAAATTGGAAAAAGTAGCATAACAAGTTATTATATTAAAAAAATGCTTGGTATTTACACTAATTGTAAAATCTGTATCTATATCCTTAATATCAAGTATTGCAGAAAGTAAATAAAGTTTTTGATGTAACAATTCAATTGCAGCACGTTTATATAGATACTAATATAAAGACAAGTATGGAAAAGCAGGAATAAATATATATACATGAAATTAGTAAATGTCGATCTGTAAAAACCAGTATTTTCTTTTGAATTAATATCGGATTAAATGGCTTTCTAAAATTTATTTTTTGTTTCAAGTTACAATTAAATAACAGCTTTTAATATATCAAAAAAAATGTTAAAAATGTATTTTTATTTTAATAAAGATTTCCAAATTAAAATTTCAATTGCTAAAGCACAGATTTGGAATAATTTTTAAACTCTTTTATTGTGTTCTTTCAACTTTTTTAAATTTCGTTCTCATTGATTTTGTATCTCATCTACTTTCAAATTCTATCATCATAATGAATATAGTCATTATACCTATGGTTAATAGTTTTATCTAAAAACTCTCATTTGCAATAGTGCAATCCAACTTCTCTTAACATAATTTTTTCAAGCTGTCAATCACGTGTTAAGTGCATTTCAAGTTAACATCTGATTGCCCATCCCTGGTGCATTCTTCAGTTGTCACTATCGTTGTCCATTTTGTGTTTGGAGAAAGTCCAAATTGTAATTGCCATTTGCCACATTTGCCATTTTGCCATATTTGATCATTTCTCGGGTGCAACGCATTCGCATTCGCGAGGCGCCCCTAAAAACAACTCATCCATAAATACGCATACTTGTCTTGAGACACATACACATAGTATTTTACATACTATATACCACATACTTGTATTTTTCGCTACATACAATGTCGCATATGGCCGGGCATACAAATTATCATCATCATAATCATATTTTTATACTATACTCTATAAAATCTTGCTACAGTTGCTAGTTTTTGTTGTAGTTTCATACATTAAAGCCGATGAAATCGGATTCAGAATAAGAAGGATGAAAAATAAGATTTGTTAAAAAAATTCTCTGGTACTTTGAGATTTTAATTACGTTTTCAAATTGAAAAAATTGTATTAAAGATATGAAACACGATCCAAAGTTTGGATTTAAACGATCACTTTCAAATGCATACCTTTTTTATGTATTAAACTATTATAATCTTATATTAACTGATTATATGCTTATAGATTAGTTTACTATATATTAATTTTATACTCAAATCTAGGGTGTATTTAAACTTGGTTCTTTTTCTTATTTTTGTTTCCATGATTATTTGTTTATTTGTTGCGCTGACGCTACGCATCTATAGCCCCCTCTCCCTCTCTCTTTAGCTTGCTCTCATTTTGCCCTGTGGCAACTTTCGCTTGAAAATTTATTAATTTATCCTAGGGGAGCAATAGTTTGGCGTGTGCTGCTCCCTCTTTGAATTTGGTATGGGAATCCAGACAGCAAACATTTCCACAGTCAGTTTCTCTTCATCTTCAAATGCTACTTCTTCCTTCTCCTTCTTCTCTGAGTGACCCCAAAGCACGCGTGTTGTTGTTGGCATTTTTATACCCGTTACTTATAAAAAATAAGTATAAGGGTATATTGTGTTCGTTGGAATGTGCGTAACAGGTAGAAGGAGGCATCTCCGACCCTATAAAGTATATATATTCTTGATCAGCATCAATAGCCGAGTCGATATAGCCATGTCCGTCTGTCCGTCTGTCCGTCCGTGTGAGCGCCTAGATCTCAGAGACCATAAGAGATAGAGATACCAAACTTTCACTAAAAGACTTCTATATACCCCACGCAGATCAAGTTTGTTTCAAATTTAAGCCACGCCCACCTCCGCCCCCGCAAATTGCGAAAAACCGTCTAAACAAAGAAATCTCAGAGACTATAAGAGATAGAGTAACCAAATTTGGCACACAGATTTCTATATACCCAGCGCAGATCAAGTTTGTTTCAAATTTTGGCCACACCCCCCTCCGCCCTCGCAAATCGCGAAAAGCTACCACACCCACAGTTTTTAAGATAATATAGTTTTTCTTGTAGTCACTGATATCTATTATTATTATTTATTATCCCACTGAATCGCAACACGATCGGACAAGTAGAACAGCAGTTATACATGCCCCCTAGAGTATGCAATAGATTTTGTATTGTTAGAAAATTTTCTTTTAAGTACTTTTATATGTAGTGAAATAAGTAACGGGTATCCTATAGTCGGGATCTCGACTATAGCCTTTCCCACTTGTTTTTTTTTGCTATACATACCCTGTAGTCATAAATTTACTTAGAGAGTGTTGCTGACGGGAGAGGAATATCAAGTCATTATAGAGATTTAATGAGTCTGATTCGAACTACGAGTTCAAAATTATCAGAAAACTAAGTACTTAAATAACAATTTTGTTTGAATGTTTTTTTATAACATTTTTAATTTAATTTTCTTACTTTATATTCTAAAAATTTCCTAATAAAAGATAAATTAACACAGAAGTAATAGAAAGACATAAAATTTAAGGCATAATATTGAAAGATAGAAAATTACTTACAGTTAAGTTGAATACAGAGAATCATGGAGTCGAGCAAACGCCACAACATTGTTGTAGCTTCTTTTTTTCCGCTACCTCAACATCAAATGGCGCCGCATGCCGTTAAGATACTTTTGTTTTTGTTGTTCCTGATGGTACTGAAGTTGAAGCTAAAGCTGCCGCTGTTGCTGGGAGATCGACCTGGAGCTGGACCTTGGTCTAAGCATGGGCATTATTTAATTACAGGCTACAGTTGTCCTGTCGCTGTCCCTGGCTGAACCCACCTAACTGTAGTAACTCTGTCCCGCTTCAGGGCTTTTGTTTTCCCTTCCTCCTCTCATTGCTGTTGTTGTTGTTGTTGTTATTGTTTGGAGGGCTTTATCGTAAAAATATTTTCAAGCTGCTTCAGTTACAAAACAGCAGCATGTAAGCGGGGACAAATGCAAAGCAGGGGTCAGGGGGCAAGGTCCCTTTAGAATGCCAATTTCTTGACCCCGTCAATGGCCTGTGGGAGCCTCAGAACAATTTTAAAATCTTGCTACCCTGAAAGTTTTTAATTATTTTACATTTTTTGTTCCAGCTCTTCTTGTTTTATATATATTTTATTATTGTTATTGTTGTTAAGCATTAAATTACAGCAACAGCAACAGCAAAAAAAAAAAAAAAACAGATTCAATTAATGTCATTTCTTACATTACCTTTTTTCTTCTTTTATTTTACAGGTGAGTTTCCACACTTCAAGTTTGTTTGCGTATTGTAAGTACAAAGTTCTTCAGCAACTGCAACTGTCTGTTGTAACGGCAATTATAACGGTATATCCCATATATTCTTAATCTTTAATCTGATATATTTGTCGAGACATCTTCGAGTTGTATCCAGGCATCATGTCAAGTCAGTGCCATAACAAATCCACAGCATCATCTTCTACATAATAATGATAATGATCATCCACATCATTATCGTTCACATCATCTACCACTTCATCATCTTCCACATCATCTTTAACCATATGCCGCAGTTCCGCAAACATTTGGGCTCATTTCTTTTAGTTTTTTCTTTTTTTTGCTTCTCTTTCATTTGTAGTTTCTCGTATATGACAGTTTGTTTACAGTATGGAAAATTCTATGTTAAGACGAAATAGGGGCGGGCTGGGGGTGTAGCATACAGATTGTCTGTCTCCGATTTGATCGCTCCTCGTGGGTGGCTCTTGTCGGCAAAACTATCCAATTGTGTCAAAAAAATCAAATGCAGGCAGTTTTCAATTGAGTTGAAGCAGTCGCGAAAATGTTATTTTCGATATCTATTGTTGAACTCAATGATGTTTATCAAAAAAATATTTGATACACTTGCTGAAATCTGTTCATATCAATTGTAGTTCGCCATAATATAAGTTAAAACCTATTCAGAAGTAATATGACATTAAATTAAGCATTTTAAGAATCGAGCTCTTAATTATAGATAGAATTGGTATGGAAAAGATTTAAATCGGCTTTTTAATTGAAAAAGTATTGGTATGCAGAGAATTTGAAATTAGAAGCTGTAGATAAACAGATGATGAAATAATAAGAAATGGCAAAGAGATGACGGGAGAATTCCGAAAGTATCTAACCAATTTCTCTTATGATCAAACAGAACAATAAAATGAAATGCCAATCAGGGGTCCCACTGAAATCAAAACCAACCAAAAATCTCCCAAAAATTTATGGAGATTTAAGAGATTTTCGGTTGGTTTCGATTTCTGTGACACCCCTGAATATAAATTCTTTTTAAATTAAAAACCAGTAATTTTCGATTTTATTATTATTATTTTATTAGTATTTTATAGTTTTATGATACAAAGGGATATAAAATTCATATAAATATTTCTCAATATGAATTTACATTTTAATTAGATGACATTTTCTTAATTTTTGTATAAATTACGTCCAATTGTATAGCAAACTGACGGACAAAATAGTGAAAAAACGCATCTCTAATGCTTGGTTTTATGCAATATCATTAAGACTTTGGCATATGCAAAAACCCATTAAATATATACAAATTTCTGATGTCTGTCTTTAGGCTGTTAAGGCAGCTATAAGACAGACCTATAACAAGAGCTAACGCTTGTTAACTTATTTCTTTTCCCTGCAACAATTTGTGAACTGAATCCAATTCAAAAGCCGCCTTTGCCACTATTTGTTAACTGTAAAGCATACTTTTAGGAACTCTTATGTAAAAAACCAATGTAAAAAACGAAAATAGAAATTGGCAATATATCCAATTAGTATAAAAACATTTTTAAATTTTCTAGCCCATCAACATTAAATTATCAAGAAAAATTAAAAAAATAAATAAAAAATATAAAGAAATAGAATCGTATATTTTTGAATTCAATTTTGTTGTCGAAATCCTGAAATTTGATTGGTCTACGACTCGACTATCAAATCAAATCTTTTCCTGAATTTTTGAAGGATTGTATCCTTAATATTAATATAATCTAATATCATTTCCAACTGGTTTGAGGATGGAAATCATGTCGGGGGCAATACAAGTGTCTCTGTCTTTGTCTACACACAACTACATAATCGCGGCTAAAAGTTGCGGTCAGATACAATGTGTTTGGGAAAGGAGGAGGAGAGGAGGGAATTATTTCATGGTCATTAAAATATTTTGTGGTCGCTGTTGACTGCCATCTCTCGTGCTTATTGTTTATTTATAATTAATCATTTGGCCTTAAAACAAAACGCAACAACCAGAAATATGCACATTATGTGGCCAACCAGAAGGATACGGAAACGTGGCCCAGAGGAGACTCGTAATGCCAAAATGGATGCCAATGAGGCTGAAACTGAAACCGAAGCTGAAGCTGAAACCGATATAAATTGCATTATGGGCAAATTAATTGTTTTTACCGGGATGTTGATAGTAGTCGATGGGGTGGAAAGGGGAGGGCGGGGTGGGAGGTGTGGGGGGTACGACGACATTAATGTCAGAATCACCCTCCCCCAAAAAAAGCCAAGCAGCCCAGGCAGACGGCATAAGGCCCAAGGACATTAATAAGGCCCAAAGGATGTGGTGACATTAATTGCGCGACGTCCGAGCCAAAAACAGAGGGATGCTAAGAGGGGGAGTAGATAGAGGGGGGGGGGGGGAAGGGGGGAACAGTATGCTGGAGGCAGTCATTACATTTCCATATAAATATTTATCGCATGTGATAATGCTATGAGGACCCGTACAAACAACTGACAGAGAGGAGAGAGAGAGAGAGAGAGAGAGAGAGAGAGAGAGAGAGAGAGAGAGAGAGAGAGAGAGAGAGAGACAGAGAGAGAGACAGAGAGACAGAGAGAGAGACAGAAAGAGCAGAAGGGGGGGATTGAGCTTGCCAATAGTTTTTCAATTTGTGTAATATATGCCATAGAGCAGGACAGCAAATGCAATAGTCAGCACATGTGTGCACAAAATATCCCCTCTTTCTCTCTTTCTCTCTTACTCCGGCTCGATGTGTGTTGATGCCTGGCTTTGCATATGTAATTTAAGGCGAATCCCTCGCCAAATGGCCAAGAAATTATAATGGGCATTTAGCCAATGTCGACCCCCCGCCCTTTACCCCTCCCAGCCATCATCCACTTCTTCATTGCGTTCTAAGCAAATCACATTAATTACTTTAATTAATAATTGTCTGGCATTTATTTTGATTTATTTGTCGCTCCCTCCCTCTCTCTCTCACACTCTCTTTTATTTACGTTTTGAACTTTGCCTGTTAAATTGCTTAAAATACCGCTACTTACTCTCACTCACTCACTTGCTCTCACTCCATGTTGCTCTCTTTGAAAACAAAGCAACAGCTGGTCGATCGTTTGGTCGCTTCAACGCTCGAGGTCACAACAACAATATGAGCGACAACAACAACTATGGCAAGAACAAAGGCCGCAGCAAGAACAAAAAATCTAAAACAACTTGACGAAGGGCTCTCCCACGTTCAAGTTGCCATGACAATGCTAAATACTCACACACTCACACACACACACACACACACTCACACATATCTATGCATACACATGTGTTCCACTTCCTTGGCAGCCGACGCCTTCAGCAGTACGATTCAGAGACGATCTTCAATAGCTTCCACTCTCTTTGCTTGCTGTCGCTCTCGCTGCTGCGTCGACTGCTGCGTCGACAGCTGCGTCGACAGCTGCGTCGACTTCGCACGCATCGTTGAGCTTTTTGGCCAACAGCAGCGACGTCAGCAGAATTGGGCGCGTTTTACACAGAAAAACAAAAGTTTGCAATAAAAATTAGTCGAAACTAAATACAATTTTTAAATAAACTTAAGTATTAGATTAAAAAAAGCCATAAAAAATATACCTATCGGAATCGGTTAGAATTAAAATGTATATATTTTTAAGACTCAGATCTTTTCCAATTCATGCAACAAATGTTGGGTTATTTAAAATTCTTTAGATTTTCAAATTTAGAATATCCCCAGAGTTTTAACATATACTTTTCAATATTTAATTTGATTATTTTATTTTTTTTTTACCTATTTTTTTATTTCTTTAATTTTTAATTTAAATTTAAAATATCTGTCTGTACTTAGTTAACATTAAAAAAATTATTTAAAAATATTATAAAATTTTAAACATTTATTTTTTTATTAAAATGTTGCCAAAAACCAATTTAAATAGATGAATATATGTAATCAATTAAAACTTTTACCATTCAATTTTTATTCGCTTACGTTAATTATTGTAAATATAAATTAATGTATTATCTGCTCATTTTATTTGTATCCATTGCAGTTTATATTTTAATTGTTTATATTATGTTGGTTTTTAAAATCCCCTTGTTTGTGCGACAGTGTAAAACAGTTTATGCATAAGTATTAAGTACGTTTATAGCTAGGGGGCGTATGTGTGTAGAGGGAGAAGACGCGGACAACGTCGTCTGTTTTTGTATTGTAGCCTTGTTGCACTGTGCATGCGGCGCTTTTAATAGTAAATTTGTATTTTTGTTATTGTTTTTGTAATTTGTAATTTGTGTGGCAAAACGCACGCGTTTTATGCGCGTCTGCAATGCGGTTAACCAAAAACAATGCGAGCGCTTTGTTTTCTTTATTTGTTGCTTTTGTTGTCTGTTGATTTTGATCGAAACGACCTGCAATGCGCGTTGCAAGTAGCCAGTTGCAGTTGCAGTTGTAGTTGCATACGCACCAGCATATGACACGCATACGCAATCAACGTCCAGCGATCTGTGGTTGCTGAAAACAAAACCAAAAAAAAAACAAAAACAAAAGCAATACGCATGCGATTTGCGCAATTTACTCGCATGCAGCGGCTGCAGCAGCAACAACGGCAACAACTGCAACAGCAACAACTACAAATACAAATACGGCCTTAACTTCAATGTAGGCAGCGCAGCAGCAGCCCCAAACCGCTGCATGCTGCCAACGCAGCTACTGCGACGGCGACGGCGACGGTGACTGCGACTACGACGAACGCCAACGGCAAACTCGTTCCACACACACACACACTCTCGTTTGCTTACACAGCATCAACAAAAAAGCAACAACAAGCAGCGCTGTCCAACGCACATTGGTTATAATAATATTAAACTTGAATGTATTGTAACAGTTGTAAATAGCATAAAACCAACTAATTAATATGCAACTAATTTCTTCTATCATCTGTTTGAATGCAACAAATCTGTTAACAATTCTAGTGCAATGTTATACTCATTTTGGCACGCTTATGTTATGTAGAAAAGAGCGCATCAGAAATTAAATTTAAAACTTAAAAAATAGAGACATATCGTTGTGCCCTCAAAACAAAATTAAAACAAGTTATTTACCGGATTAGGTCAAAATGGGTTAAAAATCAAATAAATTTATGAAAACTTTTTTTTTTGTAAAAAAGTTTTTCTGAAATAATAATGTTACAATTGGGGAGCAGACTGACTGACAGTTTATCTCAATTGTCTGTTTTAATAAAAACTCTACATTTTTAGAATAATCCGTTACAACGATTATACCATTAAAAATCGAAGCTCGATGAAAATGCGTCACTTCAATCTTGACAAATCTGTTTGATAATTTCTAATAAAATTTTAATAGATCATTACCGAAAAAAATTTAAAAAATTAAAAACAACAATCTATCTCTTAATATTAATATTAATTCTAAATCTAATTCTTTGACAGTAAAAATAGTTTGTTACTATGAAAGTATTGGCTAAATTAAGTTCAAATTTAAATTGTTATCACCTTTGTTCCTAATTAATGATATTTAGTTTCATTTGATAAGTTTTAATATATTACTATACCAATTTAAAATAATCAACTATAGTATTTTAATCAGCTATTGATTGCTGTGGGCTCAGTGTGCATTCGGCTTCACATGTTGTTGTGTGAGAAGAGAACTGTGAATGGTAAAGCGGGTGGCAGAGAAAACGAGCGAATGCGAACAAGCACGAATGCGAGAACGAGCTTCACTGCCGTTGTCGCTGCTGCTGCGCTGCTGCTGTTGCTGTTGCCGTCGAAGTTGCTGTCGAAGTTGCTGCTGCTGCGCTGCTGTTGCTGTCGGCCGGTCACTGCCGGCTTCGTTAGCTCAGTTGTGTTTTGCGTTCCACAGGCGACGGACGAAAGTTTTGTAAGCGCAACGTGCGGTTGATTTTTGTTTGTTTTTGTGTTGTGTTGTTGTTTTACTTATTGTTGTAGCGGTTGTGCCTATGCGTGTGTGTTGGCCGATTCGATCACAAAATTAACGTTTGTGTGCAAAGCAAACAACAAAACCAAAACAAAAAAAAAATAAATAAATAAAAATATACAAAAACAAAATGCAAAACAAAACTAAAACTCAAGAAAATGCCAAATACAATTTGATTACAAATGGCGCTGCATTTAACGAAATGCTGTTGTTGTTTTTGTTAATGCTGTTCAGTTATAATTAGTTGACAGCAATTTAATGTTATATAATATTAATACAATAATTAACTGAAATAATCAAAAGAAAACCCAAAAAAAAAATACAAAAAAAGGGGAACAGAGAAAAAAGCAAAACATAAAATCATAGCAAAGTTGCTGGCGCTGTTGACTTTGTTGTTGTTGTTGTTGTCGAGTGGAGCCGCATTTTGCTTTTGCTTTAGCCGCGGGCAGCGCAGTCGCTGCGCTGCTTAACCAAATTTTGTTTTGTTTGTGTTTGGTTTTTGTTGCTGTGTGTGCCGAATTCGTTTTGTATTTATTTTAGTAGCTGTATTTTTTTTTTTTAATTTTTTTTTTTGAAGTTTTGCAAGAAGTGCAAAAAGTGATTGCAGCCTAATATGAATAAAATGAATACAAAGAAAAAATAAACAGCAAATTTAAATAGTTTATGAATAAGAGTAAATATTTAAACTACACATGTGGAAGTTGGTTTACTGCAAAGGGGGAAAAAAGAGGGGGACAGAAGTCAGTGAAGCGTATCAGCGACGGACAGACGAACTGACAGTTGGACATACTTTGTGACTCTCTATGAGTCACGTTGGTTAACTCGTTTATTCTCTGGTACTCGACTCGTACGAGTATCTGCCCCAAAATCAAGTTTTCAACTCTGACTCAGTACTAAGAGATATTCTTTAAACAATATCACAGAAAATATTTACGATTTATCAGCCGGGGAAAAAGGCCGGAGTCGATTGCCCAATTAAGAGTACGAGTAATTCCACATTTTATTTACCGCTTTTCATAACATCAGTTAAACCGCAAATCACAAATTAAATTAATGATTATTATCTCCATAATGCTCATAATTGTGACTTAAATATGCTTGATCTTTGAATTGTCAAGAATTTAGATACGATTTACATCTCTTAAAGATATATGAGTATTGCATAGATCATAAAATGTTTTTCTTTTTGTTGAGAATGTAATAAACTAATTTTTAAAAATTATATTATGCTATATCTATCGATATATACTATTTAAAGATAAAGCATCAAGCTCTATTATATTAATTAGAAGATTATTTTATTGAGATTATTAATTTTCGTGATAGAATTTATTGATACTTAGCAAATTTGCATTTATAGAAATATTATCGTATACTCTTAATGAATCTTTGTATATGAATTTCAAAACATGTATTGTTTGCAATAATATTCTTGACATAATTGAACATCTATCAGTAAAAATTGCAGTAATGATTGTTAAGAAACATTAAAATAAATTCCATGAGATGTTTTTGTATATAAAATTTAATGAACTTTTATATTCTATTTCAAACTATATTTACAATATATATAATTCGGAAATCAAACCAAAATTAACTAAGTTCAACATTATAATTTAAATAAAATTAATCTAAATTACATCATATTCAATCATATATTTTTTTTAGCGAAAATAGTTCAAAAACTTTCAGCGATTATAATATTTTATGTAAATTACTTAAATGTTTTCTATCACCTGCCAGTCAACTAAAGTTAAGATAGTACTTAAAAAATGTTGTATTCGTGGAGAAGTTGGAGAACTCTTTAAGTTCTTTCCGAACTATTTGTGTAAAACTGTCTCATGGGGAATTCAAAGTGCTCAACATGTGATTAAGTATCTAAAAATAAAATGTATTGAGGCGATTGTGTGTAGACATGCTAGCTACACATGTATCTAACATTTCCCATTTTCACATCTCACATTTTTCCACATTTACCATTTCCCATTTCCTATTTGCCATGCAACAACACTTTCAACTTGCAACATTAATGTCATCTAAAATCATTAGCAAATCAATTTTACAACAAATGTGACAACACTTAAAGGGACAAGAAGAGAAGGAGGGGTGGGGAAAGGGGAAAAGGGGAAAGGGGGTGAGTCAAAATGCAGCACTTGCAACACTTTGGAGGCGCCGTTAAGGGGCCAAACACCCCATGGGCTACTTGCGGTTAACGTTTTTTATTAACTGTAAAATGCAGAAGTAGAAGAAGAAGTGTAACAACAACAACAATCCAAAGTCATAAGCAAATGCAGTTAGCGGCGCTGCCGACGTCGACGGCGACTGCGTTTCGTTTGCTTTTGTTGCCAAGCAGAGTTTAAAGCGCGGCAAAAATCGCGAGCAAAACGCGCAAACCCAAAAGCAGGCGATTTTCACAGATTCCAAATTAAAATAATACATTTTTTTTAATTTACTTTTGTATGTATTTTATTTTATTAATTTGTTTTTTTTTTTTTTTGCATTGTGGGCTTAATTTGCATGTGCTTTCTGCGCTTGAGTAAATTAAATATATATGCTTTTAAGGGGCGTAGGGGGCGTGTCAGCTGCCATGACAACGGCGGCATGAATGAGTGCTTGGTTAAACGGAATGAATGACCGAATGAATGAGTGGATGAATGAATGAATGAACGAATGTATGAAAGCGCGCTTGACTGCGCTATGCAAATGCCAGCAGCAACAACTTGAACAACAACAGCAACCGCCACAATAGTCCAATAAATAAATGAAAAACGAAAAATATATAAAAATAATATTAACATTTCTTTAACATTATTTGTTTTAATTAAAATACACAACGAATGGAATTGTGGAAATGAAAACAGCGCTATGAAAATGCAACTGCAACGTGGCAAATTTATGCACCAAGTTGCATTTTAAATAATTCACGTCAAAACGTCAACGAACTGTCCCAAAAAAGAAAAAAAAGAAGAAAAATCAAAGGAAAACAGAGAAAATTAAAATCAGCAACACACAAACAGATACAGTGTGTGTGTGTGTGTGTGTGAGCGAGACAGCGAGCGAAAGTCACAATAATTTGCATATTTAAGCACAAATATTAAGGTTTTTTCATTGCTCACGTAAGTTAAAAAACAAATAAACAATAACACATTTTTGCTTATTATGTGGAAAAATTTGATGCTACCAAAAAATTTTAATAAAGAGGAAGAAAATTCTTGCAAATTGCACTCAAAACGTAGAGAGGGGAATGCCGGAAAGAGTTAAGTCATATAATTATAAAAATGAAAATCTCAGAGACAAAAGAACAATAAATTTCAATCAGTATTTTATAATTATACTTTTGGGAAATGTTATCAAACCATTGAAAATGTTTTAAACTAAATGATGATCAGTTATCTATCGTTATGTAGAGCTATCTGATAAAATCTGTAATTATATAAAGAAAAGCTTAGAGATTATGGAATTGTTTTTGAAAAAGTATTCAATTTAAAAAAAAAAAAAGTTATATTTTACATTATGATGTCTGATGTCATATTCTATTATGAAGTTGCTCTATTTTTCCTTAAACTCACTAAGAAACTAGCTTTTTAAAAGTTTTAATTAAAAGGTATAATTATGTCAAAAGTGTAGATTAAAATAATGATGACGAATGAGCCTACAGTTACATAAAATGATTCGGAAAATTATATTTTAAACAATTAACAAAAAACACATAAGTAATTAGTACTACTGTCTCACAGACTAGACTATTTGTGAAACACTTCTGATAGATCTATATTTTAGAATCTAGATAACATATTGAATTAAATATAGTTAGTCTAAAATGAAGACAACTCTTATTTAGCATAGTATAGTTCCGAATAGTTGGTTCTCAACTGCAAGCAAACAAATTGTTGCAACTTTAATGCCAATTTCTACTTGAGAACTTGCAACTTCAGCCACACATTGCCAACTTTGGTCTAGACAAACGTATGTGGGCTCAATTACAGAAAAAGAGTCAAAAGGGAGAGAGAGAGAGAGACGAAGAGCGGGAGAGTTGGAGAAAGATAGACAAGCCCCGCAGCAATTTATATTGCCGGTTTGCGTCTTATCAGCGCCTTTGCACTGTCGATAACTCAGAATTGTGGAGAGTCGAGAGTTGGGAGACAGACGGACAGTTGGACAGTTGGACGGAGAGGCAGACATTTAAGTGGTGCGTCGAATGGTTAGTGACCCATAGATACGCCATGGATACTTACACAGTCGTCACCTGCAAATGAATGTCGCACAAGTTGCCCACCGATAAGAGGGCAGTCGAAAGTTTTGTTTGCCACATGGAGCATGGAGCACATACAGAGGGCATGGGGCAGTCAACGTTGGTGGTGCAGATGAACATGACAGTGTTGCCAGCTTAGCTATTCTATGGCTAGAGTTAGCTCTTTTGTAAATAAATATATTAGCTATTTTACAAATTAGGTTACTTCAATTTATAACAAGACAATTTTAAAATATTTACCACAGATTTTATTTGAATAAATAATATTGGTATTGGTATATCGCCAAATTAATTTGAAAGATTTGGGAAATTTCTACAGGTACATATAAATTTTCAGCTGCTTTTTCTACTTCGATGTATTAAGAGATTTCTACTTTGATGTATTAAAAAAATGAGTCAAAAACGTAAAATTGTTGTATTCACAAAAAATGTTTTTATATCTGTTTTTTATTAATAAGTAGTATCTTTCAGTATTTCTAAAATAACAGTGATGAAAACATGGTGTATTTTATTACACAAAAAATAAAAATACGGGACTCCGTAAATTTATTCTAATGCGGTAATCCCCGATTATCATAAGCCAAATATGAAATACTTAAAAGAAATCCGATATTTTCATTTTTAGATTAGATCAGTTAGATCAAATAGTTTAGTCTTCTATGGCTTTTTTAATTTCGATTTTTCAATACCTTTGCCATTTTGTCTGTGCATTATCTTAATTTAAGAATTAAATCCTTAATACATAATTAAAAAATTCAAGTTAAAACTTGATTTTTAGAATGCACTTGTTTTTTGTGTAGATAATTCTCCTTTTTTTGTTTATCAAGTTTCAATATTTTTAAATGTAGCTATTTGTAGCTACTTTTATTTTATAAAATCAGCTATATAAGAGCTTTCTGACATCACTGGAAAGAGCCATGCAATCGACGACACAATTTGTTTGTAATTTGTTTGTCCATAGACCAGTGACCCACCCCGCACTCCTGTGACCCTCCCACCCCACACCAAAGGGGGAGAGGGCAAGTTTATCTATTTCGTGTACCGAATTGTATCTACAGCAAATCGCTGAGCAAACAGCGTAGGCAAAGTCAAATGAAATCGATTGCCGCGGGCGCTAAAAGCAAATAACAGTAACATAAACAACAGCAACAACAGTGAATTGCCAGCAAATGCAACCCAGATACTTGTAGGTGCCATCTCCTCCCCCCTATAATTTTGGTATCCCCTTCACCCCTCAGTCAACATATTTGCCGTGCTGCCAAAAAGTTTTATCTGCCACAGGCAACGTCAACGATTTCAACGACTTTCGTTTTCGTTCATTTCGCTGCACCTGTCTTATCAGTTAACCCCCTCCCCACCCTTCTCCTCATCCTCCGCTCTTACTCTCTATCTCTATCGTGTGAAACCCACTCGAACCTATTTGGTAACCGCGTCAGCGATTACAAAATTATTTCTTTTTTTTTTTTTTTGTTTAATTTTTTTTTTGGGTCTGTTATGGCTCAACACGATGTCAATTGCGTCGTTTGTCATGTTGACGAAGAGCTGCAGATAGAAAAAGAAAGAAAGTGAAAAGAGAGAGAGAGAGAAAAGCTACATTTAATTGTACATAATTCATATGAGCAGCGTTAAGCGAAAAGTAACATGAAACAAATTTATTGACCTATTGATTTTTGTTGCTCTTGCAACATGACCAACAACATCATGGGCAACAAACTGTTGTAGCATCACAACAAATGAAGATCATTTATTACTATAGATTTGATTGTTTATTGACAGAGTAGTTAAGCATTGTCTTTGAAACGTAATGTCAAAAGTGTGGCAATGTCAGCAAGCGAATGAAACGATGTGAAATTATTATTAAAAAATAACTTAATTGGTTACTTTAAGAAGTTGTAGGTTCAGAAAATTTCTTACTTTCTTCAAATATTTTAAATAGAGAAAATCCGTACTTTCTTCAAATATTTAGACAGTTGAGTTTACAAAATTATTTTCTTGTAAAATAGAGAAATACAATTAGCAGAGTTCGAGTAGAAGTTCAATATCAAAATGAAGTGAAGTCATTAAATTTGAGAAGAGAAGTTCAATTCAAAAATTTCTTAAAGAGTAGTTCAACAGAGAAGCTTCAGTAAAATCTATATATTAAAAATGCAAAGTTAAGTTTATGTCGAATGTTTCAAAACGATAATTTTGAGTAGTTCAAGAAGCTTAATTCTACAAAAGAACTGAAAGAAGCATAGTTCGAGATAAGCACAAGACAAGTAGAGGACTTAAAGTAAAGAGTCTGAGACTGGGATTTCAGGAAGAGAATTTCGAGAAGAGACGCTCAATTACAAGATATTCCAAATGCGAAGTTTGTGAAAATTAATAAACAGAGTTCGAGATGAGAAGTTAACGTATAAAAGTCATGAAGTAAAGAAGCTCAATCATACAGTTTTGAAACGAGAAGTTCAAGTAGAGAAAAATCTTTTAATATAGTTCAAAATTTAATCAAATATTTAAAAAGATAACATCAATAATATTTATAATGTATTCTATTCAAATATACAAATATTTTAAACATTAAAATTTAAAGCTACAAAATCTGTTATATTATCTTTGATTACATAACTGAAACTGTTTTTGAATTTCAAAAGAAAATTTCAGTCATTCAAGTGGTTGCAACAAATATTTGAAACAACTATTTAATTAGCTGGAAAACCTAAGTAAAACCAAAGGAATGTGCGTGTATGTAGGTGTGTGTGAGTGTGCGTGCAAAAACAATTTGAAAGCGATGCGTTGCAAATCTTTAAAGCGAGGCGGTAGCAGCTTCTCAATTTTTGGCAGCACTTCCGTTCGCAAAATTTTTCGTGTATTTTTTCGTTGTTGTTGTTGAAAGTTCTTGAGACGTTAACGACGACAATGACGAATTTGATGAGGCTGGGCAATTGTGGTTGTCAGGGAAGTCAAAGAAGAGAGGAAAATGAGAAGATGAGGCAATGTTCTTTCATATTTGAGCTGGCAGACAGAAAGCTGATTGAGCTTCAAGTTCGTCATCGTCGTTGGCAACATTTAATCAAGCCAAGAAGCCAAGTGGAAGACGCCGCCAATGCCGCCGCCTACGTTGAGAAACAAAATGAAAAACGAAAAGCTAAAAACGGAAAACGCAAAACGTAAAACAGCAGAGAACAGCAAAAATCAGAAGACAAAGCAAAGTTGTTGTTTCTCGATGAAGCTAATGATAGTTCAACATGCAGATATCATAATACTAGACTCAAGATTGAAAGATGATGTGAGATAGAAGATGAAAGAGACGTGAGTGCGTGTGTATCTCAACAAGTACATGTATCTAAAAGATACACAGAGACGCGTACTCTTATTTTCTGTATACACTTACAGAATTCACAAAGATCATATTTATTAAAATTGTAATTGTATTATTTGAATTTGAGCCAATCACACAATTAAAAACTTTGCTAGGAAATTCTCATATTGGACACGACCTCTTTCAAATGTAATTCCTTTAATTTAAACAAAATTTAAATTAATTTGGAAAATATAAATATATTTTATATAATTTGTAAAGCTTTTTAATATATGGCTAAACAAAATTATAAATACATCTAATTTAAATAGATTGCACAATGAATATTATTCAAAAATGAGTAGAAATATATTGTATAATTAATTAGAATTTTGATGAATTATATTGATCATAATTTTGTTTCTTAGTTTCTTCTTTTTCTGTGACATTATTAGTTAAAACCAATGATGTCTTTTTTGTTTTAGCTATGTAAATGGATTTTGATAAATTTGCTTCTTAGTCGAAGCTTTATGTTCAAATCTTGCTGAAAATGTGACATTTTCTATGAAAAACTTATTGATCTGTAATAAATTCAGCATTTATTGAAAAACTGAAAAGTAAGGGTATTTAAACTTCGTTAGATGAAAGTTTAGATAGTTTAATAGTCTCTCCATTTCTTTTTTTTTTCAATCCGGATGGCATTTTTGTGTGGGGGGCGCCAGCGAATGTTGTCGAACTCGAAA
Source organism: Drosophila phalerata (assembly GCA_951394115.2). Lineage (NCBI taxonomy): Eukaryota > Metazoa > Arthropoda > Insecta > Diptera > Drosophilidae > Drosophila > Drosophila phalerata. The sequence continues at coordinate 24,430,022 of OX596006.1, read as the reverse complement.
GATTTATCACACAATGTGGCAAGTTTTTGGGCCCGTTTGCCCATTTGGCGTTGGCGTTGTTGCTCTCAAAGGAACGGCAACAACAAGAGCAACAACAAGGGCAACATCATGAACAACAACAATGCACCTGCAACCTGCTAAGATGCTGGCCCTGAACAACAATTGGACCGCACCCACGTGGCCAACAGGTGTAACTAAATATACTTGTATATATTTTATTTGTATTACGATTTGTGGTTGACCATAATGCGCGATCTTTAAGCCATGGCTAATAGCTTGTAGTGACAAGTGCAATAGGTGAACAGGAAAATTCGTATATATGTATATATACGTCTATCAATATATATATATATATTCTATATAAAAAGATAGATACCGAGTGTATCTATGAATGTGTGAAATTGTTGATAGGTTTTCCATGGGCCAAGTCAATGTTTGGCTTAAATGTTGTAGACAGATTTAAAGCAGTGTGAATGACATGATCTATAGGAATTATATATCTAAATATATACACATCTAAATATCTATTGAGTGGGTTGTCAGGGTGTGTCTGTGTGTATGTGTGTGTGTGTGTGTGTACTCGTAAATGTTGAGAAATTCCTTAAACACTTTTTGGATGTAGCCAAAACGCATGCTTGCAACATTTTGTTGCATCTACTGTGGGCTGTGTGCAACATCGAGGCGTTGCATCTATTAAAGGTGTTTTGCAAAACGAGTTTATGACAAGGCTTTTATTTTTTTTATAGTTATGTCTTTTAAGTTCAGTTTTGAGTGGTCGTTGCAAGCCAATTACAGACTTGTAGGTAGATCTGTAGTTAAAGAAGAGTTCAATGAAATTTCCATATAACTGAAGGAGAATAAGAAAAGTCGCCTTAAATTCCATTTTTGCAATTTGATTTAATCTAAATCTATAATTAATAATAATAATTTTAAATTTTTATACCATGAGATTGAGGAAAATTAAACATATGTGAATTATTCCGAATTCACTAAAATCAAGATTTCTCTTGCCTCATTACCTAATTGACTTTCAAGTTCAACAGGATAACTCTTCTTTTAGCTAGAAAACAATCAAATTTAACCATATTTTTAACTCTCCGCCACTCAAACAAAAGCTCAGCTCTCCAAACTCTCCAAGATCTTAAGATTTATAAATGTTAATTGTTGTGTAATTTTCCAAATTGCATTAAGACGTTTTTCTCCTTCATTTTTATTTTGAGAGGGATTAAATGGAGGAGGGAGAGGCCGCTGACATTCAATTGGGCAGCAATAATGCGGCCTAATGCATGTGGGCGTGGCAAAATGAGAAGTGGGCGCTACATTAACAGCCGCAATGGCCAAATAAAAAAAAAAAATAAAAAAAAAGAAACCAAATAAATATAAAAATTGATTATGTCGCGGGCTGGCAACCAAATTGAAAGTTTAACAAGGGGGAAAAAGTGAGGAAAACCAAAACAGAAAATGGGAATAAAACGAAAATAAAAGAAATGTCAACGAGCGTGAAAGTGATGGAAGAGAATGAAGAGGAAAGAGGGACAGGAGGACTGGGCCGGCAATCAAAGTTGAAAATTAGGCAATAAAATTAAACGAACGGCAACGAAACGAGGCACAAGGCGAAAAAGGAGCACACAATGGAGGCAGGCAGAAGTGACAAGAAGGTTGTCGGGAGGGGAGTGTTAACCTTTTGCCACATACAATAAAAATAAGGAAAAGAGAAAGAAGAAATAAAATGGCTGCAAATGCTGAAAATATTGAGTGCCTCGCCATATGGGGCAAGTATACTCGTACTCCTACTTACATTGTTGCCACATTTCACACAGGAGTCGAGTGTATTATCGAGCCATGAATTATGCCGCGAAGCACAAATAAAACTCCCATTTTTTGGGGTCATTACAGCGATTGATTTGCCTTCAGCCCTCGACTTGAGAGTCGAGTCTCCTGTTGTTGTTAGCTAGCTAGGTGTCTTGTGTATGTGTGTGTGTGTATGGGACGTTAGACGTGTAACCTGGCAACAGTTGGTTTTGGCCACAATTTGATGTGAAAGTCGCGTGCGCTCTTTCTGGCCAAGTCAATAAACATGGCCGGCAACAAGAACAACAACAACAACAACAACAACAACAACAACATCACAGCTGCTCCATCAAAATAATGTTACAAGTCTGTTTTCTTTCTTGAATAATGTGAAAAGCTTCAGCTTGAGTCAATATTACTTGCAACATGTGAGGCATGCAACATTGTGTTTAACTCTGAAAAGTCAATCATATAATACTCGAGTAGATTTACCATGTTAAAGGTTTTAATATATCTGCGGGATATTTCAGTATATTTGTCTTATCAGTGTTGTAAAATGCTTTAAACTGTATTTTTTGTTGTTAGTAATTGCCAACATTTACTTTAACTAATGAGGTCTACTACAAGACAGTGTTGAAAAACGATTTTGTATCTAGCATTAGTTTTTATTTCGCAATTTGATGAATTTATTTGTTCAGTACTGTATAATTGTATTTTCATTTAGTTTTAAGTATAATTAACACTAATTGAAATGAGTCGGGATTATTTAGAAAATTTGTTTAATTTATTATTTGCTGTTGAATAGATATACATGCTGCTGATAAGGCTATTTTAATATAAAGTTGTTCTTGGCATTTCGACTCACAGCTCTCTACATTTTAAGGTATTTAATGCTGTGCAGTGTTGTATAACGGCGCAAAGCTCATTAAAAACTCTCGCAGCAGCAACTCAATTGAAAAATGAATGCCAACTTTTTGCCATTGAGTTGTCATTGGAACCTTTAAAATGTCCATGGGGCACGGTTTAGTCATTCCATCCACACCCACACCGCAATATCATTGCTCCGTTGCATGATCCACACAAACGCTGTGTTTTGGCTGTGCTCTAAATGACCACAAAAGTTGCAAGTTGCTGTGCTCCAATTTGGCATTTGCAAATTGCAAACGGCAACAGCATTAGGGGACGTGGGGGCAGTGGCAAGTCGAGGTTTGCGCCTCATAATCAGCTAAATGCATCATTACAAAGCAGCCCCAAGTTGCAGCTTAACCAGAGTGTGCCTCGAGAGAAATTTTGATGGAACACTGTTTGCAGTCTGCTGCAATTACCACACATACCACACCATGCTCCAAAAAGTGTGTGGCGTGAGGCATGAGGCATGAGGCATGAATTGAAAGGTGGGTGGTGGTGTCGGTGACGGCGACGGTGCTGTGGCACAGCACTGGTGCAGTGGCACGGTGGTGCATTGGTGCACTGGTGTTGCTCATTAAATTTCCGCTCTCTTTGCAAAATGAAGTGGCCGGCGTCAACGTCGATGCATTGGGCCCGCTGGTTATGCTCTGCAAACTCATAAAATAACTGTAATTGTCGTAGTTTCTGCTTTGCAGCCATGTTGCCTCACTTCGTCCATCCATCCAACCATCCATCCATCGGGGGCAGCATCAGCAGCTTCTGGGCCAGAGTCTGGGCCTGTCCTGCGCTTTGTACTTGTTGCCAGTCACGTTTCTTATACCCTGTTGCGAGAAAATGACTGGAAAAGGGTGTCTGCATCAGCTACAACTTCATAAGTCTTGTACATTCATAAACACATCATAGTTAAATGAATAACATTTTAAAATTAAATCTTCTATATCCACTACACTATTACCACCTCTACCGAGTATCTGTGGGTCGACCATTGCTATTTTTACTGTTTTAACTTGACTTTAGCATAGCTTGTAAATTTCATTAGAATTGCATAGAAAACTCACAAGTTATAGCATTTTCAAGCCATTTACAGGGTATCTACTAGTTGAGCAATGCTAATTTTACTGTTTGTTAGTTGATGCCAGCAGATGCAGTAAATTTCAAAGAGATCCCTTAATAAGCACAAAATCTGTCCTCATTTTATTCCAATTCTAGGGTATCGTATCTACTAGTCTATTAATGTCATGTTTACTGTTTTTGAGTTGATTTTAGCTTATTGTGCAATCTCCACAAAAATTGCTTGGCAAACACAAAAAAATCAACATTTTAAGAATTTCTCAGGGTATCTGCATGTCGAGCAATGCTTTTTCTGCCACTTTGAGTTGTTACTGTTATTGTTGTTGGCTATCGCTTGCCAAATCTTTGCCTGCTCTTGCACTTTTTTCCATGCTGCTCCTCAGACAAAGCAAAGTGGATGACAAAGACAAAGGGAAGACAGCAATAGACAGACAGAGAGAGAGAGAGAGAGAGAGAGAGAGAAAGAGATGGGGAGTAAAAGGGATGCAAGGGAAGACTGACAATAAGCTGCAGTCTGGCTATAGTGGCAGCACCTGTTCCTTGTCCGTCCGTGTCCACCTGGCCATTTGATGCGGCCGCATCACGAACGAATCTCGGCACAAAGCAAATTTTCTGGTTCATTGCAAGCATTCAAACTGTAATCAGATACGAGCATCGTATCAGTTCCCCTCTCTTTCTCTCTCTCTTCCTCTCTCTCTCACTCTGCTTTGACCACATCAGCACTCCTTCATTCCACCATCCACATGACTGTCCTGCACTCCAAATGCTTGCCTTGGGTCCAGTTCCAGAGCCTGTGGATCGTGTGGACTCCATGTGCATTCCATTGT